>CM060948.1:121006923-121049423 GCA_030765055.1 Mantis religiosa | reverse complement strand
GTACATTTCTGAACAATTGGATTCGAGCATGGAGAGGATTAATTGGATTATGCTGCGGAGGGGACTCGGCACGTAGTCGCAGTCTTGGTCTATTGTGCCTATACCCAAGTGGGGCATCCCAGGGAGGAAGGATGTGGTGAGAGGAGACAGTAAGTGGCCGTAACAATGAGTCACGACAGTGCAGAGGGCAGAGTTTCTACTACAATTTGAAGCTTATATTACATATATGGATGTTTGAGACAAACATGGCCATTTGTAATTTATTGTACGTTAATAACCAAGCAGGCCATGTAGATGATGCAACGAATGCTTTGTTTTATTGGAATTCCAAGTTGTGATGTAGGACCAAACAAAATTGAATATTACAGTAGCTTAGCAACAAAACAAAGTAAAGAACCAATGATTTTATTCCTAAATTTTTTCTTCTGGCTTGGACTCTTGAAGAGAGTAGACGCTTTTTGGCGGTAAGGCTTCTTGCAACTTTGAGAAGCGATAGAACTTTACTGTTTATGAACGTTTATCAAAAGTTTAGAATATACAACGATAATGGGACGCGACAATAACTAACTAGCCGTTGCATCATTGATTGTTAAAAAAGGAGAAAGTTAATATAATATAATGTAAAAATTGGCGCATGTAAATAACATAAAGATGGCGAGAGTAATAAAAAGAAGAGAAGATTGAAATGGTGGTAATCATTTATTTCAAGATTACACAAAAAGTAAGGTCCTTTTTGTATCGATACCACGCCTGAGGTAATTTCAAATCTCGAAATCTCGACGAAATGTTCATCGCTCCCACATCAAGGTAAGGATTGGCTATAACACCAGTCGCCACGCCGAGGGAAGCGAGAAACCTCTCGCACGTGTGAGGCGTAGACCTCACGACGGGGCGAATCCTCCTTCAGGTGTGCTACCGCATGGTGTGGAATAAAACTAACCTTCACCCGGTAGAACCGCTCCAAATTGACCAGTTGAAAACTTCCTGGTAGGCCAGTACAACCGGCATTCCGTGGTGTTGAAACGGGCCACCAGGGCGGCCTGGAGACCGGAGAACTCCTACTGAAGCAAAAAGTGTTAACAGAAGCATATCATCCTGCCATGCAACGCTGAGATTCCCGCCGACACTTCTACCCTGAAAGATATCACCAGATGAGAGATGACGTGAAATGATAATTCAGATGAAATGGAGGGACAGGAAATTCGAGGGATTTAATTAACCTACCCAGCATTCGCCTGGCGACCAGGGAAAACCCGTGAAAAAACCTATGGGTCTGCTAGGCAAGCCACGGGAATCGAATCCGGATCTACTATCCATTTGAACCCATTTTTGAAGCAGCGCATCTGTTAAACAGCTATGCTTGCTGAATTTTAGGGATTTTATTTTCTCATTTTTAAAATCTGCCTTCTCCCACAAAAATAGAGACACAAATGTTAAGAATTTCTAAATACGCTTTGAATGTATGTAATAAGAAGGGTACGGAAGTTCATGCATTTACATAGTTTTTTCTTTGTTATATTTACAAACCTGGTAAACTTAGGAGCAAGAATCGCCAGTTTATAAGCTTAGTATACTAAATTTGTAGAGAGCTCTTTGACATATTTTATTTTTTCCCAAGCAAGATTAGAAAGTTACAATTCCGAACTGCCCGCCTCGGTGGCGTAGATGGTAGCATGTCTGCCTCACGTGCAGGAGGTCCCGAGTTCGAATTTCGGTCTGGGTAAGACCTGGATAAGGTTTCTTCCGGAGTTTTCCCTTATCCTGAAGGAGGAATGTCGCGTAACTCTGAGCTTTATGGGCCCCGCGCTCCTTTGAGCATCACTTCACCCATTCCATTCATCGTCCGATATGACTTCACGTTGGAGGATGTAAATTAAAAAAAAAAAAGAAAAGAAAAGAAAATAGAACTCTGAACTGAGCAACTTCTAAACACGTCAGGGAGGCTTTGAGATATTTGCGCATCCGTAGTATTACATTCCTCTGATTTCTTTGTGCGTATTAGTTTCAGAAGTTTAGAAAAAGTATTTTTAGTGATTTGTATTTGTCAGTGAATATTTAAAATTTTTCTATGCCGAAAGTAAGAGCTTCTCAATTATTAAGGCCTAATAATCTTCAACATGTATATGCAAGTCATTTGATTTCTACAGACGTCAAAATATTGTTTTGTAGAGCATATTAAAAAAGTTGAACGTGGAAAACCCTCTTGTTACCCAGCATAGCACAAGCAATTGTTGACAAAAGGGGGAAAAGAAAAGAGTCCAAGCAAAAGCTATTGTTTGAATACTTAAGCAGTCAAATAGATAGGCTTTCTTCCGATTTGTGTGAAACTATTTTAGCATCTCATATATCACTTTTGAAACTTACTAATCCCAATATGAGAAACTTTCTTCATAAACATACCAAGCATATGTAACTGATGAATGCGCATCGCGAAAACCACATTTAACCTGTTTATACGACAGTACTGTATTAAGAATGCGAGATAAACTGGACCTCCAGAGACGAAACATATTCTGAAGGTAGATTGTTATAGATGTAATGGCTGGTGCCTTAACAAACGTATCTTCTTAATGAGATAAATTTGGAGGTTATAAACAATGTAACAATAGCTCAATCTGTAATTGATTCCTTAAAATTACTGTGGCCAAATAAAATAAAAAATGGTAAGTACTTCTACCTGAACAAAATATCTGTAAAGACGGCAATGAAATTGTTCAAAGCGAAAATAGCACCGATAGTAACATATGGACTACAACTAATGTAAGAGCACCTTACAAAAAGAAACTTAGAGACTATAGGAAAAGTGAAGACAACATATATGAAGAAAATTTTGTGTTTATCCCAGTACACAGCTTCAAGACTAACATACGAAACGTGCAGAGAGACAATGTGGATAGAAGATATCAGACTACAAATACTACTTACGATAACAGAGATGTACAATGAAATTGTAAAGTAACATCGAATGAAGAAAACAGTAATCTGGTAAGATCTCTAGAGCACAGACGCAATGACTAAGAAAGACTGGAAGCGCCCAAACTACGAACTAAGACATTTTGTAACAAGATACGCAGCACATGGTTTCCATTATTTCATTTGTAAGGAGAAAACACCATGACTCGGGCGAGGAGTACCTTTACGCGTTGTGTGGGAAGCGGTGCAACGGATACCATGTGGAGGTGTGCAAAAGGAGAACAGTGTCATTGAAAAACTTTAGTTGTGGTGAAAATAGAGAGTGATAGTGAACTGAAACATCAAAAGTCGAACATTGAACTAAAGAACAACAAAAAGACAAGGTTATCTGTTTCATGTAAATATGTATTATTGCACATTGCGCGAATTTTAGATATTATTTAAATTATAAGTACTTGTATTTGTCACAGACATTTAAATCAGAATCATGTTGAATGCTCTTTTCCTTAATTTAATACATTTAACATGCGTTGATTATGCACCCCACCGCATTTATGAACAGATACGTGGAGCACCTACTTTAGTGGGTAGGTTAATGGCTGTAGTAAAAAAGCTTTTCTGAAACCCACATCGAGAGTTCAGTAATTTAGCTCCATATCAGGTTCTTATTTAGGTCCAATATCAGTTTCACTTCCTCCTGAACCAATACTAACAAGATGATTAACGTAGTTAATGTGGGTTGTAGAGTATCTACAGTAAGTAGAAGAGCTTGTTATAACTAGTGAAGCTGCATCCATTGTTAAAGCTACCTCTGTGGTGTGAGGGTAGCCATTTGCCTCACATTCAAGAGGTCTGATTTTCAAATTTCGTTTTCTTTTTTAATTTACGTGTCCCAACGTTAAGTCATGTCGGGTGAATGAGTGAAATGATGCTCAAATGAATCCGGAGTCCATGGAGCTTAGAGTTATCCGACATTCGTCTTTCAAGATAACGGAAAGCTCAGATAAAAACTTATCCAGGTAACTCACTCTAACCAAGATTCGAACACGGGACCTCTTGAACGTGAGGCAGACAGGCTATCATCTACGCTACGGAGGCGGGCATCTCGGTCATGGGGGCTATATTGATAACGTTTGATCCCCTGTAGTATCGGTTATCTTATAAGATGAATGTAGGTTAAGTCTGTGGTCTGTGGACCCTGGACTCATTTGAACATAGTTAGTTAGTTACTAACACTCCCCACATGGCAACCTTGGCCTTCGGGGTAACCTCACCCCACCAAGTGATGACCGGACCCATTTCTCAGGTGGAGGCACCCAGAGGGCGGTGTCCATTACCTCCGATGATAGGGTGATAGTGAAGATGGCGGTGAGGTGAGAGGACCTACAGTTTTTACCGTGGACTCCGAACCACGTTGGGCATAGGGGATACTTCACGTGTGCTAGACAGAGGTGAAGGCGTGGATAGGGCCGACTTAAAATCGCCAACCCCAGAGCCGGGAATCGAACTCGGGACCCTTAGAACGGGAGCCGCGAACGAAACCACCGCGCTACCCCGGCGCCCACTCATTTGAACATTATTTCATCCATTTCCTTGTCCACTGTGATGCACATTGGAGGATAATAAAGTAAAACAGGTTCATTCAAATAGCCGAAAATCTACTACCGAATACAAAATGAAAGTTAATCAGGTTTTTCTGTCTGCACACTTTTCCGGGTTACCAAAAGTTATTATTTCCTTAGAAATATAAAATATAGCTTTAAATGAATCGCCCAAAGTATTTCAAGAAACACCATATAACTTAAATTCTGTATCCTGCAATGTTGCGGAAATACTACAGAACAAATTGAAGAGTGTAACACAAAAGAATCCTAGATATGAATACATATATAAAAGGAAAAACATGATTTGCCCTTTTCTGTCAATCAGTTCAGCACACACCAGTATTTTCCTCCGATTTAAAGACGAGTATTCTAAATACATGAATTCATATTTAAAGATAGCAGGCGTTCTTTTAAACTTGAAAATGTCAGTCACGTGATTGTTGTGAACTATTATTCGCAGTTTCTTTTGGGCAATGAATCAGATGCTTTTAATTCTTAACAACAAATGTAAGTTCAATTTTATCTCTTTTTATAGTGAAGAATATTAGAGACATGAAGTATATTTTAAGTCCATGTGTACTGGAATATTTTCAAGTTATACTATGCTTTTTATCATGAATGTGTATTGCATATAGGAAAACTTTGAGAAGTCTGTTACATGTTGCAAGTAGCTACTAAATTTCAAACACTTGCCACTTACTTAAATTCCTATGACTATAAATGTCCTAGTTATTGTCCTTTTTCAGTGGCGATCCTAGGGAGCCTGATGGTGTCAAGTGATGGAATGAGATGTAATGCGGGCAATATACGCAAAACTGATACCTCGATAATTTTCATATCCCATGTTACGGCTCCAGAACAAATGTGGCTTTTTCCCAGTTGCATTACGTGCTGTTCCTTCGCAATCTCTAGAAGTCACTGGAGCATCCTGAGTAGGAGGTATCATTTTGATTGGACCTGTTTCACTGAGACCCTTTCAACTCTTCAAAATGTATCCATAGTTGTGCTGGAAATTGTTCTTGGTATACGTATCTTGCTTTCAATGCATTGCATTCTGCTTCACTAGGGTATAGGTTAACAGTATATCCGCATATTCATTGTTTGACGGCAACTCTGTAACAACTAAAATTAGAAGGTTTACGGTGCCGTTCAATATTTACAAGTGTCCCAAAATAGATGGTTTCGTTAAGTCAAGTTGTTTATACCATCGTGTAGTCATTTGTTACACATCGCCAAAGCAAATTTGGTACCGATACATAGCTAAGTTAGGATTTGGCACACATTTGAGTTAAACACTCAACGTTTTCGCTAAAATGAAAAAAGTGTAGTATCGTTCAGGAGTTTTCTGATTTGCTTGTTGGGGAAACTTGGAAGAGATAAAAGAGAAACTGAATACTGTTTATGAGGAAATTTCACCATCTAAAATCCGAGCTGGATATTAGTACAGCTATTTTAAACGCGATTGAACATTCCTTGTTATGAGGAGCAACCAGAACGCCCGGTAGATTTGGATATCCAGGTAGACATTGAAAAAGTCATTATATGATTCTCATCGTAGGCCATAGGTGTGTCGACGAAAGTCTCAGCTTATGTTTTGCATGGTGAGTTGGAAATGAAATAGTTCTCAGCTCAATGGATGCCAGGATGCTACGTTTGCCCATATTGTATAACAGATGAGTGCGGCTTTCAACTTCGAAACTGTGTTTGGAGCTGTTTAAGCGATATTTAATAGATTTTTACGTCCACTTGTCACCGTCGATGATTCATCATTATATTCCAGAAACCAAACAACAACGAAAGCAAAGAGGTGCTTCTGGTGAATTTGTCCAAAAAAGGCAAAGGAGGTCCCACCGGCCGGAAATATGATGTTTATGATTTTCTTAGGGGGAATATATGAAGAGTTTTATGCATATGACTTCTTGGAAAAATGAAAAATCGGACAATAACACAGTGAGGTATTGACAGGAAGTTCATTGACAAGATTTGACAAGAACTTGAATTTTGCAGAGAAGAAAATACTACTTCAACACGACAACGCACTAGCACACTCACCCGGTGTTGTCGTCGCCAAAATCCATGAATTGTGTGCAGCCGTACCTCTCCCCTGATTCGCCCTACCTTTCTGCCTGGGATTTCTTCTTTTTGCCGTACATGAATAAATGGCTCCAGGGAACGAAGGTTAGATGAAATGAAGTTATCATTGAAACAATTGAGACAGAGACACATGTTCAAGAACTTTCCCCCTTTTTAAAGTCCTTGAACGCAAATCACATCAATGGAACCACGGATCTCCCCATCTCTGTCCGGTTGCGTTTAACCATTAAGCTACTATGGCTAACATGCCGACATGACATGACATTATCCAACTGACTCATATGTTTCCCGGTAAACTACAAGAGTTCTCATATGCAATAAGACACGCACCTTTTGTGGCGACATACTATGCTATAAGTACTTAAGTCTTAGGCTTTATAGTTAACAGTTGCCTAAAAACAGTGGTTTAACAAAGAATCCTGGACTTACAGCATAGTAAGTCGCCACAAAAAAGCCTATCTCATTGTATATGGGAATTCATATTGATTTACCGGGAAACGCACGAGTCAGTTGTAGAATTTAATGTCATGTTGGCATGTTGGCCATAGTAGCTCAATGGTTAAGAGCAACCGGACGGAGACCAGGAGATACTTGCTTCAAATCCCGGCCATGACATTGAATTTTTCAGTCTGGCTCTACTCATCAAAATCTTAGCCTGCACAAGGCTAGTGTGGAAGAAAGGATTAATTTGTTTCGTAATAACAAATCATAAATCAAAAGGAACAAAATGGGGAATTAAACATGTATCTTTATAAATCACTCTGAACGAAACAGAATCGTCGAACATCATACATTGACGGGAATTAGTCTCGTTATCTCTTAGCGTAAGCTGAGATATGCGGAAAACCAGGGCTCGCTTCTTAACTTTACTAGGATGCTGACAGTAAAATCTTAGTTTCATTAATGTTGTCTATAATTAATAACAGTAATGGTGCAAGATATTGTCACGCGAGCGTTGGAACACCCTATAGAAGCAGCTGGGAGCGGACAGCAAGGGAGGTCCGTGTTAGCCACGCCCTCCCCTCGTTTGTCTTATAGTGGTGACAGGCGATGGCCGGGAGAAAAACATCATTGTGCCGTTTGTTTCTGTTCCACCTGTGTTCTCGAAATTACGGGATCTTTCATCTACTGGAGAACCTTCGAGATCGGCAAGCGTACCCTATATAAGCTACACGTCGTGCACGAGGAGTCAGTGAGGAGACAGTCGCAGTTCTTGGTGTAAGAATGCAGTGCTAGTGTGCGACGAGAAGATTGTGCAACGGAAGACTGTACGTAACTGTGTATGTGTATCGGAGTTTACGTAATCGCGAGGACAAGTGAAATTGTAACGGACGAACTGGTGAATTGTAATTGTGTGCAGCACGTAATTCTGTGTAATTGGCAAGAGTTTAACTGTAAGTCGGTGGAAATAAAGAACATTTGTGAGTGGTGAAATTGGACTTTTCATTTCACGAACCCACAAAGTCACAATATTAACGCTGTTGTCACATTTATTGATGTGACTGGGCATCTCCATTATGAATGAAGTACATCATTGGTCGTAACCTATAGCTTTCCCTTTGCATAGATCCACCATTTTGTACCAATTTTGTACGGGAATCAATTGTGATTGATGATAAATTGCTAATAAGTAAAGTCGCCGTTTTGACCACCACTGAGATATAATATTCGCCAATTCCCGAATTTCCATATTCTCCCTCCTTGTGATCACACAGTTAGTGAAAGTAATAAATGACAGAAGCCTATAATAATGAATAATGTCAACAATTAGTTAATTTTTTCGAGTTTTGAAAATGTAAATAAATGTATATTTGTTACCTGGAAATGAGGAAGACTTTCCCTTAATTTTTTTGTATTTATTTTCAGACCTTCTCTACTCTCTTATAATAAAAAGAGTAAATAGCAGTATCACTTGTTGCCATTAAAGTAATAGCAATGTCCTCTTTATGAACTGCCACAAGAGAATATGAGAAAATGTAGCTATGCCGTTGTTTGGGCAATCGCTTTTTATCAGACAATTTACATTATTACAGAAGTCAATAAGAGGAGCAGTCCGCTATAATTTTCTTTTTGGATGACTCAACAATGACGGAGGCATATAACATCACAGAGATAATTACACACACGGAGTGGGAAAAACGATGAATGCAGATCAGATTGACAAATACCCTTCTCGCATGAAGCGCTTACACTTCCAGGATTTAAAGTGTGCGCCTGGTATCAGTCGTCTGCGGAATAGGAGAAGTCTGGATCAGATAGAATTGCCAGAATGGGTGATCTGACCGAATCTTCGTATGAGACTGAGGAAGGAGGTGACATAAAGCGAGGGTGAACATGATGAAAGAAAAGGTGATAATGGAGTAATTGGTAGTGTACATGACGGGGGAAACCGGATAACCGGAGAAACCGGTGCACTCTGCAGTGATTTAAATAACGCTAAGAACAAAAATACTATTCTAATGGAGATTGATCAGCCATAAATTGCGTCCTTCCTGACTAACGTTGACTAAATACTGACTATCATGTTTGTTTAAAATCCTTCGCATGATGTTATTATAAGTAGCACAAAGGACTATATGTCGTACAATCTGGGCACCCTGGAAAGGAGTATGAATTTTCACGGCCTGTATGTAGCGACCAGCTTTTAAGGTTAGACGTATTGCTTCTGTTTCTTCTATCGACCTTCAGTCTTCAAAAAAAAATGTTTATTGAAAGTATTTTGACAAAGGTTTATCTCGATTAAGATTAACATGAAAAATAAACAGACTTTGTTAAGAATAACTTGTAGAGAGAGTTCTGTTAATTTTATTGAACCATCCAACTTACGGCCATAAACTGGCACGAAGAAACAGATATCCTATTAATAAAGTTGCAGCACTTGTGTTTTCTGAATGAGGAGCTATTTTAATATTTACAAATGAGTATTAATGAACTATGTAACAATGTATAATGCTTGCAGTTAGATTTACTGCCTTGTATTCATATTCCTTGCCGGGGTGCAAACACGCACAGACGACTTGTGCACATCTGATGTGCAAAGAAGAATGCTATTCAGAAGCCTACGGATTCCTGTGTGAGAGAAGCGGGAAAAGGAGAGATGGAAAGTAGAAACGTGAAAACTTTTAGAAATGGAAATAACAGAGCAATCTAAAAGGCCTTTTCAAAACTACAATACTCCAAGTCCGCTTCTTTGTGATCTTAATGTTGTTATATTTTATTCTAATTTTTCAACTTCTGTCCCTGTAGTCTGTCCTTTAATATTCTGGGACATCGCATTGCAAATGTCTTTGTAAAGGACGCACGCTTTCCTATGCTACACGGCTTGTTTCATTTTATACTTATTGGCTTGTGGTTAAGTGTGTAGAGATCGGAGAAAGATAAGCTTTTGGACTTTTATATTGCATTAATAGTGACCTAAACCATTAGGATAAAATATAGCATTATTTCACACCTACATAAGAGATGTAAATACCAAACACAGTTTCTATAAAACCTAGTTTATATGATATGCGCTTATCAACTTAACAGAGCTTATATACCATATGAGAAAATATTGAAATTACGGATATTAAATAATTGTTATGCAAGTTTTGATGAAGGGATTCATATCGGGATTTGTAGATAAGTTGCTATATCTAAGTGTTTATGTCTGAGGGTTTGATTTTTGAATTTCCCAGATCAGACAGTTTTAAATTTGTGGTGGTGCAGCAATACTGATTACTAAAGCTCGGATTTATATGCTCTCTAAAGTATAAATATATGCATGCATCTATGCAGTACAAATTTGCTAAGTATGTTCTAAAAACTTTATAATATGCATTTAAACATAGTACTTGACTTCACATTTCTCATATTTATTAATATTGAAGTTATCAAATATTAATTATTAAACACAGGCAATAATTTATTAATATTTATTCGTCTTTTTCAGTCTATTTTAATATTATGTTTATTGCAATAAACAACTAAATATTTTTCACCTTCTCTGGCGGAAACGACTTTTTCGGTCACGTAAAATGTGTTTATATTTATGGGTAAAGCTGTTTGCAGATATTCCGTATTTTTATACAGGGCACCTCTAATAAAGGTATAAAAATAACATAGATTTGTTTTAGTTAAATAAAACTACCAATCACTATCTCGAAAATTGCATTGCTATTTAAAATATTCTAAAACTACAAATATAAAACTTAATGTATTAATACACCCTCACATTACTATATCTTCATATGTTTTAAGAGTAAGATTTCCATCAATCCACTGGCGAAGCAAATGAGTTTTTACCCTTCGGTATTTCCTACTGCTCACACTTCAAAAATTACGATTAGTAGCACATTATTACAAGTTTCAATGTTAAGTGAAAATGACACATTTTAATTCTTGGAGATGTTATCGTTGTGGCAGACGCTTCGTTTGCAATATTAATACCAACTAATACAAGTTTTATAATGCAATGGCCACACCGGACATTAAAGATTTACCGCATAGTTGTTGATATCACCTGCTTCCTCCCTCTTATACTAGGTATTACACTCACAGGGATATTTTCTCATTTCTAGAGTTCCTCTGCTCCTCGACAGGCATCTGACCGCAGGCACCTACTCGCAAGTTCTAGGATGGGGGTGGTGGTACAAGTCCTCTACAGGAGGAAGGAAATGGAAGTAGCATAAATAGCATTACAAATTACTTGATTTTAAGCACTCTTCAATCCAGTGATTATTGCTGATTCAGTAACATGTGGTAAGCTTGGAAATGTTGTCCGTTTAGTTAAGATTTATTTAACTGTCTCTAGCTCAGAGTCGTGGCGAGGAGGAGCTTTTTATGTAGATGAAGCAATTATCTGTGTTATTTATAAATTACTTAAATAATATTCAGACGATTGAATCGATATTGATTACCTGAATCGAGGATTTACACACAACAATGTGTAATTACAAACCTTCGCTTATGTTTAGCATAAATATGTAAAAGGTTGGCTCCACAATTTAATAAATGAAAACTACTTCATTCACTGAAAGACATTTCTCTGAGGAAGTTTAGCAGTTTACGAGACAAATCGACAGCTTACATGCTGTTCTGTGAGCATCACTTCTTACTCTTGGTAAATTTTCTCGGTAATAGACAATAATTTAATTCCATTGGTCATCTAACTTAGGTTGCTAAAGGCCTTACAAAGAAAAAAAGGAATAAAATAGTTCAATATGAAATAAAGCAAGGTAATAATTTGCGCGGAGACTTCTGCATCTTGGCTATGGAGCCTTTAATATCTGGATTTTCTGAGGGGACTTGCCCCGGGAGGAAGGGGTGAAATGAGAGGAGACAAAGGGCGACCTATTCAGGATCCCCGACATACCAGAGGATGTGGGAACTACTATTTACAGATCGTACCCTAGGTGGTATCTAGTTCAACCACCAACTTCATCTACAGCAGCCGGAGACGCTTGAGGCCGGATATCCCAAGCTCGGATGACTAGGTTTGCATAGCGCAAATTCCCTTCCAATGCCCGAAACACCTATCGACGTGGGTCAACCCTGAAAGGAACAAGCGGATGAAGGGTGAAGTGAAATGAAAATGTAGGTGTACAAGAGAGAGAGAGAGAAAATGTGGGCGATGTAATAAAAGTTCTCAGGATTTACCTAGCGACTCGGAGAAAATCCTGGAAAACCTATGCGTCAGGAAGGTTGGCCACAGGATTCGAACCCACGACCTTCGGAATACGGGCCACGGACGCTACCAAACCTGAGTCATTATACTCGATTTAGTAGTAGTAGTAGTGGTAGTAGTAGTAGTAATAATAATAATAATAATGATGATGATGATGATGATAATAATAATAATAATAATAATAATAATAATAATAATAATAATAATAATAATAATAATAATAATAATAATAATAATAATAATAATAATAATAATAATAATAATAATAATAATAATAATAATAATAATAATAATAATAATAATAATAATAATAATAATAATAATAATAATAATAATAATAATAATAATAATAATAATAATAATAATAATAATAATAATAATAATAATAATAATAATAATAATAATAATAATAATAATAATAATAATAATAATAATAATAATAATAATAATAATAATAATAATAATAATAATAATAATAATAATAATAATAATAATAATAATAATAATAATAATAATAATAATAATAATAATAATAATAATAATAATAATAATAATAATAATAATAATAATAATAATAATAATAATAATAATAATACTAATAATAATAATAATAATACTAATAATAATAATAATAATACTAATACTAATAATAATAATACTAATACTAATAATAATACTAATACTAATAATAATAATACTAATACTAATAATAATAATACTAATACTAATAATAATAATAATAATAATAATAATAATAATAATAATAATAATAATAATAATAATAATAATAATAATAATAATAATAATAATAATAATAATAATAATAATAATAATAATAATAATAATAATAATAATAATAATAATAATAATAATAATAATAATAATAATAATAATAATAATAATAATAATAATAATAATAATAATAATAATAATAATAATAATAATAATAATAATAATAATAATAATAATAATAATAATAATAATAATAATAATAATAATAATAATAATAATAATAATAATAATAATAATAATAATAATAATAATAATAATAATAATAATAATAATAATAATAATAATAATAATAATAATAATAATAATAATAATAATAATAATAATAATAATAATAATAATAATAATAATAATAATAATAATAATAATAATAATAATAATAATAATAATAATAATAATAATAATAATAATAATAATAATAATAATAATAATAATAATAATAATAATAATAATAATAATAATAATAATAATAATAATAATAATAATAATAATAATAATAATAATAATAATAATAATAATAATAATAATAATAATAATAATAATAATAATAATAATAATAATAATAATAATAATAATAATAATAATAATAATAATAATAATAATAATAATAATAATAATAATAAAATGTTATTATTTTATGTATTTAATTTTTTGTTTTTAACATTTTTGTTTAAAGTTTAGTATTAAAATTCTTCTAACAATTAAAGCAGCTTTAAGCTTTTCACGGCGTTATTTTAGCAATAGTTTTTGTGTTTTGCCAGCTTTGCATTAGTATTTAGAGTTTTGGGAGAAACGTAAATTGACACTGATTTTATGAAGTCCATCGTCGATTTATTACCATTTTGGTAAAGCAGCATCTGATCTCGCAGGAAGTTTTCCGTAATAACGGTGCCTCTGTTTCTGTGATGATCTGTTTATTTAATATTATATACTTCAGATTGGTTGTCCTTCAAAACATCTGCAACTTGAATTTGAATGTGGTAAACATTCTGTTCAGTTTTGAATGGAACCTTCACATCTGTTATCTACTCTATTCATTGAAGTATTATATCTGCCCCAAATCTGGTGTGGAAAAACGCTTTGTTCGCTGATGAAATTTTCCAGTATGTAGTCAGTGAAACTCTGAATATTATTCTCTTGTGGCAATATTGCTGTAAGGTCCTCATCGAGACACTCATCTAGTTCTTTTGGCCATGAAAGATAGACCAAACCCATTTTAAAATGTGTAACTTCCTTGTCTTCATTGACAGTTTTAGTGAGGCCCATTGCTCGTCTTTTTTTCACCACCAACTTGTAGTAATATTGCTGTAAGGTTCTCAACGAAACACTCATCTAGTTCTTTTTAACATAGAAAGATAGACCAAACCCATTTTAAAATGTGTAACTTCCTTGTCTTCATTGACAGTTTTAGTGAGGCCCATTGCTCGTCTTTTTTTCACCACCAACTTGTAGTAATATTGCTGTAAGGTTCTCAACGAAACACTCATCTAGTTCTTTTTAACATAGAAAGATAGACCAAACCCATTTTAAAATGTGTAACTTCCTTGTCTTCATTGACAGTTTTAGTGAGGCCCATTGCTCGTCTTTTTTTCACCACCAACTTGTAGTAATATTGCTGTAAGGTCCTCAACGAAACACTCATCTAGTTCTTTTTAACATAGAAAGATAGACCAAACCCATTTTAAAATGTGTAACTTCCTTGTCTTCATTGACAGTTTTAGTGAGGCCCATTGCTCGTCTTTTTTTCACCACCAACTTGTAGTAATATTGCTGTAAGGTTCTCAACGAAACACTCATCTAGTTCTTTTGGACATAAAAAGATAGACCAAAAACATTTTAGAAATGTGTAACTTCTTTCTCTTTATTGAAATGTTTTGTAAGGCTCATTGCTTGTCTTTTTCTTTTTTTCACCACCAACTGTGGCAAAGATGAAAGGGGCTTCCGCGAAGGGCAGCATCTCTTGCACAGCATTGACTAGTTCGAAATTTACAAACACTTCCTTTGGCTTGAAGCTTACGCCAAAAAGAAGCATATTTATTAATTATATTTGTGAACATTTGATTTTTGGCAGTGAGCCGAACACCAATGGTACTATTAAATTATTTATAGTTGCGTGGAGGTTGAACAGGTGGCAGAAGTGAGGTGGGCAGTACTTAAATGTTCCATCTCCATAAATTTGTGACACAGCACAAAATTCTGTAGTGTTTATTGCAGTTAAAAATTCTATAATTTTGCTCTCGGTGTTATTAAATAACAAGAATATCTCACCAGTGTTTGTCATTATTTGCAACTCTTCGACTGGTACCAACTCAGGTAGACGGAATTTAGGTTATGAAAACGGTCATCCAGGTAGTTCGTTAGTAATTCACGACGAGCCGTTTGAAAGAATACTACATGACTGATTAATGTAATAATACTTAATTTTCAATGCATAATAAATGTACAGCTGTATGAACGGTCTTTATTCATTCATTGTATTTCAAATATAGTCACTGTGGCTAGGGAACAATTGTATTCAATTACATTTAAAATAATACTTTAATTTAAACCGGCATGAGACAACTTGGTGTCCACTTTGAATTGTTTAAATATTGCGACACAGAGGCTATGGCCCAAGCTTTGGAGGATCAACTTTTGGCAGTTTCCCCTCCATCCAATTCTCGAAAGTTATAGAATTTAAGCGATAGCCAAATCTTTTAAGAGCAGGTCGCTTAGTGTTGACTTTGAAGTTCAATTCTCTTGGCTTGGCCAAGACATTTAAGTATAACGCAGGTATTACCATTTGAGGAAAGTGCATATATATGAAGATTTCAACCAATTAGAGGAATATCTTTCAAATGGTTTGCCCTATAACATCTTTTATTTTACATAAATTGTGTCCTTTAGTGAGATCGATACGTTTTATGCAGTAAGGTTTTGTATATCTATTACTGTTTACCACATATGCAAACGTCATTCAGTTTGGAGAAAGATTCAAACGCTATTTCAGGAACATTCGAGATATATGTTTCATTCACCATGAGCATATCTAAAAGACAGGGTACTTTAATCGAAACCATCAGGCGTTTTTGAAAAAAAAAAAAATTAAATTTTTGTCAAGTGTTCCACGTGAAGGGTACTTTGAAGTGGAGGTATTTTCTTGAAAATCTTTGTGTCGCACCTCTAGATGACACTTGTCTTAAATACCAAGTTTGGTTTTTAACCGATTTCTCATTTTTTATTTATACTGTTCGTAGACAGTCACATAATTACACATACACAAACATACAAAGACACGGACGTTTTACGAAAAATGCTTTTTCGGTGGTTCAGGATGCCCCAAAATATATATTACGGTTTAAAATCTCTACGGGAGTATTTGAGTGGAATATAATACATACTCCACTTACTATATTTAATAGAGAAAGATTCCTAATTTTAATTTATTTATGTAATATTGATGTTAACTAGTATATTTATTGTTGTATTTGAAATAGTTTTGATCTTCTGATTTCTGAACGCACATTGCATATATGCTTCTTAGAGTTGAATGAGAAGCAATTTCACCTTTGTTGATGCACTAGTTATACGAACCAGAACAGAAATCAAGCATATTCTTACACACTGTTCTTATTTTCCGTATAAATTGTAAGTTAAGTATGTGTTAAATATTTGGACAAGAGATTCAAAACTTCGCTGTTCAAAGATGATCATATTTATACAAATAAACATTCATTGAAGCAACCTTTTTATTATTTTGCAGATACTAAATTAAATGATTGTCCCAATTGTTACACTTTTATGAATTCCTTCCAGGGCTAATTTGGAAAAATTATCGCTGATTCAGGTATTTTGAAAGCTATGGAAACAGCAACTTCACAGAGTAACAATTTATAAGTATTGGATGCTTTGGTTTTACTTTTCTTCTTGAGGGAGGAAATGCCTTGTTAGTTGCACTCATTTTCCGGAATATTATATCTGAGCTTCTATGAGTTCTAAAGTAGTTGCAATACTTATAAGAAAATGCTCAGTCCAAAAGTAAAAAAAAAAAAAAAAAAAAAAAAAAAAAAAAAAAAAAAAAAAACAATAAAATGGATCTGCTACTAACCACCACGAAAAGGCAGTGTACCAGGAAGAATAAACTCCTAGGCTGAAATATATTATACACACCATATAAACAAGATACTGCTTTACTCAGTAGTTACACAACTACAGAAACAAATGAAGGCGTTGTCCCCCAATAAACATGCAAAACGGTGCCCATTGAGTAAGTAAAATTCGTATGTTTTCAATGTTTTGTTTCGTATATTCACATGGTTTTCCCTCTAACTATAGTTCTTTTCACATAGCTTCAACAACTTATTATTTATTTTTCTATTTAATTTAAGTTAATCGTAATAAAGTTTGCAGAAATATCTCTTGCAGGTGCAGGTGGATGTAGAAAACCGAAGCGATAGTCAAATGTATACGAGAAGTAATTATAAACTTGCTGTGAAATACCATACTCTTTCCTTTACATCGCAAGAAACAATGTAATGGCTCTTAAACATTGATAAAAATTTCAAAACATTCAAACAAGCAACAATAGATATCTCTTAAATGTTTGATACCACAATGAAGTTATTTGAAATGGACTGTGCGTTTTTAAGTGAGTTATATTTTTCTGTGCCTTAAGTTTTTCTCCTTGGCTTGTGGTTTACTAGTTATATATAACTAGACGAAGTTTCTTCCGAATGAAGAACAACCTCACTGCCTCTTTCCACAAAATTTAATTTATACAGTTTCTTTGTCATGTATATAACTTAAATGTTTGATATTTTAACAAAAACGATTAGAAACAATTTTGAGAAGAGAAAAACAGTGGAAATGTTTAGATTTAAGGGCTAATTTGGAATGAGGACTGGAACTGGAAATCTTTGGGATGTTCCAATATCGCTGGTTCAAATTTGGCGCAAGGTGATAAATCTTTTCGGCAGCAAAAATCTTTAGCATGGTTCCGTGTTATAGATTTACCGCAAGTAAAAAAGAGTACATAAAGCCTTATAAGGAAGCCTCTAAGCAAAATTATGTGGTCGTTCACGTTCAATATTAGACTCAGAACCACTAGAATTAAAGAGTGTCCGTAAAAACCGGACATATATTTCATTTTGTAATTCAGGGTATCCCAAAATGTGCACTTTCAATGAAATCTGGACGTTGAATACAGTACTATCTGCTGCTGTATGCTTGTGGTAAAGAAGGCCAAAGTTATATCAACTATTGCAAAACATATAATATTATGTTTACTGTTTATTTT
The DNA here is from genome assembly GCA_030765055.1 of Mantis religiosa. NCBI lineage: Eukaryota > Metazoa > Arthropoda > Insecta > Mantodea > Mantidae > Mantis > Mantis religiosa. The sequence continues at coordinate 121,031,083 of CM060948.1, read as the reverse complement.
ATGAAATAAACATATATTTCCCAGTAATATGCGAACAGCAGCATTAAATATGAAGTGTGTAAAACAGACAGCATCGTCATATCTAGAAACAAGTGGATGGATTGGTAGAGGAAATCTCGCATGACGGCTAGCAGTTTGTTATCGGGCATGGCAGTAACTGTTGCTGCCTGATCCCCAGCCTCGTCAAAAATTCAATTAAAATCCCCTGCTACTTTTCCACCGTGACCGCCGAGAATCATAGCCCCTGGGGTGCTGGGGCTCTGGGGCGTCCTGCATTACCCCCACCCCGCCCATTCCGTCGGGACCAACCTCGCTACCAAATGCTATCATTGTCTCGATTAAGCGAAAACAGCTACGTTACAGCAACTGGTCGTTACGTATATCAATCATGTACACAATCAACTCAACGTTATGCTTTCAAAGCGTTACATTGTTCATCTACTAACGATCACATTGGAATTTAAGTTTACACTTTTCTAATAAAAACTGTTTCGTAACCAATAGCAGTATGCTATAGAGACAGCGCAATTCTAGTTGGAAACTCATCAACTGCTTCCCTATTTCTAACTTGGCCAGCCTGCATGAGTTTCCTAAATCTTTGTTTTCCCATGATTAAGCATTTTAAAATATTTCATATCTTCCGCCTCTTATCATTTTTATCAATTGTTAATATCAGGATGTCACTTGGAGAAGACAGACAGGCAGAGAGAGAGAGAGAGAGAGAGAGAGAGAGAGAGAGAGAGAGAGAGAGAGAGAGAGAGAGAGAGAGAGAGAGAGAGAGAGAGAGAGAGAGAGAGAGAGAGAGAGAGAGAGAGAGAGAGAGAGAGAGAGAGAGAGAGAGAGAGAGAGAGAGAGAGAGAGAGAGAGAGAGAGAGAGAGAGAGAGAGAGAGAGAGAGAGAGAGAGAGAGGCTGAATGAGTGAGAGAGATGCAGAACTCATATTTACTTCATCCAACACCTTGAAATTGAGACCTTACAGGTCCGCCGAAGGAAGAATGCATGCAGGTAAAAGAAAAAGAGAGGCAGGTGTCGAAAATTTCAAGCGTGTACGGTATATGGTATCTGTATTAAAATTTTCAGATGTATTACGTTCATATAATATCTTCATCCACTGACATCGATAGCCGAGATCCATGAACTTGCGAACGGGAGTTCCATGGTTACTTGTAGGATCATATCAAACAGCCGGTGGACCGGAGTTTCGTTGTGCAGAAGTTATTTTACACTCCAGTATAAGTACTGACATGGAAAACTTAAACGTCACCGGTCGGTAGTTTAGTTCAGTAACTTGCAAATATATGACAAGATGGTTTACTATAAAAACTCCCACCCTGAATTATCCTGAATAATTTTTTAATATGAATCTAGCTTTCCATACTTTAGCCTACACACGGCCAGTGTGAAAGAACAATTAATTTCCATTAATTGACCTAATAGTGGTTAACTTTAAAGCCCGTGCCTTAAAGTACTTACATGCTGTAAAGTCGCCGTTAAGGTAGCTGTCTCCTGTGCTTATGAGAACTCCTAAGTGGTTTACTGGGAAAAACATGAGTCAGCTGGAGAACTTAATATCATGTCGGCACGTTGGCCATAGTATAGTGGCCGCGTTTAAACCATCCCCAACCGGCTCTCTTTGTAGGGAAAAACTATTCCTCCCCCTAACCACAATGTCATAAACATCTTAGGAAACACCAACCGGGGTCAGAGGTGAAGAATGCTAGGCACGTGTTTACAGCTGAGAATATCCAAGGTTGCCGTTGTTTAACATAACGTTTAGAGGCAAAATATAAATAAAGCAATGATTAATGTTTCCTATAAGTAATAGATTATGTTACAACGCTTTGTAACATGACTGAAAAGAGATATGTCACCTATGTTGTTATGCTATTAGTACTTATATTACGTACAAGAACTAAGTGCGTATTATTAGCATAATATCTAACGAAAGTTTAGTAAAATATCATTACAATTTTCAAAGGGTTAAATTGCATCAATGTTTATGAATTTGCGAGGGATATTTACATGCGAATTAAAGAAGCACTTTGGATATTCTGGTCGTTAATAATAATTTATAAGCAAAGACTGCACGTTAGAGCTTTGTTTATTGCAATCGTGAGCCGATTTATTCTAAAACATTTTCCTTTATTCTATGGCAGCTACAGTTGGTGAATTTTTGTTGATTTAACAAAGCAATAAACACTTCAAAAGTAAAAAAAAGTAAAAAAGACGAACCAATGTATTAAAGAAAAACTAGTAAGGAAACTCTATTAACTCTTTTTAAATTTTCGAAGCTTTTAACAAGGATGTCTGCCAATTTTACAAGTTTGAATAACGTTAAGCAGTATATTTTTTGGGGGAGGGGGGCTCTTCTGCTAAACACAATTTAAATAAGTAATCACGTACACTCCGCATAATAATTAAATATGTCATAAACGCTTTACAACTCGAGAAAGTTTACAAATACTGTTAGATATATATTACAAGTATGAATGGAAATCCATGTTAGGTTCGATACCCACGGTCTCCACATCTTAATTAAATTACGCAAGTGCTAAACGCCAATAACTATTAAACACTAATAAATGTATAAACTACACTAAGTAAAACACTATGTAACTTCTATACATATAACTTAATTAACATACATAGGAAGCATGTTTGCACAGTTTAAGCTAATTTCTGAGGACACAAGAGAAATATTGCAACAGTGCTTTAACTTGCTGAACGTATTAAGAAGGACGACCCATATGTTTAAGGGTGGAAGACCCTTATAATTGCTTACATGTGAGGAGGCGTGGTCAGAAGGGAAAGCTTTGATGCCGCCTGGGATGCGATGAACGAGGCTACTATACCTAAAGGTTTAGAGCGGCTGGATGGCAACCATAAGATCCGTGGTTCAAATCCGGCTATGGCATTGAATTTTTCAGTCTGACAGATACAATTGTGTTTTCAGTTTTTGTGCAATGATTATTAACTCATCTTATTTCGGCAGGAATTTTCTATAATTTTGGGTAAGTAGCAAAGAAAAATGCTTAATATATCAGAAATTATAAATCTACTTAATACACGCACTTTTGTTCACAAGTTGTATGCATGTATGTATGTAATTTTTTGTTTGTTTGTAATTTACGTCCTCCAACGGTAAGTCATATCGGACGATGAATGGAATGTATGAAATGATGCTCAAACTAGTCCAGGGTGCATAGAGCTTAGAGTTCAGGATAAGGGAAAACCCCGGCAAAACCCTATCCAGGTAACTCACCATGCCCGAGATTCGAACTCGGGACCTCTTGAACGTGAGGCAGACATGCTACCATCTACGCTACCGAGGTGGGCTGTATGTATGTATGTATGTATGTATGTATGTATGTATGTATGTATGTATGTATGTATTTATGTGTATGTGAGTGAGTGTGACTGTTCCTCAGTGTGTGTGTATGAGTGTATGTGTGACGAAATGTGTGTGGGAGTGAGTATATGTGTCTAAGTGTGTGTGCAAGTGTGTGTGTCTGTGAAATGTGTGTAGTGTTTAACGCCCGCTTTTACTACATACGGCACCGCAGGCGATGACACTGATGATATATGAGATGAAGATGGAGCACCGGTGGAATGAGATGGCGGGGGAGACCGGAGATCCCGGAGAAAACCCGCCCCAGCGCCGTGTTGTCCACCACAAATCTCACTTTGCAGTCGCCTGGGATCGAACCCGGACCGCCTTGGTGAGAGCCAAGCGGTCTAACCACTGAGCCACGGCGCGGCCTGTGTGTGTGTGTATGTGTGAGTTTGTGTGTCTGTGGGTATGCGTGTATGAGTAGAGTATGGCTGTATGTGTAAATTTATGTTTAGTAGGGTATAGGTGTGTTTATTTAACTGTGTGTGAGTGTGTTTGTATCAACAGCATAACCCAATATGAAACCTTCCAAAAACACTGAAACTCAACCATCCTCCAAAGACATGAAACGGAGATCTATGTTCTATAACATAATGACTTTATTATGCCATTATGTAGGGTACACCATTTGAATTTATTCTGCCGAATAGTTAATTAATTTGTTTACAAATAGGTACGTGCTTCTAATACTAGTTGAAGGATCTTCAATTGGGATTGGATTGGATTTTTCGGAGGGGATTCGGCACCTCGACCAGACGGGTCTTTTGTATCTATGTCCCAAGAGGAGCACCCCCAGGAGGGAGTCAGAGGCGAGAGGAGTCAGAGGACGGCCGACTCCAAGAAGTCACTGCAGTACAGAGGGCGGGACGGACGGCAGTCACCGGGGAACTTAACCGGTGGACTAGAATTCTTACTTTATAATAGATGCTGGAAATGCTGGACTTCTATTCTCAAACAGTCAGCATATCTCGTGTAAGTATTCTCACTCATTCTCTAAAGCTGATCAACAGATATTCCTTTAACTTTTTGCTTTGCAAAATGTTTTTCCTAAGCTCCTGTAGTGTATGAGAATTAGAGCATTACACATCTGTTGAAATTATAGCCATATCGTTACACACGTTAAAGCCAAATGATCCCTCTAAACGCGTGAATTATTGTAACTGGTCATTCCAATCACTAGAAAAAGGCTTCATTGATCTATAGCTGTTGGTTTCCTTTGACGAATCTTGGTTTTATTTAACTGGATGTTTGAATACTCACAACAGTCGATAGTGGGCTTGAGAAAAAGCTATGCTACTGGAAAAACACTTCATTATGATCGGAACATTGGAGTGTGGTTTGTGATATTGGCTAGTTTAGTTTCATTATTGGAGGTTGTTTATTCATATTATTTATTGATGTGATTTTATATTTAGTAATGCACTTTAATTTCGCGCTGTGAACCTCGTATCATTGTTGCCAAAATGCCTGAAGTAGTATGCGATACCGGTATTCCTTTCCAACAATGCAAAGCAAGACAAATTAATTTATTAGGCAAAGTCAGTCAGTCAGTCAGTCAGTCAGTCAGTCAGTCAGTCAGTCAGTCAGTCAGTCAGTCAGTCAGTCAGTCAGTCAGTCAGTCAGTCAGTCAGTCAGTCAGTCAGTCAGTCAGTCAGTCAGTCAGTCAGTCAGTCAGTCAGTCAGTCAGTCAGTCAGTCAGTCAGTCAGTCAGTCAGTCAGTCAGTCAGTCAGTCAGTCAGTCAGTCAGTCAGTCAGTCAGTCAGTCAGTCAGTCAGTCAGTCAGTCAGTCAGTCAGTCAGTCAGTCAGTCAGTCAGTCAGTCAGTCAGTCAGTCAGTCAGTCAGTCAGTCAGTCAGTCAGTCAGTCAGTCAGTCAGTCAGTCAGTCAGTCAGTCAGTCAGTCAGTCAGTCAGTCAGTCAGTCAGTCAGTCAGTGAGTCAGTCAGTCAGTGAGTCAGTCAGTCAGTCAGTCAGTCAGTCAGTGAGTCAGTCAGTCAGTCAGTCAGTCAGTCAGTCAGTCAGTCAGTCAGTCAGTGAGTGAGTCAGTCAGTCAGTCAGTCAGTCAGTCAGTCAGTCAGTCAGTCAGTCAGTCAGTCAGTCAGTCAGTGAGTGAGTGAGTGAGTGAGTGAGTCAGTCAGTCAGTCAGTCAGTCAGTCAGTCAGTCAGTCAGTCAGTGAGTCAGTCAGTCAGTGAGTGAGTGAGTCAGTCAGTCAGTCAGTCAGTCAGTCAGTCAGTCAGTCAGTCAGTCAGTCAGTCAGTCAGTCAGTCAGTCAGTCAGTCAGTCAGTCAGTCAGTCAGTGAGTCAGTCAGTCAGTCAGTCAGTCAGTCAGTCAGTCAGTCAGTCAGTGAGTGAGTGAGTGAGTGAGTCAGTCAGTTATTCAGTCAGTCAGTCAGTCAGTCAGTCAGTCAGTCAGTCAGTCAGTCAGTCAGTCAGTCAGTCAGTCAGTCAGTCAGTCAGTCAGTCAGTCAGTCAGTCAGTCAGTCAGTCAGTCAGTCAGTCAGTCAGTCAGTCAGTCAGTCAGTCGGTCGGTCAGTCAGTCGGTCAGTCAGTCAGTCAGTCAGTCGGTCAGTCAGTCAGCCGGTCGGTCAGTCAGTCAGTCAGTCGGTCAGTCAGTCAGTCGGTCAGTCAGTCAGTCAGTCAGTCAGTCAGTCAGTCGGTCAGTCAGTCAGTCAGTCAGTCAGTCAGTCAGTCAGTCAGTCAGTCAGTCAGTCAGTCAGTCAGTCAGTCAGTCAGTCAGTCAGTCAGTCAGTCAGTCAGTCAGTCAGTCAGTCAGTCAGTCAGTCAGTCAGTCAGTCAGTCAGTCAGTCAGTCAGTCAGTCAGTCAGTCAGTCAGTCAGTCAGTCAGTCAGTCAGTCAGTCAGTCAGTCAGTCAGTCAGTCAGTCAGTCAGTCAGTCAGTCAGTCAGTCAGTCAGTCGGTCAGTCAGTCAGTCGGTCGGTCAGTCAGTTGGTCGGTCAGTCAGTCGGTCGGTCAGTCAGTCGGTCGGTCAGTCAGCCGGTCGGTCAGTCAGCCGGTCGGTCAGTCAGTCGGTCGGTCAGTCAGTCGGTCGGTCGGTCAGTCAGTCGGTCGGTCAGTCAGTCAGTCGGTCGGTCAACAGTCGGTCGGTCAGTCAGTCAGTCAGTCAGTCAGTCAGTCAGTCAGTCAGTCAGTCAGTCAGTCAGTCAGTCAGTCAGTCAGTCAGTCAGTCAGTCAGCTTGACGGTCGGGTGGGCCTGTACTCTCACTACCACTGCCAACTGGTTCTGGGATTGCGTAGCCCCTGTCCCGTAGTGTCCTTTGAATCCACGTCCAAAGTTAAAAAGGGGCAGAATGCCATTTACTTTCCAGATCAACATTTAATGCACTATGTCAGGGTACCTACAAGTCCGCCAGGGTACTTCCAAGACATTTACTTCCAACTTGTGGAGTATTTGCGTGATAAAATAAAATACACAGATTGAATTTTTTGGGAATAATCTGTGAAATACTCTTTATTCTGGATAATTTTAAAGAAGATATAGAAAACGGATATAAAAAATAGACAGATGTCTTAAAGTGCGTTATTTGCATTAAATGAAAAATTTTATGCACTAAACATTTCAGAGATATTCCTTGTTTGCTTTGAAATTTATAATATACCCACATATTTTTTTCAAGTAGCAAGGTACTACTAGAATTTTCTAGTGTTCATGTAAAGGGCATGCTATGTTAATTCACTATTTAAAATCTGATTTGCTTTAGACTACTATTCATATACTACAAAGAAAGGCATAAATGTGCAATGAAAGTTTATTTCCATTAACAAAAATTAGATAGAGGAAGACACTTTAGTAAGGATAGTTTGTAGAAGTGCATACGAAAGATTGACGTAACACAAAATTATTCCTTTTTTATTAAACATTTAAATATTCCCCTTACATTTTCCCCTAAAGTTTGTAAGTTCTTATTTGCGAGTAAATTAGCAATAGCGGTATTACCAGCCGCCACCTGTTTGAAGCAAAGTATTCACTTAGAAACAAGCAAGTAAGCAGGTCGTTTTCTAATTGTCAGCCAGCCCCGCTCGTCACGGGCTCATTATATCCAGTGCGCTGTGCAGTGCGCCACCGCACGGCTGAAATAATCGCAGCCGTCAACAGTACACCGCCTCTTGCAGAAATTAAACTGTACGCACAGAACATAACCAGGGTGCAACATTTCTCCTAACGAGCTACAGATGCTCAGCTGTTATCCGCGTCTGAGCACTTTAAATATAGCTCAGGCATTGTTGTTCAAATACACTGTAGCATGTGAGTCTAATAATGCCCTTTGGAGTTAATACATTTCTATACTAAATAAGAAATAATGGGTTTACTCTTCAATCTGAAGCTGATATTACATATATGGAGGTATGAGACAAAACATGGCCATTTGTAATTTATTGTAAGTCAATAACCAAGCAGGCCATGTAGATGATGCAACGAATGCTTTGGTTTATTGGAATTCCAAGTTGTGATGTAGGACCAATCAAAATTGAATGTTACAGAAACTTAGCAACAAACAAAGTAAAGAACCAATGATTTTATTCCTAAACTTTTTTTTCTGGCTTGGACTCTTGAAGAGAGTAGACGCTTTTTAGTGGAAAGGCTTCTTGCAGCTTTGAGAAGTGATTGAAGTTTACTGTTCATGAACGTTTATCAAAAGTTTTGAATATGCAACGAAAATGTAACGCGACAATAATTAACTTCAATAAAAAGCCGTGCATCATTAATAAATAAAAAGGAGAAAGTTAATATAATATAATGTAAAAAGTCGCCATGTAAAAAACATAAAGATGGCGAGAGAAAGAAGAAGAAGAGAAAGTTGAAATAGTATTAATCATTTATTTCAAGATTACACAAAAAGTAAAATCCTTTTTTGTATCGGATACCACGCCTGAGGTAATTTCAAATCTCATCGCTCACCGAAGCTGCCGGAGAGAAGATTAATAGAATCTTCGAGAACATCTTCATGGCTTTCAGACGAAAGGTTCATCGCTCCACATCAAGGTGAGATTGACTTCAACATCAGTCGCCACTCCGAGGGAAGCGAGAAACCTCTCGCACGTGTGGGGTGTAGGACCTCACGGCGGGACGAATCCTCCTTCAGGTATGCTACCGCATGGTGTGGCATAAAACTAACCATCACCCGGTAGAACCGCTCTACATCGTATACTTAATACGTAAATGTGTACCTCGAAATTTCACAAAGAAAAACAAATGCTTTATAATAAATTCATTTTGTTTCCGATGCGTAGCATCCATAGTTCCATGTTTTCAAAAATGAAAGTCGAAGTGCGTTGAATCATTTTATCGTCATGACGTGAAACAGCGGAATATTATAATCACCTAGCCTCTGGAGTTCCTTAGGAAGTGTAACTCGTTGCTTAAGGATTAGTTTCAAGGAATACAAAAACATATTCATGTTAAAGGGAAATATTTTGAAAAACAATAATATCATTTAATCATTTAACAGTAGTATTTCTTTGATTTTCTAAAAATATTTAGTATTGGCTTTGCAGATCCCACACAAATGATAATGAAAAGGGCTAATAATGTTCTAGCAACGAAAATAAAAAAATCTACAGTCGTGTGCATCAGTACAATAAATCCTTAAAAAAATATTTTTTTGAAGCTGGTGTTAAACATCGGCGTCACAGAGTAACAAGGATCGCCGGTTAAGAGGAAATGCATCATCAAAAATGTCGATTAAGTAGCTCAGCGAGGATTCGAGTTGGCATTCCCTCACAGGTAGGTATTCAAATATAATTCAGGTTCCCAACGTTTAGCTGTATATGGCCAGGGAAAAACAAAACAGCGATATTCAGCACTAATAATCGCCAAACTACATGCATTCATTCTTATGAAACATAGTAACAGGTGTTTCACATTTTAGATAGCAACCCAACAGAGAACAACCGGAAAACTTCGGAGCAACGCTTTCATTTAGCGTTCTTAGCATTACAGCTAACCACATCGCGGAAAGGAAGGATGACATTTTTTTAAAAAAAAATCATCATTTCATTAAAAATGATGGGTTTGTATGTTTGTGAGTGTCATTTAGCTTACATTTCTGGTAAAAACCCTTCAGATTTCACAGTAATCATATTCCCGTCTTCACATTCCTGCTGATTCATTCACCTGCTTGAGTGTGTGTGGCTTAGTTGGTTAGGTGCTTTCCTACTGATCTCGTCACGTATTCGCCAGTCTAGACTCGATTCCTCCACTTTACCGTTAGACGGAAGTGCATTACGGACTGTTTCCGCATTAAGATTAGATGGAACTCCATCCACTTGTTTCATCCATGTTTATATTTACAATATTTATAGAAAAAATTAAATTTTCGTTGTAATATTCACTTGCAAAGTGAGAAATAACAAGTCCGACAAACGCAGTTAAATTCTCAGACTTACGGGATTAGAATGCTGCGTATTTCGATTGCGAACCACAGACGTTATCTAACAGATTACTGCGACTGGGAATCTAAATTAGTCATAAATACGGTAATGATTATTGATCTTTCCAATAATGTTTTATGCGTGTTGAAGGCAACAGCCCTAAGTAAATAGATTCACTGGTATGTAAAAGAACTCTATGGGGTAAAATTCCGTCACATCAGCGGTGCTGATAACGTCGTTAACAGAGCCGTTTAGATGCTGTGTTGCGGGCAGTATGGATCTACAGCACTCGAGGTAATTCTATTTTACGTCAGCCGGAATTTCTCACCTGCTCCATTTGAGGAGATAATCAGTTGCGATTCCCATCTCAATATAAAATGGATTATAGAATAGACCTTAGCCATTTAAAAATGCAGAAATAAAGTCCAGCATACCGTGTGTGTATTATCTTGAAGTTCCTAAACTCCATAAAACTGGTAGGTAAGCCTCGTACCTGTTGCTGCCCCCATTAATTTTTCTCATTATCCTCAAAATTAATGTAGATATTTCCCACCTAGATTTTTCATGACAATTAAACGAATGATTATCTCCGAAGATTTGAAAATACATCCAGTCTTGATATTGCACCGTGGAAGGTTCTGAAATTAAATATCGGTTTTGGTATTACGAATTTCTCTTCAATTTTAGATTATAGTTTTCACACACATGCAATAGGTATATTTCCTAGGATGTTTATTAACCTTACGTTTTTACTCAGCGAGCCTCAACACTTGTATTTCCGGTGATGACCAAGTATTAAATTTTTGCATGGAAGTAGTTTTCCTAATTACTACAGGTAAGTTGTCCAGAAAGTAAAAGAATGATTTACAGTACTTTCTCCATCCATTCTTCAACAAATTATTCTTACAAAAGTTTAATTTTCTACCTACCTCATATTAAATGTTATACATAATTGTATAAATGGGATTACCGCATATCGGCTTATAAGTACAAAGTAACGTTTTTTATTTTTATTTATTTATTTATTCATTAATTCATTGGTTGATTAATTAATTAATTATTTTTGCGCAATGTGACGCCAATTTGAAGCTGTGATATTTGAACTCCACGAAGTCTGGAAGTTATCTGCTCCCGTTATTTGCCTAGCTAGTGTGAGCATGGGATTCTTTTCTCTGGGTATGCGTGAATATTTATTTTAAATAAGAACACCACGGATACGTAATGTAACATATTTAATGACAACCTCAAACACTTATTATGGGGGATTTGCCAAACGTATTACTGTGAACATAATTGGAAGACTTTTGCTGAATATAAATTACAGCGGTATGATCAATTACTACGGTTGGTTTATCACAAGTATGAAACTTCTATTTATTTGTGATACAAGTTCGACGCAGCTTTGCTCCTAGCTGATTATCGCCGACGGTCATACAGGAGACATTTCTGCACATCATTTCTGTTACTAAAATCTCGTCCGTCCGTAGTGCAGGCAGTCTGTACACAACCAGAAAGTTTTCGCTGCGTGCCCATCCGCAGGCAGTAGTTTATATTGTGGGATTTTGTCTGAAGGTATTGGGTTCTAGATTGTTGTTAGTTAAGGGGTAGTTTCTATGCTACTCTGAATGATGGGTAGGAAACAAAATCTTTTACACTCTGGTGTTTTAATATTGTTAAAGAAACGTAGTATGGTACATTTTGATGCCAAACAGCTCTTGAATAGATAATGTGGAGCTCAGCCTTTGCTGCTATACGGATTAGCTTCGGTGTTACTTCGGGTGCCCGCAAGTCATGCGGGGTACACTAAAACTTAACTTTCTGGCTTAACCAATCTTCCCCACCGAATTTTCCTACTTACGTGGATCAGCAATATCACTCTTCCCTATATAAATACTCTCAAGTGGCCCACGTATATATTCACATATGTTTCCTGTGAGAGCCGTTCACCAAAATCTGAGTTACTATCACTTTCTCAATAAGTACTGGTGTTTAACTTACTCATTGCACGCGCATCGTGAACCCAGAAGTTTTCAAAGAATTTTTTCGGGACGAATACGGAACGTTAGTTACCTACGTAACTCTCCTATCGGCTGATTCACATGTTTGGATAAATAGAACTTTTTACTTAGCTTTCCACACAAATTCATATCATGTTAAATATTTATATTGATAACTAGCTGACCAGGCGAACTTCATACCACCAATAAAGGTTGTCGGAACTTATCTATATAAATAAAATAAGTTCGGTTTAGCTATTTATTTATTCTGTAATTGGTGAAGTTTAAATACAACACATTTAAAATTAAGTTAATCAAATTAAAGCTTTCTTATAAAAATACTTTTTGTCTTTTTTGCAGTGCGTAAATATATAATGAATGGTTTTGCGACGTGCGAACATGTGATGCATAATTGTCCATGGGAGAAATAGAGGAACTCCAAGTTGATTGCGCAAACTTCCAACGACTGCCCTTGCGATTTATTTATGGCCATGCAAAGACCAAACGCAAGGGAAATTGTAGACGCTTAAAATCAAAAAGTAAATCCGTGGAATCATCGGAATACGCGGTATCAAAATATCCTCTCCCTTGTACCTTCCCTTGATGATTGTTGCCTCGATGACGTTACTCATTAGCTTTTTCATAGTCTCCTTCCATTGCTCAGTCGTGGTTGATTAATGTTAGGCAGCTTGATCACGCCTGATCTTACTTTTAAATTTAAATTGTGAGGTGAGAGTCCAGGCAACTCTAATGAATTTAAAAACTCTGTGGAATAGTTGACTACGTCATCCTGGTTTATAACTGTGACGTTTCCTTTCAGGATCATAACAGTAAATCGATGATTCATCACCAGGAATGGTATTCTAAACCGATTTGAAATTGGATCTTGGAATTCCTTACTGGGAGTCAGTATATGTATGTGGTAGTAACAACAGTTCATATTCGACCTTCACGAAATTCATCACAAAAACCACATCTTTTGATTTCCTGGTACCAATTATGAATTGCTTTAGACAAGAGTTGCTCACGAAATTCATTTTGTAAGTCGATGTTTGCAGTGTTTAAGCGTTAATGAAAATAACATCGTAAAATGTCACAGCCCGGGAATATTCTCTAGTCAAATAAATTTTTGGGTGAACTCAAAACCTTTAAATGCTGATACTTAACCATAATTAAAGAAAATCGAAATGAAATTGCACCTAACTGCAGAACATTAGAAAGTAGTAGCTCTAAAATAGAAACTAGCTTCATTTTTATAGAAACATAGCATTCTAAATGTTTTTACTTTCGCCCTAGTAATATAATAACTTTTCCTCGAAGATTGCACAGCTGAAGAAGTTTTGAAGGTCTTCTACAATATTTAGTCCACAAAATCAAATTGAGATTTAGCTGACATTTTGAAATGTGAAGGATCAAACGTCATGTACCACTTATTTACAATTTATGGCAAGATTCTAAATTTCTGAATTTATATGTGTTCCACAAAACTAGAGTAGCTAGAAAATAAGAATGAACATGAGTTGAGTCAATACGATTATCCTACTGTCTTGGTGTTACCAGTTCCACGACTAGTAGGCGACAGAGATGGAAGATAGGTATATTTGTCTCTCTCAACCTAGCAAGTATCATACAGATTCTGAGATGTATAGGCCCGATTTCACCAACAGATGTTAAAATCGGCGTTAACAAATATAACGTAACAATTGTAATAGAGCTAACAATTTCTTGCATTTCACCAACCTGTTTTCGGAAAATGTTAACAAGCATGTGCTAACGCCAAGAAACTTGTAAATATTACAGTTATAGAAAGCTGTGGATGAGTTGTATTATTTTCTGAACGTACTACGATGCGCTTTTGTTTTCATTTTCGTCTGCACCGCAGTCTGCACACAAGTAAAGCAAATGGTGGATAAACAAAATCATAAACAAAAGCCGTGAAACAAATTTATCATAAATGGAGAAAGGATTGTTAATTGAATTGGTGACGAAGTATAATGATATCGTGGAAAATAGGACGGATGCGGTGAATAAGTTACTTGAACTTTTCAAGACGGGAGGTGGATAATGTATTATCCATATAATTCAGTGAATTATAAAATCGCAAAGTTATTAATACTTGATGCAAAGGCAAGATCGGCATATTCCTTTCGATGCATGTTCTAACTCAGTATTACGTAAATTTAAAACGAGGAGCAAAGAAAGGCAAGGTACTTGAAGGTTTCAAGATGGGAGGTGGATAATGTATTATGCACATAATTTAGTGAATTATAAAATCGCAAAGTTATTAATACTTGATGCAAAGGCAAGATCGGCATATTCCTTTCGATGCATGTTCTAACTCAGTATTACGTAAATTTAAAACGAGGAGCAAAGAAAGGCAAGGTACTTGAAGGTTTCAAGATGGGAGGTGGATAATGGATTTTGCACATAATTCAGTGAATTATAAAATCGCAAAGTTATTAATACTTGAAGCAAAGGCAAGATCGGCATATTCCTTTCGATGCATGTTCTAACTCAGTATTACGTAAATTTAAAGCGAGGAGGGAAGAAAGGCAAGGTACTTGAACGTTTCAAGACGGGATGTGGATAATGGATTATCCAGATAATTCAGTGAATTATAAAATCGCAAGGTTATTGATACTTGAAGCAAAGGCGAGATCGCCATATTCCTTTCGATGCATGTTCTAACCTCTCTTGTACTTCCGCAGTAACCTTTATTCAACATGTTTCGACAGTCTATACCTCAGTATTTTTTTTTTTTTTGGATAGCTCCTCAAAATCATTTCTCCTCATAGGCCTTACTCTATTGCGAATGCCATTTAGACAGTCTTAAATATAGCAAATCGACATCAACAGTTGAGTTCATTCTCGCCATCTTGACTATTTACAATTGTTAAGGGCTTAACTTCGGAAATTTGGCGTGTTAGTTTAACAAGAGATGTAACACGAGTATTACGCTAACACTTGTTGGTGAAATGCAATTTTTGTTCTAACTATTGCTAAACTCGTGTTAAGTCTTAACATCTGTTGGTGAAATCGGACAATAGTGATACAGATGCTGACAGAGAAGCTCGCTTAGTATGTTCTCAGAATGTGTGTGAGAACTTATACAATGATTACCACATAATCTGAACCTTAAAACCTTGAACTGGAGAACAGTTAGCTTACGTAGCTATCGTTCATATGCGCACAAAATAAAATGATTCAAATTAGATGAATTCTACGAAAGAAGGCGTTTGCTAGAGTGATAGAAACTAGTGACATTTCAACGATTTGTCAATATAGTTTATATCTTAATGATGCCATATTTGTATACTGTCTGTAATGCACTTTAAACCAATTTTTGTATCATTAAACACTAAATAAATATGGAAGATATGAATGCGAATGTATGAAGCATTTTTACACCATGAACCTTATGTACTAATGTGCATTGTGCGGAGAAACTTTAGTCTTACAGCAACTATATCGCTTCTTTCAAGCAGAAATTTGCGACCATCATTGGTTCTCCTACATTTAAACCAAAAGATTTCAGAATATGCATTGAAGATATGGAATACGTATATTCTAATTCCCCCCTCATTAAATTGGTCAGCCTTTCGGCAGTTGCATATTCACCCTTGTCATATAAACCATAAATTGTTATAGGTGAAACACACTTTTGAAAATTGTCTAAGTCGGTAGCACGCCTTTTAGCTGCCCGATGTTTCCCTGTAGATCTAAATATGAAAATTTCTCCTAATTTTTTGTAAACTGCTTGCCTTCTTTAACAATGTTCGCCTCAGAATGAGCACTCACGTGACAAGATTGTAACATTAACTATTCTCGACTCTGAGCGAAATTTGTACTGTCAAAAAGTCTTTAATTGACATCTGTTTAATAAAGGAATACACGTAAGCAAGAATATTTGAAGCCTACATATGTAATATCTTACGATTTGTTTTGCAGTTATTACTAGGCGCACCAGTACTAGGCTTTCTAAGCGGTCTATTTACTAACTTTGAAAAGCCAGTGTGCGCTCTTAAAAGATCACCACTTTACTGAATGCAAGGTACAAAATGCAACTGCAGCATAGCACGTTTGTGCTTTTCTTCACTGACAGTTAATAATTCTTTTCTTTCTAGTCAGGCGACTTATCTTTCGATATCTCCGAAACTAGATGTGCTACAGACATGGGTTGTGGACAGTAATCCTCAGAAAAAATAGTTCGATAACATAGGATAAACAAAATAATTCTTTAATTGGTATCTTTACAGCGCGCAAAGAAATTAGCCGCATGCTTCGGCAAAGCTAGCCAGTATGCGTGCTTAACTGTACAACGTTGCACGCACCTCACTGGCTAGTAGTGATAGATCAGCCACTCCTAGCCCCGCCTTATGTTCATTCCTATTTTGTAGCTACCTTAATCATATTTCGGTTGAATTAGTTTCACCATACGACAGCATTCGTAAGAATTCTGGATCTTTAATCAAACTGCAGAGTTAAGTCTTTAAATCAATTTTTCTTCCACAGGAAATTAAAGTAATTGTAGCAATACAAGTCCCAGTTGAGGGACGATCTCAGGTAGTAGGCGAATCTCATAAAACAAATTGAACTCTTACTGGGGGTTACAAGGGTAATGTAGTTCAAGTCGCAGTGGAAGATGGCATTTCATATCTTATGCAACGTTAGCCCAGATATAGCGTGTTGAAAATGGAAATAAATACCAATTTATTTAATTTTACCCTCATAAATACTTAAAGCGAAAACGCAATCTATATTTCAAATTATATTATAAAGAGAGAACATTTTTGTGTGGGTGTGTGTATGTAGGAATATCTCAATAATCGCTGAGCTGAACTTTATTATTGAAAAGCCCAAGTCTATCTAATGGATACAGAGCTATAAACGTAAACTAATTTCATTTCCGAAATGATTAAATCTAATGCGGAACAACAACCCTTTCTGGGAAAAGAGATATCACCCGGCCGCTGCATCCCTCATTTCTGTCCACCACAGACGTCATAAGGGGGATGCAGTACTGAAGGTGGGATATGATCAACATTCCAATCATCTCAAAATGAGAGTAGAATCTATTTATAATACTTAGATATGGATGCGATAGCAATGCCAAAATTCTTTAATTACCTTCATGTAATAAATTTATGGTTAATTTCCTTTGTACTTATGGTGTATTCAACTACTTAACAATCAACAATTGAAAAGAGTGCCACTTGGTGGGCTGTGGGAACGGAATCTACACATTCACCAGGTTCTTCCCTATTTCGCAGTGATAAGGTATAGCTAAGGGACTCTGGATTATAAGTAAAAACTGTGCACCTTTAATATTATTAAATAACTACGGGAACGAAGAGAAATTACAAACATTAAAGTTGTTCGATCAGTCTGATCAATAATTCTTTCACTACCAAAGGGTGCTTATAGGCTATGCATACTTGCCGAACTTAGAAGTAGGTTAAAGGAAATCAGATGTTCCATCGGTGTTTCATATCCTTTAGCATGAATGACGTGGATTTTTAATTCATTCTTGAAAATAGCTGTAGCTATAGGAAATTACAATTATAATTGGTAAAGGAGATGATTGAGCACAACGATCTTAAAGATCACTGTATAATGTAATTACATGAAAATGGAGGGAGAAGCGAAAATGAAGTTAGTCATTTGAGTTTTGGAAAAGCTTATACATCCTTAATATAGGTTTTACCTCTAAAACTGTATCCAAAGGGATATCTGAACCGAAACTGTATGTCCTCGCGATTGGTGAATAACGACGTAGAGTATTATAGACAAAGGAACCAAAAGAGTAACTTATGGCAAGCCTGGGTATTAGGTCAGGCTCCATACTCTTGTTAAATTATGTAGATTTAGAATCCTAACGGCTGTGTACGTTAACATTTGTCACAAGGGCCAAGTTCGAACACCGTCACCAAATGGTCTCCGTAGTGTAGTAAATTGTCGCGTTATATTCCCGCGATCATTTATAATGGGCTATGTATAACACTACAACACGATCACTGATGTCATCGCAGAGCGTATAGTACGCCATTTATACAAACTGAGACAAGATTAACAGTTGCTTTAGCTCTAAACATGGAGTCTGGAGAATGCAATAATCTCATGCATGGTAAGTTGACAATCCGTTTAACTAACTCTGCATACACGCACCATTTGGAATTATAGTTATAATTTTAAAAATAGGCAGATGTCTTGCTCTCACATAACTTTTTCTACTCTTAGACAAACTATTCCTTTAAAAATTATTTAAAACTTTCTTTAAACTATCCTTTAACTATTCTTTCTTTCTGATTCTTCTACCTCGCTGATGTTAACAGAGATAAGCATTTGCAGAAAATGTTTTAAATACAGTCAAATGTTTTAAGACCATGTCACTATTATTGGATTTGATATTGTAATCTCTTGACATGTTCAGGATATTAAAAATAAGCAAACAAACAATGAAAAGCGAGCAAATATTTCCATTTGAAGGTTTGAGTGTTGTAAAATTCAAACAAATAACAAGTAATATCTCACTCAACAAAAATACATTTTAAATAGATTATGTTTTAATATTTACAATTTTTGCAGTGGGATTTTATTTCTTTACCAGTCATACAAAATCATCCAGAATGAGGATGACTTTTGAGAACATTACAAGAAAATTCAAGATAAATATTTCATGTGTCATAAAAACATCCTAGACATATTTTAATGAAATTCCTTAATATTTTTTGTTAAAACAAAGGTTCTCGAAAAACTTTTTAATGTAAAGAGTAGTCTGTGATTGGGGGGATATTCTCATGAAAATGTTCATATCGAATCCTTAGAAGATACTGAAATTAAAAGAAGTTCTTTGCTTAACCGAGTTTTCTGTTTTGAGCTATGCTGTTCACAGACAGACGGTCAGGCAGAGAGACAGACACACATGTAAACCCTTTGACATAAGAAGATATTAGCAGAATCCACGTCACTTCCACTGCCGGTTTATAATGGTGTCACGGAATGCGTTTCTTTAGCTTCGTCCTACTGACTTCTCTCAATTATTATAATAATGAGAATATTCACACTTTGTGTATTGTTTCATATGTTTCTTGCATATTCACATACGGAATCCTATGTATGTCCTATATATCCTCTGTATGAGTGCACACTGTAATGTATGTGAAAAACTCAGTCTCATAATTGACTCATAATTGAGTTTCAGTTAATGAACATGCACAGATAGCCGAGCAGTTTTTGATAAGTATTGAGGAGCTAGACCTACAAAGATTCATATCCCAGATACTAATTCATTTTCATTTTTTATTTTAGAAATACGAAATGTGTAATACCCACATTGTATTATAACTTCCAATTGCTACGGTTTACTTGATTTTATGATATTTACGCTCACACATAAAAACTGAAACACTCTACTTTGTTATTAAACTAACTGAAATAAATGATTTATTCCTATATGTAAAATCAAATAAAAATGAAAATTTGCTTAGTATCGATTGTGTAAATCCTCATTCTGTGGGGCATGGATGAGACCAAATGCCTAGTGAAATTTTCACGAGAACATGCTTTGCATTATATGCCAGCCCCTTTCACAACAGATTAATGAGCCCGAGCGTTTACAAAACCAATATTAAGACAATTTTCTAATAACATTGCATTATTTTGAAAAAAGAAAAAAAAATGTTACTTGCGTAATTAATGTGCTTAAAATATTATTGTTTATCTTCTGAAAGAGAAAACAAAGCATTGATGTTAAAGTAACAGTAATATGTAGAAACAGACATGTATATCGGTGTCTCGAACAAATGCTGGTCTAGGCACGGGACATGCGTTTTACCGCTCGGCTACCATGCATACGGTCAAACAGCGAAGCATCTCCGTGTCTATCGCATAGCTTTGAAAAGAAGTAAGAATGGTATCAAAGATTATATTGGAAAAATTAGTTGTTGTTTCACACTGGCCGTGTGTAGGCCAAATTATGGAAAGGTACAGTCAGAATGAAAAGTTCAGTGTCAGCCGGGGTTCAAATCATTGAAATTTTCACTCTTACTGTATCTCTCCAAAGTGTACGTTGTTAACGCAGCGTCATCGAATGCTTCTGTTGTTTTCCGAATGGAACTCTCAGGCAGCGGCTCATTTTCTTTGTCTCAGGTTGTATATATATGCATATGTGGTACATTTTCTAAAATTTTTTCTTTTTGATTTACGGTCTCTCTGAACATGCATTTCTGGTAAAATATCTATAGTGAATATCGATAAATTCTTAGCGTGTTATACGTAATACAAAAAGTAATGCACTACCTTCACATGAGTTTATATACTATTATGGTTTATTCAATTTATGTTATACAATATAATTTTTTAAAAATCTTACGTTATATTCAAATGTTTTTCGCTACCGACTGTCATTTATTTTCATATAACTGATGCAGAATATTCATATTTTTGCAACTTCATATACTAGGTAAGTGAGAGAAATACTTTATTGTACCCATTATGTCTATATTTCACAGGAGATATACAGCTTTTAAGATCTTTGAACCCTTCCAAAATCACATATTTTCAGCATCCTTCAAGAATGCGACGCAAAAATGCTCAATAAAATCGCTGCCCCGAACTACATTAGGGAACATTTACCATTTGATTTATATACGGTTTTTAAGATATGTATTGACAATTGAATTGTATAACTTAAAGTTTTTGGGAATATCACCAAAAGCTCTCTTCATTCAGTATGACTTTTGCATAACTGGTCAACAGTAAGAGAGAGAGAGAGAGAGAGAGAGAGAGAGAGAGAGAGAGAGAGAGAGAGAGAGAGAGAGAGAGAGAGAGAGAGAGAGAGAGAGAGGGGGGGGGGGATAGAGAAAGAGGCAATAGTTTAGTACACTAAAATGTTTGTATCGATATCTTGCGGAGTCTAACTACCAGGTACGGGGCAAAGAAACCAAAGGTCACTGTGTCCTTGAATTTCACAACTTGTACTAACTGTAATTATTTGTATTAATTGCGTTAATATTAAGATTGAGTAGCAGAGATAATTGAATCGTATTTACACATTTTCCATCTATGGTTCCTACAATTGCCTTAATTTTGTTATATTTAATAATTAAGTCGCTTATACTTCAGTTTTGTTAGTACAAATTGTCACCTTACTTTTATTTAGCTGTAATTAGAATTAATAATGAGAAGTTTACCAATAGCCTTTCCGGATTTGTATTCTTTGCTTTTGTGAAACCATGTTTTATTTTAGGCTTTGTTTGTTAGGATTTGTTGCTTTATTTTAGGCTTATCTCTGGTTATATAAGTACTGTTTCGTAAATTTCTTATACAGTTTCTTACCGTTTTTGTAGTCATTAACTATTTGTGACATTAAAGTGATTATATTTTAAATTTTTACGAAGAAATATTATTCTGTAGGCGTTACTTTTTGCGAGTCTAATATATTTCTAAAATTTTGAAAAATAGTGTAGTAGATGGTCAACAATGTTAATGCCCTTTAGATTGCACTATTTATATGGTGAGAACTATCTTTTATTCCAATTTTCTGGTCGATTTTGATTGTGTTCAAATCTGAGGGAGGCTGCCAACCACCAAAGTTTAGCACCGTAGTTGGCACTGTGACTTAATTGATCTTCTTTAACTTGCCTGGTTTTACCACAAGTGTGGGGTAATTAGTGGTATGAGATGGCGGAGGAAACCGAAGATCCCGGAGAAAATCTACCGTTGCGTCGTGATTCCCAGTACAAATCTCACATGCGGTCGCCTGGGATCGAACCCGGGCGGCCTTGGTTAAAGTCAAGTGGTGTAATTAATAATTTTTTTATTCTTAAATAGTTGAAATTTCCAATTCTCTATTCTAGAGAGCTGTAGAACAGTACAGTATTGTTTCTTAGATACAATCACCAGACGATATGCTGTTTCTTAATTTTGAGGATCTGGCATGCAATGTTCTTGGCTTCTTGAAGTACAACTTTGGACAGAGCCTGGAGATAATCCTTCCACTTCATTTGTACATTTTATGAAACCAAAAAATATTTGTTTCCATGCCAAAGACCGCCAGGCGTTAACAGGCGTGGCTATCAGATCCTGCAATTTGACAGCATTTTTAATCCTTAAGTCTCACTTAACGTATATTTTCCTATGTGCGGATGGCTTGACGGAAGTGAACGTCGTTCATACATATTTTGGCCGAAGCTAAGTGTCGAGATGTACTTCGAACGTAATATCAGGGAATCGAAATCACGCTGCGTCACATAGGAGCTTGACTTGTGGGTAGTTCAATAAATACCTATTTTTAACAGTAAATCCAGCCAAAAGGTAGTCATCATATTTTACTGTCTTGCACAAGATATTTTATTTAATCTTATTTATCAGTTAGGAAGTAATTCAGATAAATACCTTAGTCTAATTGTGGTACATGGAGTAATGTATACAAATTGTCACAGCAAACTGTTCGGTTACTTTTAGGTGAAAAGTATTTATAATACTACTACAGCAACAACACTTACTACTGCTGCTGCTGCTGCTGATACTACTACTACTACTACTACTACTACTACTACTACTACTACTACTACTACTACTACTACTACTACTACTACTACTACTACTACTACTACTACTACTACTACTACTACTACTACGACCATTATGATAATATAAAACAATGATAATAATGACGATGATGTCAATAGTAATAATAATAATAATAATAATAATAATAATAATAATAATAATAATAATAATAATAATAATAATAATAATAATAATAATAATAATAATAATAATAATAATAATAATAATAATAATAATAATAATAATAATAATAATAATAATAATAATAATAATAATAATAATAATAATAATAATAATAATAATAATAATAATAATAATAATAATAATAATAATAATAATAATAATAATAATAATAATAATAATAATAATAATAATAATAATAATAATAATAATAATAATAATAATAATAATAATAATAATAATAATAATAGTGTCACAAAAACATTGATAGAAGTTAATAATGATAACAATAATTAACAGCATCATAACAGTTGTTATACAGTTTATTTTAATTTTATTATTAATGTTATTATTAATATTATTGTTTTTATTATTATCATCATAATCGTTATGAATATGTCACGTTAAATCTATAATAAAATATCCATGCACTACATTAACCAACAGAGTCAGAAAATTCGTAAAATGGTTTGCTTAGAGTACTCGACTGACATACAGAGAAGAAGAATAAAACGAAGAAGAAGAAAATGAACAAGAAGAAAATGAAGGAGAAGAAATTTGGCAGCTCTATTATGGCACGCAGTATGATAGTTGATGTGTGGTCTAAAGGATGGAGAGCATTTTGGGTACTGAAGAAGACCAATGAGTGGCTTCCACATATGCGTTTAAGAGGTTATGTACTTAACTGTGAAATGGCAGCTCTTGGTCTATTAAACTACGCCCTCCTCCTATGATATCTGCAACAAGAAGATGCAGCGGTCGGGTGGCAGTCTCTGACTTGTCGCGGTCTGTTGTACCATAGAATTTATTTAAGTTTAGTTCCTGCCCTATGTTAATCCTTTTACCAGCACAGTTGTTGAAGCAGGATGTAGGGAAAAATAACATTAGAACATCAGGAGAGAGAGAGAGAGAGAGAGAGAGAGAGAGAGAGAGAGAGAGAGAGAGAGAGAGAGAGAGAGGAGAGAGAGAGAGAGAGAGAGAGAGAGAGAGAGAGAGAGAGAGAGAGAGAGAGAGAGTAGTACCCTCACATTTTCCAGGAGGCAACTCTACAATTGCTCCTTCACTAATATACACTTAATTCACCTTCCCCTTCAAGCCACTTTTATGCTTATTATTCTTCTTCTCCTGCCTTTCCCTCTCATTCGCTGCCTTTTTCTCGTCGTGCGTTTATCTTTCATTCCTTTTTAATAACGCAATTTACACAACAACAGCTTGCCCAAGCCGGGGCTGCAAGTGCCTTTGCTCCATAACCCTACGTCGAGCTAGCCCATCTTTATGCAAATTTATGTTAGCTAGTGTGCGTGGGGATGATTTCACGGAATTAAAAAGACTGCAGCTGTAATTGTTTAACTGCTTGCGTTGTCGAAATGCTACCTTTTAATCTGCTCCTCAGATGAAACACAATTTTTATCATTGCACGTTACGTTGAACAGCCTCGTGAGCGTTGCTTCCAGAATATTACAAACAAAACTACTGGGAATTCAAAAGAGAAGAAAGCGAGGAATGGCAAAATTCCTAATAACAGGTCCAGGCTTATTATAGGCAGCAAAGACATCTTCAGGTTCCTGGCTGCCTTTTGTAAGGCTATTCATAAAAAGCTAAAAGAATTATGCATCTGTCTATTTTCATAACC
>CM060948.1:120854423-121001923 GCA_030765055.1 Mantis religiosa | reverse complement strand
GAAAAAAGTATGGTAAACATATATAAACATAAATATTAACATAAAAATAAACATAAAAACGTATGTTAAACAAATATAAACATAAACATTAACATAAATATAAGCATAAAAACTTTAACATACGTTCTTTTTCCAACATATTTTTATATTCTTCTTTTAAAGATTGTGTTTTATCCAAATATTTCTAGTTTTCTTTCCTGCATACTTACATTTTCTAATTCTGGTTCTCTTTTTTTAGTAGATTGTAAATATGGTGTATTAATTGGTTTAATTTTTTTTAATGTTATATGGATAAAGTTTACTGGAAATGTTTTGTTTTTTCTAGATCCAAATGGAATAATATTGTTTGTTTTTATAAAGCCTAATTCTCCTTTATTTATATTTTCTGGTATAGTAGAAAACAAGCTATGAGATTTAGAAAAAAATGTCTTTCCAGATTTTATTAAACAAATTTGTTGTACAGTAATTATGTTATTTGCTTCTTCAAAAACTTCTATACAATTAATGGACAAATAATTAAAACTAAATGCAGATAAAAAAAATTTAACCAATTTTGTCTATTTCTTCTTCATTATCTGTTTTAACTTTTAATTGAATTCCTGTTAATTTTTTCGTATTTTTGTTACCCCAATTGGCATATTGTAGAAGATCATTAAACATAACACAACAACTATTTTGTAACGAATCTGTTAATTTTTGCCACATTTTAGCTACAGGAACAGAATAAAAAGGAGCTTTCTCGAAATATTTAGTATTATTTGTTATTAATGCTTTACAATCTGTTAATGGATCAAATTATTTTTCCGTGTGGAAATCTGGATTAGTGATATTATAAATTGTTGCTTCTAATCTCGTAATTCCATTTTATTTAGCTTAACTGGATGCAAATGGTTCTTTTAATCTTTCATCTGGACAATTTAAAGAATATATTATGAAGTTTCTTAGTTGTTTATTTACTCCAGGGCTTGTTAATTGGCAAATAAATTTGTTGTAGATTTTTACTCTGGAATTAGAATTTAACCAATTTAGACAATCTTTGCCAACAGAATTACTATTATCAACCATTACATTGCATTCTTCTTTACATTCTCCTTGCATACGGAAATTAAAATTATTTATTAAATATTTAATAATTTCTTCTTTGTTAAATATTCCTGCAAAATCCTGTGTTATATCTAAATCCAATAAATAATGGTGTTCCTTTTTAAGTTCTTCTAAAATTTCTGGTAATTATCTTAAAATTGTATCAAGTTTAACATCTACTAATTCTATTTTGTAAGGAATAACAACAGGATTTTTATACTTTTATTCTATAATTTTATATCTTTGTTTAGTACCTTTAATTATTTGTTTACTGGAATTCAATAAATATTGAACTTATGCTTTAACACCATGTCTTGATAAATTAAATGTAGAAAATCTAGATCTTAAAAACTATTAGAACTTCCACATGCTTCTGTTTTTACAAGAAATTTGCTATTTTTCTTTTCTCTATAATCTCAATCTATAAAATATGTTATTGGTTTAGATACTTCTAATTTTTGTTCTCCATTTGTGTATATTATATCTCCAATATTTGTAAAAAGATTATTATTATTTAAATTTTCTGTTAGTAACCATAATCCAAATCTTTCGTTTGTTGGTTTTGTTTTATTTCCAAGTAGCTCTGTTACAGATCGGGTTTCCCATCTGGAAGGTTCTAGTGATAGAACATTAGATTTCTTGGTTGTTACAGAATAGTCTCTAATTATGAATGAGGTATATAAGAGATTGTGACACGCCAGCGGACAGTTGCAAACAAGAGCAGCAGTCGTGAACAGATGTTGTAAGGAGAGGTGATGTTGTAAACAGGTGTAATCAGAACACTGTTGTGGTCATGGACCTTGGTAGACTGTGATGGTGTATGTGATGTAATACTGCTACTGTGAGTGTATTTCTACGCAGATAAAGAACGATTTGAATTTCTGCAAATTGGACTTTTATTTCTACGAACCCACAAAGTCACAGTACTGTAACAGGTCGTATTGAATCAATTCATTAGGCGCATATTGGACAAAATAAGCATAAGTCTAACTACCGAAACTGTTTTAGACACTGTGCAAGCAATAGGTACAAGGCTAGCAATAGTTTGCTTTAATTGGAAACTTTATTTCCAAACTGCATTTACCAGAATTCAGTTTTTCAGTTTTTGGAACAAAAGCAGCTGGCTTCACTCAAAATAGATGTTGTCCCACGTGCCGTGGTCTAATGGCTCCGCTGCTGCAAGTTTTACGAGCGGGCACATTTCAATAATACGACGGCTTTTATCTCCGATTTAATATTTAATGCCCACATATGCTGCACAGAATTATCACTGCCTGGAGGGTACCATCTAACGTGGAAACGTCTTAAAAGTGACAGAACCGTTCGTTAGGAGGTGATTTGAAAGGCGCCCATGTTTATCAAATGATAAGCTTTATAAATTTTTTCTTTTTCTTGCTCTATTTACACTCCTCTTGTGGAGAACTTACGCCCTTAGTAATTACAAGTAATTGCCTGGAATCACATGCCTGTGAAGGTGTATACGGTCTCAGAGAGAACAGAGAGAACATCAAAGATAGACAATTATCCATTATGATCTGTCCAATATCTGGTATGAAGATAAAGAAGGGTATGTTTTGTGGTGTGGTGGATGAAACATAAGGTGATGATGGGGAGTTGGTGTAATGAATGGTGGGAGAAAGCGGAGAATAGGAAGAAAAGCCACACAGACGCCAATTTGTCCACCACTTTACTACCTGGGATCGAAACTCTGTACCGCCTTGGAGAGATTTGAGCGTTTCTTCACTTAGCCACGGCGCCACCTCATCACCAAATTAAAATAAAAAGAGAAAAAATGAATTATGCCAAAATCAACCAAGAACACCTTGATCCACAGAGGAAAACTAGATGTTCTCTTATCATTGTAGGAGTTTATTGCCTTTCACTGAATTCTTTAGTCAAAGAATAAGTTTAATATTTAAATTTAAGCAATATAATATTTAAATAAATTAAAAAATATTATTTAAACAATAAACTACATTTAACAATTTAACAAAGCATTTAACAATTAACAAAATACTCCCTGATTATGTTTACACTATACTCAATACGTAGAGACGTATTGGAGGACCAAAATCTCTCAACGACAGACAAAATAGGCTTCAGTGATGAGGATTTGGCCATTGTTGTTTTTATCTCTGCTGGATATGTTATGATAAGGTAAGTTAAGGACCGGACTTCGGCACTGCGGCCATGAGGATTTCTGTACCCGAGAGCTCGTCCCGGGAAGAAGAGGTAATGTAAGAAGAGACGGAGAGTAGTTGATCTAGGAGCCCCACAGAGTTCCAGTATTTGTTTAAATTATTGAAGAGCTGAGCCATTTTCTCTCTAATCCTTTTTTGCAGCTTAAATACATAGTCTGAGTTTGCGTTTACATGCTCAATGTGAGTCCATTTTAACAACCTGATATGTTGCCCACATGTGAAGTTATCCGGTATTCTTAAAAACGCTTACTGCTTTTGTGGTTCATTTTAAGCAATATAAACATTTGTAGAAATAAGCTTAATGCTATTCTCCTTTTGGATAAAACGGGATATTCAACGCGATATTCAACAGTTTTAAGGGGATTATACACTTTAATTTAGTAAATCACTCAAACATTTACAATTGTATTGCAATAAGTACTTAGGGGCTGTAAATTCAAAATATACTTTTCTTATTATATTATGAATGCTAATATGTATGTATAATGTAGGTTTAAAATCCACAATAAAGTACTTTGAATTTTCAAGTTGTCTTCTTGCGCTCTATCACCATTTCAGAATGTTACACACGATAAAGTTTTCACTCAGTTGTTCTGAAGTCTACCTTTAGATTCCTAAAACACAAGAAAATTAATTCTACTACATTATATTTTTTGTTTGTTGGGTTTTTTTAATTCCTAATTTTTAAAACTATACAAAAATTCAAAGCTATATAGAACTTTTACATTGCAGAGGTAAATATTATTTTCTTTAAAACTGAGGTTAGTAAATTAAAATTATATCACAGATTTATGCATTATAATCAGGTAAGAAAAAGATTTTTTTTTAGAAAGCGGTTGTTTCTAAAATGAAATCGTATGGAGCATTTGCATATGGTAATAGAATACAGTTTTGAAATTAATATGATGAAAATCACATTTTCAGTGTAGCATGTTAAGAATCTCTGGCTGTGTCCTTACTTTGATATTTCAGTGTCTTTACATGGACAGGATATAAAAAAGAAATCGCATAACGACCTTCCACATGAGAAAAGCATAAGCAACGGAAATTAACAATAAATATCAAGTAATATATTATAAATATTTCACTCCACAAGCAAAATGTATCTGATGTACACTGTGTGTTATAACGAGCTCTACAATTTTGTGTAGTAAGATTTGGTCTATTTCTTAGGTTTACCAGTCATTAAAAAGTCATCCAGTTTTTTTTTTAAATTTACGTCCTCCAACGTTAAGTCATAGCTGACGTTGAATGGAATGGGTGAAATGATGATCAAATAAGCCCAGGGTCCATAGAGCTTAGAGTCACTCGACATTCGTCTTTTAGGTTAAGGGAAACCCCCGGAAAAAACCTCATCCAGGTAACTCACCCTGACCGAGATTCGAACTCGGGACCTCTTGAACGTGAGGCAGACACTCTACCACCCCGCTACCGAGGCCAGAATGAAGAGAACTTCTGATAATATTTCCAGAAGATTTAAGATATATATTTCATTTGACATAAGGCTATCTAACATATATGTCATTTAAATCAAAGTTGTTAAACCGAATTTTAAAAGAATAAAAAATGTTTGAAATACTTTCCATGTAAAGGGTAGTTTTGGGTAGAAGAAGTTTCTGGAAAATCTTCAGGTGACATTCTTGAAAGATGCAGAGCTTAAAATATCAAGCTTGTATTTAACCAGCTTTTGTCTATGAAATATGGTCAGTGAAAAGAACGGGGAAACACAGATCATTTCACATGCACACGGACTGTTTTTAGACGTATTTTTTTATTCAGGAGTTCTCAAAACGTGTACTTCCACTAAGATATCGGTATAAAATTTTAGTTCACGTACATAGTAGAGAAATTAAAAATCATTATTAAACCCATTTTTTGAGTGAATGAAATATTTCTCAATAGAAAAGGTGAGAGAAATAAGATTTACTTTTAATGCAACCATGAGCTAATTTGTGTTATGCTCTCTCTTCGTTTATGTTGAAAGTGAATCGATTAATAGTATACTCGTATAGTAAACATGAAACACCAGTTTGAAGTCTTAATACTACGATCTGCAGTTCCAGTGAAACAATTGAGCTCCAATGGACGATAACAAATCCACCCCTCCAATACCCCTTCCAGGCACTGGTACTTGTAAATGTCCACTGGTCACCACAACTGATAACAGTGGCAGACAGTGTGGTGTAGTGTAGTAATTAGCATGTCA
The DNA here is from genome assembly GCA_030765055.1 of Mantis religiosa. Classification (NCBI taxonomy): domain Eukaryota; kingdom Metazoa; phylum Arthropoda; class Insecta; order Mantodea; family Mantidae; genus Mantis; species Mantis religiosa. Next base: position 120,996,433 of record CM060948.1, on the reverse strand, counting down.
AGAAGTAGAGAGTAGATTAGGTAAAGTAGAGAACACCTAGCATCTCGTCCCGCAATTGGGTCTTTTGTTTATACATCTCTGGGGAGAATGGATGAGATGAAGGAACCATAGGAGGCATGTAGGCTGCAGCAACGAACAACGTAAGTGACAGTGACGTGCAGAGTTCCCTGACAGTTACTAGCTTCAGCACTTGGTTGAAAGACACCTGCAGCGACCCCCAAAACCACCGGAGGGTGACTCTCAGGTTTTTCTCCAGCAGCAGGAACCGAAGAAAGCCTGACTCATCAGTGGAGGCTCGAATTGACACCATCTGATGGACTCGAAAACTTCCAGTCACAAGCCTCTCTGTTTTATCTCTATGTACTTAACGTTGCTTTAATAACGGTGTTGTAGGAGACCCCTCTTGGATCAGTGTATGGTGGACAGTTAGCGCTGTACATCTCATCCCTATACCATACCGTCGTCTATCGTTGCGTGTTCACTGTGGCGGCCTTAGTACTGGGCAATTGTTCGTCTGCTTCTATATGTGCAGGACTTTTGCCATTAAGGTAACTTCCATTTTATCTGCTTTTATTCTTCGTGGATAGATGGAAGAGGGTCCGCTATTGCCATTTATAAGGTGAAACTTCGGACCGTGATATTAAATATCCAACCCGGTATTTATATTGATGACTGCAGAAAATTACGAGCACACGAACTTCAGATTCGTCGGTCTAAGGAATTCGAACCAGGACCTTCCATAGCGGGTGATAGATGTTACTGCTTGGGCCAACCCGATCGATAAATAATGCGTCCTTTTTCACATTTTAAAAGATACAAGTTTATCTCATGAAGATCTAATGATGTAATTCTTATTTTTCTAATTATGATTAATTTCAAGTGGACATTAAGTAAGGGAGGTATTGTATTTGCAGCCGGGAGAAAGCAAAATGTAAATTTGTTTGAAATTGTGACTTTAATATCAATAAAATCAATACTATCGAATGTTCATTTAAAACACTTCTCCCCATTTTATAACAGTTAAACCACTAGCTACCTATTTTAAATTCTGTAAATAAAGATTTGAAAATAAAGATGTAGTAGGTTTTACAGGGTTAATAGAGGGTTTTAGAGTATCCGAGTAGCCTGCTATTTTCCCACTTTGCCGATATTGTGCGTATTCGTCTGTGTTGGTGAGGAAATACTAAACTCACTTTAGTCATACCCAACCGTTACCGTTACCTGGTTCTAACACTCCACTTAATATTTCATTTGTTCCCCCCATTTACTTCGCTTATGAATCTAAATCTGTGTCAATACGTTATATTTTGAGTGCAGGCTTTTGACTTTAAACCAATACGAGACGGACTCATCAAGGGGATGGACCGTCGTTGTTAAGAATGCCTCTTACTCACTCAGGTGAAGTATTTCCGCACTCATACCCATTCACCTTTCACCTAGACCTGAACGTTGGTTGGTCTTAAATTAAACCAATAAGGGATCGGCTCAATCAGAACTGGAGTGGAACACAGAGCTAGAGTTTCTACCAACAGTAATTAAAGAAAATCATTTTTGGAAACTAGTAAAGCATTGGTGTATTGCCATGTAACTGACTGTACGTAAGGGTGGAAAATTCATATACAGGTGGCCTTCGAAGTTGTAAAATATCCTTTATCTCTCACTGAATCCCATTACTCACATGCAGAAATGTGTACCCTAATTGACCAAGCAGTATAGCTCAGTTTATAAAGAGTTGAGAGTAAAGAGTAAAGTTTTAGAAATTTCGACTTACTATAGCATTGAAAATAAGCTCTTGAAATTTGAAAATCAACTTTTGTATAACTGTCCAAATAGATCAATCAGTGCAGATTTCCACATAAGAGCTTCAAAATATGGTTGGGGTGATTCTGAAAGTCAACCAGTAGTCTTCGTTGGATACTATAGTATAAAATATAGAATATTTAGCAATGTAATATTGATTAATGAGCTTAAACGAAATTAATTGAGTTTTTTAAATAATTCATGAAATTATGACTCCCGGTCGAGATGAAAAATTAGTTTATATTTGTAATATAATTTTACTTTTCTTACGTCTTGGTCTCGAATCAAGATGAAAAATCATGGCGTGGTTTAACACATAATTATGATTGCAATTCTTTTTTCAACATGATTTAAAATTGCCAAGTAAATATAAAATAGAATATTCACACTTTTACCTAAACTGACAGCTTTATCTTGTTAAGATGAACTAATAACTGAAAACATTTACTAACGTTTGTTAAAACACGCCTTAACATCTCGCGGCCACACTTGGAAGGAACGAAATTATTTATTTTAGCGTCACTATGGTAACTAAACATTTTCTTATTCGACACGTCATGCTTAACGACCAATGCAATCATATTGTTTATTTAAATTCATTTTAGAATTTTCTTTTCAAAACTTAATTTAAACAATTGACATTCAAATATTGTTCCAAATAATCTTAAACTTCTAACAACGTCGTTAAACGACATTAATATTATTGATTATTTTCCATTCCTAACTCACTCTATGTGTCTTCTTTTCCGCTCGTTACTTAATCTCGATCACCTCAAAAAAATGTCTATAGTTCGTGATGATTTCTTCATAATCATTTCTAAAAATAAATTCAAAATAACAAATGACAGAATAAGAATATTTTGGGGCTGAAATTAACGCGCCTGTTTCAGGGATAAAGTTTAAAATACGTATTGTAAATAAGGGTACTGGAATAATCAATTTATTTTAGGGTAACTTAAACTTCTACCTGATTTTAAAATCCAAATGCACCAAATGTCATCAAAACGATAAAAACTGTTATGGTTAACAAAGCATAGGACACTAGAGAAGTTTTGAAAGATTCCAACAGAGTACTTCTCGTTTCGGCTGGAAGTCATTAAAACATCTGCCATGTTGGCAATAAAATTATACAAATATCCTCTGATATTTGTATCCTAGGAAATAGGATTACAATTATGTGAAACATGTACATGGTAGCCTCATCAGTTTTAATATATTTTGAAAAATTTTATAATCTGTGTGCGCTCAGAGAGGCAGTACTTTCACCCACCCATACCGAGCAAGATGGCTCAGGCAGTTTCGCCTGAGGCGCGTATTCGGGAGGCCCGGTCTCGATTCCCGTAGCAGACCTACCTGACCCATGGATTTTTTCGGAGTTTTTCCCGGGTCGCTAGTGTAGTGTTTAACGCTCGCTTTTACTACATGCGGCACCGCAGGCGATGACACTGATGATACATGAGATGAAGATGGAGCACCAGTGGAATGAGATGGCGGGGGAAACCGGAGATCCCGGAGAAAACCTGCCCCAGCTCCGTGTTGTCTACCACAAATCTCACTTTGCGGTCGCCTGGGATCGAACCCGGGCCGCCTTGGTGAGAGCCAAGCGGTCTAACCACTGAGCCACGGCGCGGCCTCCCGGATCGCAAGGCGCATCCTGGGTGGGTTAATTACATCCCCCGAGTTTCTTGTTCCTCCATTTCATCTCCATTATCATTTCATATCATCTCTCATCTGGTGGTCTCTTTGAGGATAGAAGTGCCGGCGGGTGTCTCTGCTGTGCATGGCAGGATGATATGCTCTGAGGAAAACTACTTATTCCTCCGGTAGGTCAGTTGCCGGTCTCCACTCCTCTCCTTGGACCATTTCGGGACCGCCAGCCAGGGACCTATGGGGCTCGGATCGCCTGCCTGGGACCATTAGGGCTCGGCTGCTGGGCTCGTTGCCGTCCCGCTGTAGGTGAGCGAGTTCGTTGTCCTGGCCTGTCGGGAGAGGTCTCTATCCAAGTAAGCTATAGGGACCCTGCCCTCTGTACTGTCGTGGTTCCTTGGGTCGGCCACCCTCTGTATCCTTCGCCTCGTCCTTCCTCCCGGGGTGCCCTCACTTGGGGCATAGGAACAATGGGCCTAGCATGGTGTCCTACGTACCGAATCCCCTCCCTAATGAAATCCCAATCACAATCCCCACCCAGCCATGCACCCACATGTACTTTTTATTTTCTGCTATGTAGTTACAGTAGTTAGAGGAAACATGCTATTACACCCAAAAATTCTATGTCGAGGTTTCACCCAAAATACATGTTTTGAAGCTTCGTTGCTAGGGGATGCTTTAAGAGAAAGCTGCTTTAGTAGTGTGCGAATAGCATAATCCTGAAGGGAAATTTTTATGTTTACCAACATTTATGCTCGTATTTATATTTAAAAACTTTCAAGGATGCCACACGCAGATATTCAACTGGCTCTGTTGATTTTGATTAAATTAAATTATGTTTTGAGATATTCAAAAGACAAATAAAATGCATGCCTTGAATTTTGTGTAAATAACTTGTGCAGCTGTATTCATTCAGAAGTTTTGTATGATTTTGTATAACTGCTAAACCATTATATGTATATACAAGCGAACTGCATGAAAAAGCATAAGTCTTCAAACCCCCGGAATTCATCTCGTGTTCATTTTTGTAGAATTTACTATTCCCGAGATATCCGTTGTTATCGTTTTGGATTTTCAGTCATTTTTAAAGTACTTCCACAATTCAGTTTTCTCTCGCGATGTCACAGAAGAGTGCTAAATTTCTAGGGGAGCATATAATCTACTGGTTCTGTTTCCCAAACGCATAAACACCCCCTCCCCGTAATTTTCACGAAATATGTAATGAATCTTCAAACTTTTATTAAATTTCGTATGAATAACTGACATATATTACCTAAGAATAAACGGTAGAGAGTAGAGAAGATAATGTGAAAGTAACACATATGTTCCTTTTAAAAGCGGAGTGAGATGTTATTCTCTAAGTCTCATATAAATCCTCGTTCCGCTATTGCTTGTATGTCAAACCCAAGTTCAGTGCGCGACCCAGTCAATACAGCGAGAAACCCAACCACTCTGGAACATTCAACATAATGTTTCTTAATAACTCAACGTGACCGCCAGCCTCCCTCTTTATCGCCTCAGCAATATTTCCCTGTGGCCAGCAAGTCTGAAAGCCTGTACGCCTGGATTGCATGCGACCCGCTTGTCGACTCTGTGATTGGCAGAGCAGGAATTCCAAGAGCACGCGCGCTATCATTTCAATATGCGGGCGGGCATTATGGCGCGGTGAGGGGGGGTGAAGCTTTGCGGTGGAAGCGCTTTCATTTTATACATGCGGAGCAATTTCAATTTTATTCCAACGTAGAATTTCCGATTCCCGCTCCCCGCCATACCATCGCCCCTTTTTATTCTTTTCCTCTTAGCTCCCGCTCGCCCCCTTCCACATCTTGGCCCTATTGCCCATTGTGAAAATGCTAGTCCTCAGATATCTGAGTGGAAACGCTGTATCTCAGAACCGGTCTTTCCTTCTTTTCCGTTTTGCTAGCTAACTTATGCCTCAGTACTCCAAAGTATTTCTTATCTCTTTTGTTTTCCATTTTGCAATATTTGAGCATGCCGAAAATTTTTCTCCTCTTCAATATCTTATAAAAGCAGAATAAACCAGAAAACTTGAATACGTGAACTTCAACTTGAAAAGTGCAAGCAGAAAAGACAAATAAAAAATAAATACATCTACAATAAAATTGTAACGATAGTTGTAAAAGAGCATGAAGTTGAGTATATTGAGGGAAAAGAGCGCAGAAAAAAACTCAAAAATAAAGATTTCTCTTCTCTCCTCTTCCCTTCCCTTCTCTTCTCTTCCCTTCCCTTGGGCCGCGCCGTGGCTCAGTGGTTAGACCGCTTGGCTCTCACCAAGGCGGTCCGGGTTCGATCCCTGGTGACCGCAAAGTGAGATTTGTGGTGGACAACACGGCGCTGGGGCGGGTTTTCTCCGGGATCTCCGGTATCCTCCGCCATCTCATTCCACCGGTTCTCCATCTTCATCTCATGTATCATTAGTGCCATCGCCTGCGGTGCCATATGTAGTAAAAGTAGGCGTTAAACACTACACTACACTACACTACACACACACACACACACACACACACACACACACACACACACACACATTCCCTTTACTTCTCCTCCCTTCTCTTCTCCTCGCTTCCCTTCTCTTCTCTTCTCTTCTCTTTATCCACTCGTCTTCTTTCTTGTCTATATCCTCTGTTCTCCTCTCTTCTCTTTATCCTTCCTTCTCCGCTCTTCTGTTCTCTTCTCTTCTCTCTTCTTTTTCCTCTTCTCCTTCCTCCTCTCTTCTCTTTTCCTTAACCGTTTCCGGGACAGAAAATGGGATAACTAAAATGAGGAAGCAAGAACTGATGTTCCTTAAGATTGTGGTTTATTTTCCTAGTGTTCAGACTAAGCTGAACATCCAGTAAAAAAATCTTTTTCGGCCGCACTTTCACCAACAAGCGATCAACTTTGTGCTTCCAAGCGACCAGCGGAATATAAAATCTAAGTGTAAACTATTTTAGATGACTATTGCTGGTTTCTTGTTTTCCAAGCCACTTAGTTCAACTTTGTTTTATTAAGTCTTAAGAGGAAATAACATTGATATTCTTTATTGAGATTATGATTTGTTCCTTTGTTGTTGTTATTATTATTATTATTATTATTATTATTATTATTATTATTATTATTATTATTATTATTATTATTATTATTATTATTATTATTATTATTATTATTATTATTATTATTATTATTATTATTATTATTATTATTATTATTATTATTATTATTATTATTATTATTATTATTATTATTATTATTATTATTAATTATTATTATTATTATTATTATTATTATTATTATTATTATTATTATTATTATTATTATTATTATTATTATTATTATTATTATTATTATTATTATTATTATTATTATTATTATTATTATTATTATTATTATTATTATTATTATTATTATTATTATTATTATTATTATTATTATTATTATTATTATTATTATTATTATTATTATTATTATTATTATTATTATTATTATTATTATTATTATTATTATTATTATTATTATTATTATTATTATTATTATTATTATTATTATTATTATTATTATTATTATTATTATTATTATGCAATGTATAAAGTATCCTACCTTTCTTTCTTTCTACTACTACATTCTTTTCTACGAAGGAACATATTGGCTATACAGCTGTTCTTGTTCCTCTATTTATGGAGGTGTGTGTAGTGTTTAACACCCTTTTACTACACGTGACATCGCACGCGGCGACACTGGTACATGAGATGAAGATGCAGCACCGGTGGAACGAGATGGCGGGAGAAACCGGAGACCTCAGAGGAAACCCGCCCAAGCGCCGTGTTGTCCACCACAAATCTCACTTTGCGGTCGCCTGGGATCGAACCCGGGCCGCCTTGGTGAGAGCCAAGCGGTCTAATCTAACCACTGAGCCACAGCGCCTGATGAACCTGACGTCTGGTATGAGAGAGAGATGGGGATGATATGAAATGAGGGAGAAATGGAGGATAGGAAAGGTCATGATAGAGCCTTTGTTAGAATGAATGGTGGAAAAGCCGGACAATCGAAAGAAAAGTCGCCCAGACGCCACTTCGTCTAACACAAATACAACATACAATCCTCTGGGATCGAACGTAGACCCTTGGTGAGAGACGACCAGTCTAGCCATTGGTCTACGCTGCCGACCGTCGGTATAGGTAAATTACAGTTTTGAATTAAGTCCCATTTACTCCGTTAGAACACCGCTCTATCAATATTAACACGTGCTACTGGACTGATGTTTTCATAGAGAATAGTAGAGTGCGGAACTGTACAAGTCGCGATGGCTCTACCTCTTCCATACGAAATGAATTGAGCGAATTCAGTCAGAACAACGGAGGAGGAACTGGAGGCGGAGAAACGATTTCAATCAGGCTCTGGGACGCAAGGAATGGCTGCTATCAGCGCCCCCCCATGAAGCGAGCGGCTTCCATGCGAACCACTCTATAACATGTAATGTCATTTGTTGCTCGGCCAGAGGAACCAAGTATTTTCAAATACACGTCTTATATAACCGGACGTAAAGCAGAGGAGCCGGAATAATCTTTCGTGAAAATCTATGAAACAGCACAACACCACATAAAATGGAAATCGTTCATTTCCAGGTTCGTTCGTCACTGCGGATCGCCTAATATATCTTTTCTTCTGTATGAAGCAACTCATATAATGAAAACCACGTAGAACTCCCTTAAATATTGTTTATGCCCAATATACCTATCTCTGCGTAGAAGTTGCCATTTCCGAAATGTTCGTTGTTGAATATTCTATATTTTTTGTTGAACTAGTTTATTAATAATAAATATCACCCTTGTGTTGTAAATATATATTTACCTATTATTTCTAGATCGTTCGCTTATTCTCCGATTTGGAACCAAATAAAGCAAACATTTGACATAGTTAATCCGGATCACTTTGTACATACATAAGGATTATCCACTTTTCATTTCACTCGCTGGTAGGTAATTGATTATTTTTGAAGTAAAAATAATTGGCATAGCTTTCTTTGGAAGGGAAGTAAAACCGGCGGTAATATTTCGCTAATTTACGGCAGCTAAAATAACCTCAAGTCTGATAAAGAGGCATCTGAAGAAAATTAAGCTGTCTTTCATGTTCAATGCAGAATGGGGCGCTGAAAATCATAGCAATTAAAGTGCTCTATAAATAAATAAAAAAAACTTAATTTCAATTTTTTGGTTTCACTACTGTGCACATGCAGTAAGTGGTGGAATGACCTATTTCATCGAAAAGTTCTATGCTAAGGGTTCACAGTAAATACTAGGTTTTGAATTACGCTGATTCCAAAAAGAAATTTTAGAAGACACTTCGCGTGTTTCTTAGTATCTCCTAGATATTTAGTAAATATCTTCCAAACATTCGAAAGGAAGATTTTCAAAAACTTCCACTCACCAAAAAACTAGGTTTTAAACGTCCCAGAATTGGCTCATGTCATCAAGCCCTTTTGTATCTACAATGAAATACGGCATCAAGCCATTTCTTCAAAGCATTATTGCGATTAATATGAATGGAACAGAAAACTAAGCTTTCTATGAATATAATACATCAGACATTTTTTAAATGTAGGATTAGCAATGTGTGGAGACATGAGTATGGCACTTCGAATTTATTACAATGTATTTTTGGAATATTTTGATAATGGGAAGTGGTGGTGTAATTGCTCTATTGCTTCTGTAGTCTGGTGGATAGCATGTTATTCAACCAGAAGTCAAGGGTTCAATATCGGATAAAGAGTGGGAATTTTCTGTCAGCCGGTAGTATCTCTTATCCTCCTTGGATTCTGGAAGCATTAAAGAAAGTGTGAATGTTATATTGGTTTATATACAGTAAACAGCCTAAAGACAAACAAGGACTATGAACAAGTAAAAACCGCTGCTATCAGTAATTGTTCCAGAAGCAAAGCCGCTGACATTATCTAAAATGTTACAGGCAGAAAATAAATGAAAAAATGTCATTATCCACATATAGACATACCTATTAAATATTTATCAGTATCATGTGTATATATTTATGTAATTCACACGTAGGTCATTTAATAATTAGCAACAGTAATGCTTGCATGTGACGCTATCAAGCTAATGCAATGATTCAAGCTAATAACAGAGAGAAGCGCATTTGATGTTTTATCTGTGAGTCTGAACAGAGTAGTCTTATTTATAAGACAATTTTATAGTTTTTTTTTTTAATTTATCGACTTCTATCTGCAGTGCTCTAAATTGAGTGAACATAAACAAAGATCCTCCATTATAATTCAGATTGCAAAGCAGAGAATGATCACAATGACATGGACCATTATTGGAAGCTTATGTCAGAAAGAGACTTTAGCATATCCGACCATAGCTACGTGGGTTTATGTGTTTCCAGAAGTAAGAAAGATGTTCACCAAAAGATGTATCTGGGTGATGATGCCAATGTGAACGATGTTATGGCAGTACTGTAAGACCATCGCTTTTAAACTTGATTGATCTAGTAATGAAAGTTGAAACTGTCTGTGGTACTATTTTTTAAATACTTAAGAAGAATTTAGAGATGAGGAAACTTTTCCCGCGATGAGTTACATACAAACTTGAAGCGGAAAACATGTGACAGAGAATGGAAATAGTGAGATTGTCCTTAGAACGTTATGGGAGTGAAGGTGAGCGTTTCCTTCAATGTATCAGCTTTTCATGAAACCTGGATTTGATGCTACTAAATAAAGAGGAAGAGGCGGTCAATTGAGTGGTGACGCAATGATTCTCTAAGGGACAATAGTTCATAGTTACTTATGGTTTTGACAATGGCCTTGTTACTCATTCAGTTCCTGCAGGAAATAGTGTGAATGATGCATGTTAAGGTTACTTTCTGAAACACCATTTACGACCAGTAGTATGTCGTAAACGCCCAAATTTCTTAAATACGTATTCTATTGAGCTACATGAGATGCTTGGTCTCACAATGTAGCTTCTGTGCTTAATTTATTTCGCAAATAGAACGGAGAATTTCTGGAGCACTTTCCGTATTCCCCAGATGATGCCAAGTGATTTTGACCTTTCCATAAAAGTTAAATTACCATTTAGATGAGTTCCTTTTAGAACCAGATAGACAGTTATAGGAGTGGTAGAGCATTCGGTTCGAAGATTAGTAAAATTAGTCCCTGTAGATGCCACCCTTCATCTCCCTGAAATGTGGAGACGGTTATTGATTTTTCAAAGATTGCTTATGAGCGCAGTAACGTGATTGTTTAAAGTGTTTGCTTTCTTGTTAATTCATGTGTTGCCACTAATTATTGAATGCCCCAGAGAAGAGGCAGGCCGTTAGATAGGTAGATAAGTAGGTAATCTAAATGGGGTTGTAAATATTTATGGCGAAAGGAGAAATTATTTTATATCTTTAAGTCCGTTTTAGAAACGGAGTAAGTATATTAATTTTATTTTTTTTAAATATTTTTTCTGCCTTGTCTTGTAAAGATGTGAAATATTACAACCGGTGTACAGACTTATAACTCCATACTGGATGTATTGAAAATGTGAGATTGTGAACTCTTAATAATGGCTATAAAAGCGCGTATAATATTTAAAACAAGAATCCTATGGTTCATTCTAAAATAAGGGAATACTTGCTTCCAAATTATTGCCAAATTTACGGCTTTAATAAACGCCTTCTCAGCTGAGCTTTTAAAACTAAGATAGTGGTGGTAACTTCATGACGGAACTGTTGGGCATGTCGGCTCCAGCAAGTGATATAGTGTTACCATACTTCCTTAATTTCTTTATCTATTTGAAGTCATTCCATCGAAAGAGTAATTTGGAATAGGGTTTTTCTTTAAAGCGAGTTTCAACTCACCTAGTCCGAAAATAAGTTTATAGCCTATTATAGCATTTGTACCAAACAAACACATACAAAGGAAAGTGATCCAATAAAATAATGGTAATAAAACACAACATTAGCTCATGATCCTGAACTTTGGGATATAAAGATCACCAAAGATATCAAACATATATTCTATGAATTAAACATAGCCCTTTGTGATACAGAAGCATTCCAACTAAAATACTTTTAACATTTATCTAGCTATTTAAAGACACAGAGTTGCAGTAATGTTAATAAGAGTTCTCCAGCAGAATAACTTTGTGTGCTGAATCCATCTTTTCAATGAGTGCTTAGTTCTTTGGAATATCTTTGATATTTTATTTTCTCTATCGCGATACTGATACACATAAAAGTGGCCCGTAATGGAATGCTGAAGATTAGTTTGATTGGTTCTGAAAGGGTGAGCTGCTCTGTTTCTCAAAGATCATTTTTAGCTACTGGATTGTCAGGGTACTTTTACTAGCCCCAAATAAGACCGAACTGAAAAATATTAACATTACACACTATATATTGTCACTAACGGGGCAAACTTTAATGAAATGTAAAGTAGTTAAGGTAGCATTTCGTTAGAGTTAGACACACAAAAGTAATATAATAAAACACAAATAAACGCGAATGACATTTTTTTCAATGTCGCTGATGAAACCTATCATACAAATGTCACACTGGTCATTCAGTTTATTGACATATGCAAACAATCCTTCAGTCTTCCTAAAGAAGATAGAAATATGTAAAATTGGTCTCTCATTTTCTTGGTAGCAACAGTAGCAAAACTATACCTACCATAAAAGTTGCATCAGAACTGTCTCTCCATTTCACAGCGGTCGTAAAATCGCTCATTGGTTTGTCTTTCTACCTCTGAATTATTTTGCAGGCCAAAACTTAAAGAATTGGTTGGGTGGGTTCAACGTTTACTTAAATAAAGTTGAAAACATTATGTTAAGAAAAGCACTTGATCTAGGCGTGTGGGTCATTTTTCATGCACTTTTGAGGGAATATTACGTTTCCTCTAAAAGTTCGATAGCAAAATCTTAAAAGTTCTTTGTGTATATGTGTGTATGAACGGCAAAACACAAATAAAATCTTGGATATACAGAAAACTTAGTATTCAAGTTCAGTATTTTCCAAAGATACGACAGAAAGATTTTTAGTAAATGCACCCACCCATAACTACCCTTTGTGTACACATATTTTGATATTATCCATTTTCTCAAAACGGTCTCGAAGGATTTTGGTTAAGGTACCATATCTTTAAGTTTTTTATATGAAAAACTAAATATATACCTTAAAATATTTAGTAATATATTGTGAAGATCTCTTTATCCGGAAGAAACTCCGTGTAAAGGATAAAAATAAGAAATAGATAAAGATTTATTACGCAAATTTAGAAAGCCAATTTATTTCCATTAATTTATTTTGTAGCATAAACAATTTTCAACCCAGTGGTATATGATTTGACTTTTTAAATACTTCGTCTTTTTCGTTAAGTACTGACAATATTCAATTCTTTCTCGTGATATAATAGAAAGAGAACTTTACGATTTGATTTTAAACATTTGAATATTGATTCAGTTTCCTTTAGTTCACTCGAATGTGCAATGAAACCGCCTAGAAGAGGTTTACTTGCATTAATATGAAGTAGATGGGAAAAAAGAAGCTTTCATAAGAATATTCTGTAGAAGCTATACAAAATAGTGGTTAGAGAAATTTATGCGAATGTAACAAGAATACGAATTTTCACCTATCACAGCATACCCATCTCTTAAACAATTTACCTCAGCCAATAAGTATTACACACATCTTTATAAATATTTTGTTAACAATTCAGATTCTGAACCATCCTGTAAGAATATACTACAATATTGTCACGTGTACGGCTGAGCAATACTTAAGAACTTATCGTACTCTGGAATCTTATTATTCAATGCTCACTTCCTGTGACTTGACTCGTTTGCACATTTTGAAGTCCTTAATTCTGCTAAACTATGGGAAGTAACACTTTGTGAGATTTTGCGAATTGTAGTTAGGATGTTTTTGCGGAACCTGATGTTCCTTAGCTTAGCTTGGTAAAGGTCTTCGTAGCTTCTTTAACGTGGGAACGCTGATTTGGCAATATGTCGCCATATTCAAAGTAACAGCATTTATGGATTGGCAGTCGGGGTTATTCTAGCCTTGGTTACACTCGTCTGGGTATGGTTTATGGGTCATTTTCGTTCCTATTTCCTACGATTACTGCTGATTAATTGAAGTGTCTTACTTGTGGTACAGCTGTATTATTTAAAAATGTTTACTGGTACTAAATCATTTTCAGGGATTGCTATCACTTTGCTTTTATTACTTTATTTTACACCTCTTCGTACAAAGTTACTCTATACAGGGGTCCAAAAAATTGCCTCCTACCTATCCAGTTAGAAAGATAATAACGAGGGATGCGGCTTAAGATGGTTCAATTCTCTCTGCTTTTATAAAAGATACAGTTTACAGTAACTATTATTTAGTTTGTACAGCTGCATAAACAGCTACTTACGATATACGCCTACACTTTCTAGCTTGTTGGACTTGCTACTGTCTAAATGTATTTTTAGTAATGGAATAGCGTCTCTGTGAATCACGATGCTACGGACGCATACTTGACTGAATAGTTAATGTATGCAACATTAATAAAGTTTAAAGGAATTAGACGGTGGGGGCTCCAAGAACTACACTGTACCGCACGTAGAGGGCTTAGTTGGCTCATTGTGCCTCCAAAGTGGTAAACAGATAATCTTGTTCATTAAAGGTATGAGAGAAAGTTTATTGCACGGATGATACTGAATTGGGTGCAACATTAATGCAATATTAATATTATAAATTGCAGGAAATAAATCATATAATAATTTGGCCCCCGTAGCTGAGATAAGTGAAATCGTCTTCACATATTTGTAAATGAGACGCTAGCTTCTCTCCGGCATTTCATATTCCACGATATTAACTGGCGCATCGAACCACTGACCAAGAGAGCTACTTTGCATAAATTTTCTTCCTACCTTATCCTTAGGAGAAAAGTGAGAATGTATTAGGGTCCTCAATGCAGCCTACTATCTACACAGCATTGTAAGCAATTATTAATTCAGATTATAATCACTTTATATTTAATAATGTACAGAGGCGCTTGCATCTTCATTGTTTAGAGAGAGGAATATCACATAATATTCTTGTCCTTTCTCTATACATCACGGCAAATTGAAATGCTAGGATTACATCCTATCATTGATACGCGTGCCTTTATAAGCCAATTATTCACGATAATGAATACAGTACTAACATTTTTCTAATGTTATGATTGTATTAAAATAACGTTTCCATGCTATTGTCATACACCTACTTATTAGTACGACTGCTACCGATTTCTTTCCGCTATTATTCGGCATGTTGCTCTGGCAAACATCTAAATTCTAGTTACACTGACTCCGGCAGTGAAAGCCTACGTTCTCTCTAGCTTCCTGAACACAATCAAGAATTGCGACATACCTTTACGTATAATTATAACAGCACAGGTGTTTATGATTATAAACGGTCTTTGCTTACATAGTACGATACACTCTACATACATATTCGATAGTGAAATTTCACTGAAAATACACTTTTTAAGATTCTCAGAATGCCGAAGGACACTTTAAGGAAAAATGTTCGGATATATATATATGCATGCGTTGTTACTGGTTTGGATGTTAAAATATCTATACCTTTCTAAAATAGGGAGATGTTATTCGCCTGCTTATAACCTAGCCATACAGTCTTGAATGGAATTTTAAATTGACCAGCTCTTGAAATATTTCAATATCGCAAGTTTCAATTTATTCTCTTCCTTTCCTTTTACGTACAACAAATCTACCTAGATAGAGGAATAAGCTTCGGTCTTCTGCATAATGTAAATATTGAGTTTTGACATCGGTGTAATTACATCACTGCATAAACTCTAGCATCTGTGATTGTGAACTCAGTTAATAAATACTTACCACCTATTTATGTCTCTAAATCCTGAAAACCTAGTATCATTATGTGACACCTTCCATTATTGGTGACGAGATTCTAGAAACCAAGTGTTGGACTTGGTAATAATCCCCATTCTGTTTTGCTCTACAGAAGGCCTTGTTGAAAATTCTAACCAATGCTACAGATCTCTTCGCAAATAGGCAATTTTATATCATATGTGGTGCAGTTTATCTACAACTACGCTGAAGTTTTGGTCTCTTATTGTTTACCAATTATATGAGGTGCCTGTAAAAATTCACTCCGAGCAGAGGGAGCTTTGAAGGGCTATTCCTCGAAACTTCAGATATACGTTTTATTAGTCGTAATTACCTCAAAATAATTTATTGTAATCAAATGTGTGATTTTTTAAAAAAAAATTATACAAAACTAATAAATTTTAAAAAAGTTATATACTTTTTTGCAGCAGAACGTAACACGAGAAGACAAAAGCTCAGATAATCGTCTTTTAATGTGATAATTTTTTTAATGAGACACCAATTCTTAGCTTACCCATGTATTCTTGGTTTATAAATTATATTTATACATTTTTCATATCTAAATAGATATGGCAGCCGTAACAGAAATGAAAAGAAAATTTAAGGCAGGCAGCAAATATTCAAGAAACCACCCAATACTTTACACTGAAATAGATATTATAAAAAGCAACTAAAGCAACAGTCTTTGTAAATAATAAATTACTTGAAAATATGTTACTACGATTAATTATGAAATAATATAAATTTATGCATTAAAATAAAATAAACACAGGAAAACGGTGGCTAATATGTATTAGAATAAAATAACCTTTATGAATGTGTAAAATTGACTGAGGTTTACAAGCTTATGAAATAAATACACTAAAGCTGATATGGTTATAAACCAGATGGTATCCACAATTCTAATAGAAAATAGTACTTGCCCAAAAATAATCGATTTGTTTTCGGCAAACAAAATGTAATATGAAAGGAAGCTTAAATGCTGTTGTACTGCACCATAATATAAATATATTCAAAACAGCATAAATTAATTGACATATTTGTGGAACAAGAACAGAAACTTAAATCGAAAACGAGAAAGTAGACGACATTATAATGTTATAAAACAGTGGCAGGTTAGGCTTTGTTATACCAAGGTGAGACGCGAAAAACAAGAAACAGAAATATAGCTAGTAAAATTAAATGTTAAATATTAGAAAATAATAAATACTAACATAAAGAAATGACTATGTAAAAGAAGCTAAGTAAAAGATGGACTGATGGCTGGTTATCGAATACCGGGAATATGAAGTAAAATCCTAAGAACTAAAGACAAAAAGGATAAGGGGATGCGAAGAATTGTACAGAAAGCTTTAAAATACACGGAATTTTAATATGGATGGTGCCGATGATAATGTATTTCGTGCTTTTGTAGTTTATGAAAAAAAAAAATTTTCATTTTTCGTGGACCCTCAAGTCCAAACCAACATTCCCGATCTAAAATATCCTAAATCATAACTTTCATTTAGCACATATTTTTATTTTTCCATTAAGCAATTAACAGAGATATTAATTAATAGCTCAATGATAAATGAAAGGTATATCTAGAATTTTCTGGAAATGTTTTCAGAAATGCTTTTCTCTCTGGATGAGTTTTACATAACTGGTAAATCGTGTCAGACAGAAAAATATCATACCATAAAAAGTAAATGTGGAGCCTTCTTTATCTCTTAGCCTAGTAAGAATAGTTTGTACAAGTTTATAGAAAATCATATAACCGCACACACAAGATATTTTCATCCCTTAGCATTACAAAGAGAATTGAATTTCAGAGGTATTAGATAGCGACCAGCTCCCAAAAGATTTATCACTGAAATCCTGCTGTATTCCCATATTCCCTTGCAGTACAGAAAAAATTTAGCAAAAAGATAATTACTGCAAAGGTTTGTCTCGATTAACATAACGCAGATAGAGGAATAAACGTTGGTATGAGAGTAGTGAAAGTCATGAAATTTCACACATCAAATTTTAAACAGTTGTTCCTTCAGACTAAGCGAGATGCTCCGTCGTAACATGTGAGGCTGGGATTCGAGAGGTCACAGGCTCGTTTCCTTTCGAGTCATAGGTTTTTCGTGGTTTCCTCGAGTCATTAGGCGAATTCTGAGATACTCTTTTTTAAAATAAGAATGTTCTATAGTTTCTAGCCCTTATGAGTTCCTTTCATCCGTTTCACCTCATCAGTTTTGTAGGCAAGATTGCAATGTTGCGGCAGGATGGTGGTAGAAAAATGTCTTCCTGGCGCTTGGCAGGAGTAGTAGGGCCCCCTTCCTTCCTGGGGGTGACTCATCTACATCCGGGCTTCTCAGTTGTGGGTGTCTGAGGCAGGACTAGCTGGCGTTAGTACTGGAATCGTTATGGACCCCGTTTACACACCGTAATCAGATCTGGTCGTCTATTGGATCTCCCATTCATTACTTTCTCCCGCGTCGAGTAAAGGAAGATTCTGTGAAGTGCTTCACAAGCTGCTTCTCTCCCAGACACCTGATTTAAAAGCAACGGCTTACTCACTAGAATTATAAGAGGAATAAACCTGCAGGTTGAGCACCAAAACAATATATTAATCTATTTCTCATCAATAAAGCTGAAGTTATTCCTTTTTAATACAACAGTGGGTAGCGATAGCGTTTTCTGCAACTGCTAGTATCATAAAGAGCTGACAAACTGTTTTCTCCTTATTACCAAATTAATGGTACCCGTAATGGCTCCTTGAGGTAATGTTATGGAAATTTGGACAATTCGCAGTACATAGGTTATTTGCTACACACATTAACACCAGCGATGTTTCAACTTATTAGATTGTGAATTATATTATATGATTTTATTATGTAAATTCATTGCTCAAATAAAAATGCTGATTTATTATTAAAATACTCAAGTTCAGAATAAAGGTTAAGCAACCAATGAGCTTTATCATAATATACTTTCTTACATAATCTTCTGATTAATCTAGAAAAAATTTCTTGCTGTACTGTTAAAAAATTATTGGTTTTTCAAAAGTTATTCTATTGTAGATACATTTGAGCTATAGTGTAGAACTTTTGAAACAAGTTAATGCAAAATTTGATGCGTACACTCACATAGATGTCTCTACCTATACTCACTCTTGAACAAACCATTTTTAAAAGTGCCTCTTCTCCGACTTACTTGGCGTTTTTACAAATGGTCTTATGTATTCTTATTTTCTTCAGGTACAATGGGAATATAGGAATGCAGTAAACTTACGTGACATATAATTTAAGGTGGTTGTTATGTGATAACTTTAACATTTCATTTTCGTTGTATTTTCAGCACATAAAGAGAAGAAAAGCGTTTGCACACACAGTACCAAGCATACTATATTTATAGCCGGTTTTAAAATTCGACTGACGTCGAAAGTAAGGTGCTGGCTTACAACAATAGAGCGGAACCAACTCTCCTGGCAAGTGGGGAAGGTATTCTGATGTCTCTGATTCATTAAAATTAGATGTGAATTGCTTCCTACTGGAATGGTGGTATGGTAGCCACGAGCTCTACTCCAGTCAAAGCAGAATACGACTGTAAGGGAAGTGGCAAGACAAGGTGAGTGTTGCGATGTTCTTAGCTAGTATGTCTGTCAAATTTTAAATGACCTATACCTGCTGTCAATAGCTTATTCCTTTTGATGTTTATGCTATATATATATATATATATATATATATATATAGAGAGAGAGAGAGAGAGAGAGAGAGAGAGAGAGAGAGAGATGACCTAAACTCTATTGATTAAGACATTCTATACCTGATTACTATTGCCTTTTAAACTGAAAAATACATTATGAAGTGAGTCCGAGGTAAAATATTAGGTAACATTACTGTTTTTGTTTGTAATAATTGGAGCAAATTTGAACAAGATGTCTTAAATATTGTGGATTTTATAACTTTTACTGATGCATTATCTTAAACATTGAGTTTAATATTGAAATGAATATTGTTTCTGTATTGCAGTATCCGTTTCTCAGCGATTTGCAGACATCTCTGCAGCCAAAGGTACGTATGCTACCTTACTAATTGAAGACTAGGATTTGTGCTTTTGAAGGTAGCAAATCACTGGATGAATAATCTCCAAAAATCGTAAGCGAAGCCTACCTTGCTGTAGTGTACAAGAATTACTTTCTCTATTTTCTATTCGCTTTAGTAGAGGAAGGAGTAGGAGTAAGACTGGAGGAGGATTTCGTCCCGGTAGACATTTTATACATGTGCCTCCTACCGGGGGAGGACATAATAAGGAGCAACAAGGTGAAAGGAGACAAAAGGTGACCAATTCAGGAGTCTCGAGTGTGCTGCGGTCAAGGTGCATACCAGTTCCAGATCGGAGATCCCGACGCCGGCTAGTACATCCGGATGGCCTGCGGGCTTACTCAAGAGCCTTCCACGGGGTGAAGGGGGGCTACAGATAAGGAGACCGCTTCGTTACAGGGACGGAATTTTCATGAGCATTCTTTTCCCCTGCCATACAGCGCATATGTAAAGACTCCAAAGTACGAAGGGGATGAAGGGAGAACTGAATTGATAAATGAAATTATGAGAGTGAGAGAGATGAAAAGGGACCTTCTAAGCATTCCCTAGCAACTCAGGGAAATGCCCCAAAAGCACATGGATCAGGAAGGCAGGCCGCGGGTATTGAACCTACGACCTGCACCACCTTATTCGATTAAGTAGACCGAGTATTGCAGGCACTTCATTCCAAAACTTCGTTGTCAAGATGTCATCGGAAATGCAGGTTTCGAGAACCTCTTAACACATACAAGCATTGTAGAAAAAGTTCTCTCTCTCTCTGTCACTCTCTCTCTGTCTCTCTTTATGATCGCATTACCTTCCAAAGATGGAATCGAACAATTTTAATATAAATTCTCTCACCCCGAAGTAGGAAAATTTACACGGAAAGTGTTTAGAGATTTGAGATTTCCTTTTTCATTAATAACTTTAAGAACTTTTATTACCTTGCAATAGATATGTACAAATATATATTGAAGTGCCTGGAAACAGTTCGTTAATTACTATTTATTTTGAAGGAATTTTGTGTAATTTTGTATAATTGGTAAACGTTGCTATTGACTAAAATTATAAAACACAAAAAATGCATATCTCTGTAACAATATTATTATTTGAAATATATATTTTTGAGATAAACGATTTCTAAGGTTTCCGTTATTAGTGGTTTGAGTTGTTCAGTTCTCGGTCATTCATTTTAAGTTCTATCGTTATTCAATTGTTTCGCTCGCTTGCATGGGAGGAGTATGGAGTATAAGGCCAGGAGATAGTGTCAGCTCGTGAACATTTGACTATCGCTGTTCCCTTTGTATATATGACAAAATGTGTAATATAGCATTTTTAGCATAGATTTATTGGTATAAAATGAGGGAAATAGAAACGTAAACTCTCTTAAGACTAACTTATGGAAGCTATATAAAAATAAACGAGAGTGGTGTGAGAAAAATAGTGGATATAGCAAATTAGGATTTTAAATATTATTTATTAAGGTTTGTATAAGGTCAGGTGTTTAACTTAGATCAGTATGAAAATGTAATTAATGTCTTCAATAGGCTTAAAACTGTTATTCTTAATCGGCTTTTCATTATTTGAACCGATTTGTAATGTATTCGCTCCACTTGGTTATATATATATAATAATATATAATAATATAATAATATATATATTAATTTTGACTTGTTTATAGTCGCTTTAACTCTGAAAGTCATATCGCGACCATACATCATTTAGAACATTTTAAAGAGCATCTGTTGTACAACAAAGTATACATAGTTATTGAACACAACATTATGAAGAAACAATGCAAGGAGAAACATAATAATTTTAACATTTCAACTGACTGAACATTGCATCCGATTATACATATTTATCTTTTTAAGGAAATTAACTATCTTCATATACAGCGGAAATGAACTGAGTGCTTCCTGGAGATCATTGGGTATCTGGTAGTGCTGTCTCCAATGGCTGTGCAACGGACATTCCACGATCATGTGTTTTACAGTGAGTTGTGTGTCACACTGCTGACATCGGTAGGTGATGCTTTTCTAGCGATAGCTGTGGCTTATTTTCCAGTGGCCTATTCTTAATCGGAATATTTAAACCTGATCTTGTCTGCAGAGAGACTTGAATGCATGTTGTGTTCCAAGGTTTGTTGTTACTTCTTGTAGTTTGCTTTTTGAATTGGTAAACCAATTTGTCTTCCACTGTAGATAAATCTTCTTTTAAACGTATGTGATTACGTCACTGTATTGGGTAGGTATTTCTGGGTCAGTTTGAGGGTATTTTGTAGCTTATTTTGCTGCCTGATCTGCCAACTCATTGCCTTGAATTCCGACGTGTAATGGAACCCAAATTAAGGTGATTTGTTTCCCTGCAGTATTAGCTTTGTGCACCAGTAACTGGATTTCTTTTATGAGAATATGAGATGGCGCTGGGGTTTTCAATGCAATAAATGCTTTTTTAGAGTCCGAAAAAATTAATAACGATTGGGAAACCTCAGTTGGCAAAATGTATAGTACAGCCTGTTTAATGGCAAAGAGCTCACTGGAAAACACAGTGTAAATGTCAGGTAATCGGAACAAAATACTGTGATCCGGATAAATTACGGCACAACCACTTCTACCGTTGCATATTGATCCATTCTTAAAAATTAATAAATGTTTAGGATATTTACTGCACATTTCATTAAATAACTGTTGATAAACTGATTTGTGCATATGTTCTCTGACGGTGGTGTTTAGTTCTAAGTTGATTTTAGGTAGAGAAATATTCCAAGGTTGGATGGCAGATGCTGAGTCCGTTGGTGACACAGGAGGAATACTGATGTTTAGTTCTTGCAGATACGTCTTTATTCTGAAATCGAAGGGTAGTGGATTTGATCTTTAGACATGCGTATTATGTTTGTTAGGAAATACGTAAATATTCATTCGTTAATCCTTCATTGCTGCTATCTTAAGAGCATAATTTAAACTGAGTTGCTTTCTTCTAATTGCTAGTAGTGTTTCGTTCGTTTCCAACTTCATACTGGTTGCTGAACTGGTATAAAAGACTCCTAATGCAATCCGAAGGGTTGCAGTTTGTATTGGGTCTAACATCTGAAGCAAAGACTTAGGTGTAGAATTGTAAACATATTACCATAATCGAGTATTGTTCTGACGAATATTTTATAAGTATTTAACAGCACGTGGTAAGTGGCTCCCCAGTTTTTAGCCGCTAGGATTTTAGTAACATTTTGTCGTCTTCAACAGTCGTCTTTCAGGCGCTTCAGGTGAAATGTCCAGGTTAATTTACTTTCGAAGTGCATACCAAGGACTTTTATTGTTTTACATACCTCTATTCTGTGATAATATATGTACAATTTTGGTTGAATATCACTGTTTCTGCATATAGAGAAACAAATGCATTTAGATTTTGGCTTGGAAAGTTTAAACTCGCCACTTTCTGTCCATTTTTGTATTTGGTTAATTGTCTGTTGCAGAATTAGCTGGGCTGTAATAATATGTTTCCCTGCACAAGATATTGATAAATAATCTGCAAAAAGATAAGCTTTAAAGGTGCTGAAATACTTGAAACAATATTGTTTATGGCCATTAAAAACAGTGTTACGCTGACAACTGAACCCTGAGGCACTCCGTTGTTTATTTCAAATTTCTTGGACAGAGTCCCATTAACTCTAACTTGCATTCGACGATCGTGGAGGAACTTGATTATGAAGTGTAACACATTTCCTAAAATATCACAATTCTTCAATGTTTCGAGAATATGTTCTTTTTTCACAGTGTCATAAGCTTTTTTAATATCTAAGCTAACCACAATTAGGTGCTGTTTGTTGCAAAATACGTTCCAGATATCAGAGTCCAAATTGATCAGATTGTCTGTGGGTGAGTGATGCTTCCTAAACCTACTTTTTATGGTGCTGAAGCAGCTTATACTTTCAAGGTACCAGCGTAATCTTCTGTCAATAATCTTCTCTAATAATTTTCACATAGTATTTGTTAGTGCTATGGGTCCATAATTTTCAGGAACAGACACTTCTTTTCCTGGTTTAGGAATTGGTATAAAAGTGGCATTACGCCATTGCTCAGGAAACCCATTTGAGGTCCATGTGTAGTTGTATATTGCAAGAAGGTATTTTGAAGCAATGATTAGAAACTGTTTTACAAATTCATATGATATAGTGTCTGGTACAGGGCTGGATGTCCCACAGTTGTCCAGTGCGTTGTATAATTCCTGTAGTTGTAGGTGATCATTATATAGTTTAGCTATCTTAGGAGAAGCTCTGTGCCTAATAGTGAAATGGCAAGTTTTCTTCGTAGGGTTATATTCAGATACACAATTCGAATTATTGGAGATTTTAGCAAAGATATTGCCAAGAGTGTCAGCTATGCATTGATTGTCGTTTATCAATGATCCATCCGTTGGGTTACTAAGGGCTGTAATACTAAACTGGCTATATTTGCCGCTTAATTTCTTAATTTTGTCCCACATTACTTTTGATGGAGTTTGCGATCTTAAGGAGGAGACAAGCGAAAGCCAAGAATTTTTCTTACTTTCTTCAATTACCTTTTGAGCTACTGCTCTGTACTTCTGAAAATTTATTTTACTTTCAAGTGTAGGGTTCCTTTTGTACGCATAACAAGCTCTGTTCTTGTTTTTATAGCTAGTTTACACAATTCATTCCACCAGGGTTACTTTTTCTTTGAGGTCACCAAATTTAATTTGGGAACACTGTCATCTGCAGATCGAAGTATTAGTTCCGTAAAATCCTGTACATTGCTGTCAATATGTTGGGTAGAACATTTGTCAGGAGGTAAGAGGTCACTTATGAGGTGGTTGGTAGTATTTCTGAAATTTTGCCTATCAGCTTTGAGTAAGTTTCACTTCACTGTGCTGCACAGTTGACTAATATTAGAATTATTGTTGCTTTTGATTACGATGGGAAGATGGTCACATCCTTGAAGTGAGGAGTAGACATGCCAATTTAGTTGTTCGTATATACCAGGCGAGCCAAATATCAAACCTATGCTGCTTAAGGTATCGTGAGCGAGGTCGTAGCGAGTAGGTTCTGTTGAGTTCATTAACATTAAATCATTTCTATCTAATAGTTTTTCTATTATCTTTCCCCTGCCATCAGTGTGATGGCAGGCCCATAAGGTACTATGACTTTTGAAGTCACCCAACAGAATAAACGGCCTTGGTAGCTGTTGTATAAGATATTTTAAGATGTCAATATGAAGTTTTTTTTTTCTTTTTGTAATTTACGTCCTCCAACGTTAAGTCATATCGGACGATGAATGGAATGAGTGAAATGATGCTCAAATAAGCCCAGGGTGCATAGAGCTTAGAGTTACCCGACATTCGCCTTTCAGGATGAGGGAAAACCCCGGAAAAAACCTTATCCAGGTAACTCACTCTGACCGAGATTCGAACTCGTGACCTCTTGAACGTGAGGCAGACATGCTACCACCACGCTACTGAGGCGGGCGTCAATATGAAGTGTATAACTATTTGGAAGATAAACATTGCAAACACAAACAGCTGGCGATAAATTTATTAATACTGTTACTGCTTTTAATTCAGTACACAAAGGAATTTTATTTTGATAGTTTACTTTTAACATAAGTTGCTACACCTCCGCTTGCATGACTTGCATTCGATCTGTTTTTATATTATACAGTGTATTGTTTTATCCTAAATGCTAAATCATCACGGAAATTAGTTTCCTGTAGGCACATTACTTCAGGATTGTGTCTGTCAACTAGAAGTTGCAAGTATTCATATTGAGGCCGAAATCCATTTATGTTCCACTGCTGTCTGTAGTAATGTGTAGCCATTTTATGTTTCTAAAGGCGAGTATGTTCTGGTGTAAGAGGGCAGTTTCATCATTTGGACCACCTGGAGTTGGGCTATCTTTGGACGTTTCTTCCTCTTGGCTAGCCGCATTTATCAGTTTTTTTTAATGATGTGTGTGCTACTCTTTTTAATATTTTTGTCAGTGTAATGAGAATGTAGCGTCATGAGAGCATTTTAGGTACTTGGTGTATTCAAGTGCAATTGTTGCTATGTCATTTACTCCTAGGGTGTTTTCAAATAAACTCTGCTGTTGCAAGTAGCTTAGGGGGAAAGCGTTTGCACCGTTTTCTGTTATTTCTTTGGCAGGCTTAAGCTTATCGCTTAATCCCGTGTTGTGTGAGTCCTTTTTTTTGGTTTCTTATTGGGAGGATTGCATTTGCTATTAACAGGGTGGCCTCTTAGGGAATACTCGGAACTTGGAGAGAATTCCTGGAAGCAGATGCTGCTTCACTATTACCTGACGATATTGGCCTCTTAGATTCGAGAGGTTTTGGTTCCAGGATGTTATGAACGGGTTTCTTTTCTACGGATGAGCAGTCCTCGGAATTTAATGATGCAGTTTCGTGATGTGTGACACTTGTTGGGTAATCGGCATGCTGAGGGTCCTTTTCTAGGATAAGTTGAGAAGTATTTTCTTCTGCAACAGAAGGCACGGAATTGTTATTTTGTGAAGGAAGAGATTCATCTTTATTAGTGCCATTGTTGAGCTCAGGGAAAGATGATGCACCAGGAACAGCATTAGGGGTTTGATCAGGGTAGTTTACTGCATCTGAATTAGGGCATTGTTTGGCAAAATGCACATCGGCTTTACATATAAAGCAAGTGGGTGAATCTGATGACAAATATACCCAATATGTCTTACCATCATAGTCAATTTGTAGTGTCTCCGCAATTTTCTTTATATCTTCATTTGTAATGTGCATTTGCCTGCGGAAACTCAGGATATGTGAGAAGCCAGATAATGGGATTCTGGCTCTGATAACAGATATTTTTGACACTAGTTTAATGCCTAGGTTTAGCAGCTCATCTTCAATTACGTAGTTTGGTATTATAGGGCAGACATTGGAGAGTATTATACGTTTTTTGTGTAAGAAGGGGTCTCATCTCCAAATATACATTATTTACTAGTATCTTTGTGTGTCTATTTGTTAATTCTTCAGCACATTTCTTTGTAGAGAGAAAGAAACATACTCTTTCGTTTGATATGCGCGAAACATATCGAATGTCGCTAGGGGAGATCAGCTTTCCCACTGAGAGGACATAATCCTTTATTGTTATTCCATTGTGGGATTCTATCACTACTCCTAGTTCTTTAGTGGGATTCATGGAAGTTACTGCTGAGTAGGTTAATTTCTGGGAAGAAACAGACTCGTTATTACATGTTTTTGATAGGTTAGGTGATGTTCTAATGCTGTCGTTTGTCACTCGTTTACTTGGAGTTTGGTTATTAATACTGTTGTTACTCTGTGTTTTTTTTCTTTTTGTTGTTCTAATTTACGTCCTCCAACGTTAAGTCATATCGGACGATGAATGAAATGGATGAAATGATGCTCAGATGAGCCCAGGTTCCATGGAGCTTAGAGGTACCCGACATTGGTCTTTTAGGATAAGGGAAAACCCGGGAAAAACCTTATCCAGGTGACTCACCCTGACCGAGATTCGAATTCGGGACCCCTTAAACGTGAGGCAGACATGCTATCATCTACGCTACCGAGGCGGGCATTCTGTGGGTTTCAAGTACCATGCCAGCCTCTATCAACAGAGGAGGCCATTACGATTTACTGGCAGCAATGTATAGGTTAACTGCGGGAATTTTACTTTTAAATACAAATTATAGTAATGAATTTATTAGTACCGTTACTTACAGATGTTGTAGATGCAGTGCTCCTTTGCTGTGAACACTTTCACTGTCTGAAATAATGTTTAGGGCAGCACATTACCTGTTAAAACACAGTCGCAGAATTAACACGTCAAACTTTCTCAAAATCACGGCCACCTCCGATGGTAAATATTCTGACATTTTATTGAGTATATCTGATTTATTGGTCAACAGTGTCACTCCACGGCTTATTCTTGAATTATACATATATATTACGTAATACATATTATTTCGTATGTATATTTAATTCATTATGCACGAATCCTGCTAGTATATTGGACTCTTATACATCTGTGGTTTAATAGATAATTTAGAATTTTCTTTACAAACCGCAAGGAAGAGCTCGGTGCTTGAACGTCACATAAACAAATGACGAAGCAGTGTTAGTTCGTGTAATAGGAAATGCCTTCACCATTTTCTCCTGCGTATCAATGAATAGAAATCAGGTGGCATGGGGAGAAGCTTGATAACCTCTGCAGCTCTTCTGGAAAAATCCCCAAGTAGAGGTAGAAAACTCTGAATAATGCAAGTACGGGAGGTGGAATTTCCGCAGGAATAAAGGGGGTGAATTGACTGGAACGATATGGGAAATGGAGAAGGCAGTGGAGAGCAAAAAAAATCCACTGCAAAGTAGATTCAGCGCATTCAATTCCAAGGTTTTCTCCCCTATAGTTTTTAACCGTGCCTTCCTGCTGGTGCTAACTGCATATTTTACCTGGAGGATGTCGTACCCACTCCACTCGGCAGATTGGAATACATTGGCAGAGGCAGAAAAGTCCCCATGGTGCCATCTCATTCGATGCTACCAGCGCCACTTGCCCGCCACAGACAGATTAAAATACGTTACACCACCCACCAAGAGCTGTAAAGTAATGTAAACTCAACCCACACTCTTCTGCTGCCGCCATGGTTAATTCGGGAATAAATGTTAAATAAGGAAACGGAGAGAAAGCAGTGGAAGAGAAAACGGCCAGTAAAGCTACGTTCGGCTCAGAACTAGAGACCGAGAGAGACAGAAAAGAAACACGGTAAAAATAAGATTTATATGACGAACACTTTAAGAAAATATCAAATTAATATCGACAAAAATTAAGAAATAAAGAAAGTATTGTAATACTGGCATCAGGTGAGATAAACAGCATGAGAGAAAATATTAACTTCCCAGAAAATATCTGAATGACGAAGAACTGAACGATCTAGGCAACATAACTTTAAAACTAATGGACTAAATCAACGAGCTGAAAACATATGGAATATAAATTATGTTGCAGAATTTGGAAATTTATTAAAATGAAGACCACATTTTAACCAATCGGTGTTGGCATAAAGCTAAAATAGAGACGAATTGTACTCATTTTTACCCATTTCATTCATCGTTCAACGTTATGTTGGAGGATAATTAATAAAGTCTTATATCAAGCTATTCCAAAATGCAAACATAAAGTATAAGGTATGGCAATATTCGAAGGGAGGACCTAATGACTTGATCTAATGTAGACCATTTACATCAATACTACTGATGGGACGCCGCATGGGAGGGATGGTTGAGGTGAGAGGAGGCAGAGGGCGGTCAGACCTCGGAGATAGCGGCAGGGCTCCTAAAGTTTTCAGATTTAGACTCCCGGTGGCAGCTCGTAGAACCGGCTTCTCTACTCCCTGCAGACTTAACACATTCCACTGGGGAGCCCCGGTCAAGGAGACCGCCCCCGCTCTGGATAATGAAAGTTTGCGGAGACACGCGTTGCCCTGCCATACAACACCCAGACTCCCACCTATGGGAATGTGTAATCCTAAACAAAAACATTTAGAAAATTTAACATTTCGCACACTTAAAACCAAGAAACAGCCAACGAGAAGTCCCCAAATAGAAACATGGGTCAGGAAGGTCTGATCAGGAATCAACCCAGTACCTCCTGAACACGACTCACACGAAAATAAAACTAGTGACAAAAGCACGGGCGTGCTTTAGTACATTCTGATTCTAGTTGACGTTTGAGTGCTGGACATTTGACGTCAAACCAAAACGCGAAGGTGGCCAAACATGTCTTCCAGCCACCCAGGTGATAGGTTATCTGCGTTTACACTTTTATGGCTTAACTAGGCCTGTCTACCGCTTATACATTGACCATAATTTCAAACCAATAAGAGACTAGCTTACCCAAGGCTGACGTGGAACTCAAGAAAATATGAACATTCTGCCACCATAAAATAAAGAGAAACACTATATTGTCTCAGTCGTATACGAATTAACAAGTTTACTGGATATTTGTTCTTATTGCCATAGGAATAATCGTAGCAAATGAAAGCGGAATCAGTACTGCATAACTAAAGATGTACCGAGACGGACAAGGAATATACTAAAACTAATAAACTGATTCTAATTTAACACATTTTGACAAAATGAAACGTCATATTTTTATAACAGATGGATCTTACTCCGTGGCGGCCTATAAAGGTAGGCTGCGGGACTGCAGCTCTCCAGAGAAAGTTGTAATTTTATTTTTGTTGTCTTAATTGCATAAATTGAATAGAGTACATCCGTATAGACTATGCGGCAAGTTCATGTGTGAAGCCGCTTCTCCCTCTTGGACTGCCAGGACAACTCACTAACGTACATATTGCTTCCATTTTCCCCGCCGCTTGCGCCGCTTCACGTTTCGACCTACCGCTTGTCCCATAGCTTAGTGCATTGCTTGCAGTCCCAAGAGCGGTGTAAGTGCAATTTCGTGTGGACTTTCGTGAAACTGACGGTTTTTGAACATTTTCACGGTGATTCAAATATATTTTTGTTCCTGACAGTAAAGAATAATAAATGCGATTGTTTCATACCTGTATCAATGGTGTGATTGTAACAATGAGTAATTCAGTCGAGTATTTAAAGTCGCTTCGTTTCGACGCTTTAACACTGCAAGGGAAATGTGACATTAAAGTGCGAGGAAGACCGACTCCTGTGTTAAACAGTATTCAAGGTGCAACAAGCCGCCAAAAACAATATAGCAGGTGTTTCAGTACCGAAATTTACACGAAATATGAGTGGATATGTGGCTGTGAAGTAAACAATTCCCTGTTCTGTTTCCCTTGCCATTTGTTTGGAATCAATGACGACTCAGCCAACATTGCATGGGTTCAAACGGGAGTTTCGGACCTGAAAAGACTATATGAAAAATGTCATAAACATGAAATGTCCAGAAACCATGTTAATAATAGGCTTAATTTTGCTACACTTGGGTCAGTAAATGTACAGACATGTTTAAGCCAAGTCCATAAGGAATCAATAGATCGTCACAACGATAAAGTTAAAAATATAGGGACACTCTTATAAAGATAACCAACTCTGTGAAATTCTGTGTTTATCACGAGCTACCCCTAAGAGGGCATGAAGAGCACGAAGGGTCACAAAGTCAAGGGGTGTTCAGGGGGTTGATTAAATATGCAGGAGAAATTGATACCCTATTTAAGGTCCATCTAATGGTGACTCATTTTTTAAAGGAACTTCTAAGAAAATTCAAAATGAATTACCTCATGCATTCTTGAATTTTGTAAAGAAGAAATTGGCGCAGCAGACCGTGTATCTATTATGGCCGATGAAACTAGATAATGTTGATATGTTTCAGCTTGTAATAGCCTTAAGCTATTGTAATGCCTTAGATAATCCTGTTGAGCGATTCTGGGGATTTTTTATTCCGAATGGGAACAATTCTGATACAATTTCAGAAGTTGCAATTTCTGAGCTTGGCAATATATCAAAAGAAAATAAGAAGAAGATCATAGGCCAAAGTTTTGATGGTGCAGCGGTAATGAGCGGGGCTATCAATGGAGTGCAAGCTAAAGTTATGTGTACAAGCTAAAGAGATGTGTACCCCAATGCTTACTTTGTGAATTGCTTAGCTCATCAATTAAATGTGATAATGGAGAGAGCTGCCAGGCAAAATACAAATACTAGGATTTTTTTTTTACCAAATCTTTGTGCTGTACCCGCCTTCTTTTCCCACTCTCCACACAGATCATCAGTGTTAGATTCACGTGTTAAGAAGAGAATACCCAGTGGTGGATGAACGAGGTGGACCTACAAATCCAGGAATGTAAATGTTGTTTACGGATAGAAGGAGTCATTGAAGGAATGTTTTCAAATTTTGTCAGAATCAGAGACCTCAAGCATTGCGACAATAAATGAGGCAAGTACTTTATTGGGGTATCTTGAAAATAATGAGTTTTGTTTCTGGCTTATTTTTTCCATTTAGTTATGCCTCATGTAGAGATACTGTAAAATCAATTACAAAATCGCCACATAGATTCTGCCAAAGTTCCAGTGTGCATATCTACATTGCTGCTGAAATTATAAAAGTAAGAAACACGGTGGAGTCATGTGATTTGGCAGCAGAAAACCCACACAAAAGAAGAATTATTTCACACACAGACCAGAGCAGCAGCGGCCAAGGAAGTATGTGATGTTATTTTGTCACAATTGAATCTGCTCCCCTCGGTAGCGTGGTGGTAGAGTGTCTGCCTTACGTTCAAGAGGTCCCGAGTTCGAATCTCAGTCAGGGCGAGTTACCTAGGTAAGGTTTTTCCGGGGTTTTTCCTTATCCAGAAAGACGAATGTCGGGTAACTCTAAGCTCTATGGACCTTGGACTCATTTGAGCATCATTTCACCCATTCCACTCATCGTCCGATATGACTTAACTTTGGAGCGCGTAAAAATTACAAAAAAAAAAAAAAAAAATGAATCTCAGGTTCAAATTTACAAAACATCTTTCTGTGTCTTCCCTGCTACAAGATTCGTAATTTGAGCAATTAATTCAATATTTCCAGAAAATGCCTTCAGTGAATACATAAAATTGTTCCCAGTGTCTGATAAGGACAAACGACATGCAGAACTTTCAGTCATCTATTCAAGAGAAGAATTGAGGAATATTGGTGTTGCTGTAAAATTGCTTCAATATCTTAGAGCTATTAATCTTTCTTCCACTTTTTCTGAGGTGTTAAAACTTTTGAAAATATCTATTACTCTGCCTCTAACAACAAGTGAATCTGAGCGCTGTTTCTCCACATTGAAAGAATTAAAGAATTCCTTAGGAACACTATTGGAGAAGATAGATCAACTGCGCTTGCTATGTTGTCCATTGAAAAAGAAATGATAGAAAACATCCCGAAGTTCAATGAGAGAGTGCCTAATACGTTTGCTATAAAGAAAGATCTACGTATGCAGTTCATCTTCAAATAATTAAGGTAAGGTAAAATTTCAATAATCAGTGCAGCCCCCCCCCCCCAAGGTATAGACAACATGGGCCGCCACTGACTCTTACATGAAAAATGGCCAAGTCATAACGTCATCAGAGGCGCTGTATGCACCTTATAGTTTTACAATTCTGAAACCAAAGAGTGCGTTCAGGCCAAATTAACCGATAATATTTCTCATAGTTCCCCCCTCTTTTTCCTGTTCCCAGCGCATCAGTAAAGTTCAAGGCACGTCTGCCGTACGGCTGTCACAGTCTGGACCGCGAAATCAGCCTCAAGCCAGCTCGATCCACTTAAATCACTATGTACTCACCAGAATAGATACCAAAAGTGTCGGCATGTTACCGTGCATTCTGCTGTAATGTTGGTTTCAGGAATGATCTGCCATTATATACTGATAAGTGTATGTTAGATTTGTACTACACTATGTTTTGTGCTACGAATGTCATCTCAGGTTTTCCGTGGCACTGAGCTTAACATTCCCGTTGTAGAGGTATGCACCACCAACCTTAATAACTCAATACTGACTCTGCTAGCTGAGGTCACTTAGTCACGAAATCATGAGCGGAGGTATGTGATTCAAATCTCGCGAAGATTTGCATCTCTTAGCTTTTTTTCCCCAGGCTTTCCTTAAACTAACTGGCAAATACCAAGAAGATACCCTAAGCTTAATCCTGCCTGCCTAATTTACTTTCCCACTATTTAATTTCATGTTACCAACACTAACAGTGTCGTATGAAGCAAAAGTGAACGTTAAACCTTATTAACTTCATAATACCACTTGAGCATAAAGAATAAAAGTTGCTGATACGAAACCTCCACAAGCGTTCATTTTTATAGCTAAGTAGACTCTAATCTACATTTGGTAGAAAAACTACCTTAACTTAATTTCCTCCAGTGTCGTTTATTCATTTTACATACTCTCCACACACACCCCGTAACCAATCCTTTGCCAACATTCAGTTGTGGTTTGCGATGACACTTATGCTATACGCCTGGAGTGGTCACATTAGCCTTTTTACCGGAAACTGAGATACGTAAATTTATATTAAGATTTACAAAATATAACCATAAAAAGTGTGTTTAAAAATTATAACAGCCATGCCGTTTCTCCAGACACTACTTTCTTAGTTGAACTTAGTCCAAAGTAAGGTATTTTACCAAAAAGAGTGAACAATTGTAAAATGAAAAAGAATGATTTAGGCACCCTTTATATGAAAATGGCATACGCAGCTAATGAATGTTGTTGATAACTTGTTTAGAATAAAGTGATTATAATATTAAAACATATGCACGTCATATGGAACGCTTTTGTTCTAAGTAGGAAGTATCAGGCATGTTAAGTAAAGTCCGAAACGCTTGCAGAAGAAGAACAAGAAAAGTAAATGACTTTATGTGGATTGGATTGGGCGGGATTAGCAGCGGGGAGGATTCCACAGTGAACCTACAGACAGGCTGCTGTATACCAGAACCCTAGGAGGAAGGGATGACATTGGGGGAATGCTGAAACCCGGGTTAGGGGCGGAAGCTAGCCTGAGGATATCTAACGTGACATTCTTCATCTCGGCGCTAGTGTTTGCTGTGCAGCCGCTAACCTCACAACGTTCCGCACCGTCCCAAACCAGCAGCACAGGCAAGGACAATGCCGCCAATATGTCATGAGTAACCGTTACAGTACGCTACCGCCCTCACTAGCGGATTACCGATTTATTTCACAATAACTTATTGAAGAGAAAACAAAATAAGGAAAAAATATACATACACACTCGGAAAGCACATTTTACTTTCGGAGTTCTTATCAAAACAATCAACAATACCGCAAGGAGCAAGTTACTGCAAGCTATAAACAATTAGCTTTTTGGGTACCTGATAAAAGTAGTTAAATTGTTATTGAAGTCTCTCAAATAGTTATTACTAACGGAGACAATATGAAGGCAGCTGCGATTTTATTTACAGATTATATGTAGCATGGACCTGTAGTTTTTAACATTTCTATGATATATATGATCGAAAAATGCAGATATACAATCCACGAAGGCTTTAAGTTATGAAGAGAAAAGATTTTAAATGAGTTTCTGATAATGAAGAAACAGAACGTCTACATTACACTCTGCACCATTTAAGATGTATCCGTAAAAATTGTGATATAATTAACTCTAAATAAAACACCAAAAACATCGTCAAGTTGGGGAAAGCAATTTGAACCAAGAACGTGAATGAGGAAATAGGAGCCAACCAGAGAATATTCTTCTAAAGTAAAGGGGAAATTGTGGATAAAAACAAAACATTAAGAGGCACTAATCAAATGTAGGAAACAACGTCTACACAAGTATACTGTTTGCAGCGGGAGAATAAAGTAGATGTAAACAAAACCCCGTGATCGTTGATCGTAGCGCGAGTTCTACACACTTTGCATGATGCTTCCCCCGCGTGAAGAACCCCTTGAAAATATACTGCTACAGAGGTGTGGAGTCTCAGATCGTTTTACTAAAGCGCACAAGTACGTAATAGGCATATTTCAACTGTAAAAGCATATACTAATACATAGTTAAGTTAGTTTGTAATTAAAGCAAATCATGCTGCGAGCTCATATTGAAGATGGAAGGCGTATCCTGTTGTGAATCATGACCTAACTGGCGAGTAATGTTAAACATGCTGTAAAGACAATAATATTGAATTTATTTAACAAGTTCTGTGAACAATTTCCAGAACTTGCTATTGATGAAATGGTGAAGTTAACATCTGAGTTTACCAGTGTGTCGGTTTCCAGCATTTATAGTGCACGCAAGGAAAAAAGCCACATTCGGTGAAGTTTCAACTCCCGACAAGAAGATACTACGTGCCAGATCAATGCGGAAATGAATGGCGACGTTTTGAAATCCTGGTTTGGAAAGATTCTCCCCAAATTACAACCGAATAGCGTTATTGTGATGAACATTATGTGCCCCCTACCAGATTGTGGGGTTAGAACGCATACCAAACAAATCTTGGAAAAAAAGTGACACCATAACATGGCTACGGAATAAAAATATAGTTTTCCACGAGGGTCATGTTAAGGCGGAATTGTTGGTAATGGTCAAGTCTCGTGCTAAGGAGTACCAGAAATACGTAACTAACGAAATGGCGAAACTTGCCGTTCACACTGTTCTCGGACTGCCACCTCATCAGTGTTACTTGAATGGATCGAGCGACACGGAGACGTCGGACCTAGAGGGCATCGGACCAATTTGAAGCTCAGATTAGAGGAATGCAATTGACGTAAGCAGCAATTAATTTTCATGGATGTTAAGTATGCTGCGTGATACTTAGCTCCAAAAATGTGCCTTTAGTGTCGAAAATTTATATTAATATTATATTTAACGAAGCGATTAAGCAGTTGGCTTGAATAAATACGTGTTATTAGTGTTGAAAATTCATATTCATATTATTAATACCTATTAATATTATACTTAACGAAGCGGTAACACTACTGTTATTTCGAACGCGTGTGGCCGCGGAGTAATATAGACCAATGTTTTGTTTACGGTACTTTGTTCTGTGTCTTTTCTGTGATATGTGTAAGTGAAAGCAGGTCCTAAAAAAGAAGGCAAAGTTCTCTATACATAGAAAGCATAGAAGAGGAATACTGTCCTGCTTTTGGAAACGAAATCTGAATGTAAGGAAAAGATGCAATAGAATGGGTGAAAGCAAAGAGAATTGGTTAGGATATATGTGCATTTAAAAAGACTGAATAAATAATTAATTCCAGAATTCGCGTACTACTATGTTCCTGGGAATGTTAAAAGACCCAAGAAAATGGTGGATGTGAACTATTAAGTGGGATCAGGCATGATATCATTCAATAAGGTAAAGAAGAAGAAATATTTGTAGTATTAACCTTAATATAAATGAAATGAACAAGTTGTCTGAAAATAATTGTGAAAAAAAATTGGTTTAAATCTATAGAAACAAAGAATAAAACAATAATTTCCAAATTGCCGATATCTATAAGCTCCTTGGAATGTTAGGTCACGGGACTGACTTGGGGCTATGAAGTTGGAACAGAATGAGCTTATGGGTAACCTGAAGCACAAACTAGAAGTAGGAAAATAATGCAAAGATATATAGAATAAGTTGATATCGTTATTAAATCATATAGGCAACAGTGAATAATAAAAATATAAAATTAAAATTCTCTGGGTTTAAAGGAAAGGAAAGAATTTGAAGAAAAAGCTTTGGTACAAAGAGAAAATAAGTCATCAGAAGTCATGATAGAAAAACAGAAAAAACAAAAACAAAGATAAGTTGTAAAGATGAGATGAGAAATATATCGGATATGAAAGAAGTAGGGAAAATCTCAAAGGCCGGAACTAAAGAATAATGAAATACAGGGTGTATATAAATCAATATCGGGGGTTTACTATTTATAATATTCATTACATTAAACTTACAGCTATAAATGATATGTCAAATGAAAAAGCACTTCAAACAGTTTTGTTTGCTGAAACCAGTGCGCATGTGCGTGCAATGTGTCTGCCGCAATCCGCTAGATAGCGGTAGTAGCAAAGATGGCGACTAGTAAACAGAAAGCGTTTTGTGTTTTGCAGTTTGCAAAGACCGAATCTATAGTTACCGTGCAACGTGCGTTTTGCATTAAGTTCGGTTGTGATGCTCCTAGTGATAATAACATTCGTAAATGGTATCATCAGTTTGAAGATACCGGCTGCCTTTGTAGAGGGAAGAACACGGGACGACTAAGAGTAAGCAAAGAGACTGTTGAACGAGTGAGAGAGCCATTCACTCGTAGCCCAAAGAAATCAGTCCGGAAGGCTAGTCGTAAATTACAAGTTCCTGTGTCGACTGTTTGAAAAGTTGTGAGTAAACGCTTACGGCTACGTCCTTACCGTTTACAGTTATTAGAGGCTCTAAAGCCGACAGACCACGGATAACGTGCCAACTTCGCAAACGACATGTTGTTTCATTACGATGACGATTTTATGGATCTTGTTGTCTTCAGTGATGAATCGACTTTTCACCTTAGTGGACATGTTAACACTCATAATGTGCGCATCTGGGGCTCAGATAATCCTCACTAGATGGTACAGATGCAATGAGATTCCCCTAAAGTGAATGCTTCCTGTGTCGTATCCCTGCGAAAAGTTCATGGGCATTTATTTTGGGTCAGCCTACTGTAACTGGCACTTCTTACCTTGATACACTTCCCTCAGTTAGAAGAAATGAGCCAGAGAATTTCATTATCCAGCAAGATGATGCGCCACCTCACTGACATAACGAAGTACGCGATTGGTTGAACGTCACTGTACCCAAGCGCTGGATAGGCCGCAAGGGCCGCAAAGACAGGGCTTGCTATGCATGGCCTCCGCGTTCTCCTGACCTAACGTCATGTGATTTTTACCTTTGGAGCTTCATCAAGGATCGTTTGTACGCGCCTCCGCTACCAGCTGACCTCCCTGAATTAAGAAACCGGATTGAAGCAGCTGTTGCTAAAAGTACTGAATACACACTTATCAACGTCTGGGAAGAAGTCGGTTATAGACTTGATGTGTGCCGTGTTACCAAGGGTAGCCACATTGGACAGTTATAAGGTTGTTGGTAAAACTGTTTGAGTTGAGTTTTCATTTGACATATCATTTATAAGTGTAAGTTGAATGTAATAAATATTATAAAGTGTTAAGACCCCGGTATTCATTTATATACCCTCTGTATTTACTGTGCTAATGATGGAAGAAGAGCAAATAAGATAAGGAGAAAAAATTGTTCTAAATAATGTTGCAGGAATGGACCTGAATATGCTGCTGCTTATGAAGATGATGATGTAGAAGATGATGATGAAGAAGAAGAAGACATCGAAATTTATAAATTAGAAACCCAAAGTGCCCCATGCACTATACAGTTGACTGATAACATAATTGTCGCTCTTTCTGTCTCAATAACGTAGATGTTGTGTTTCCAGAACCGAAAAGGCTAAACCCAATTTCCTCATGTAGTACAAAAGAGAACATTCTCATTACATTTAAATACATATTAACAACCCTACTCCGCATTTTACACATATACCTATGCAACTAGTGTGTATAAAATGGGAATAGGTGAAATTTTTTTTCAAGTTGGAATATATTTCAGTTGTACCTAATGCATAAGGGCCGAAGTTTTGTTCAGATTATAATAAAGTAGACAGATGCGGTGAGGTTTTCGACACGGAGGACCATATGAGGGCTATAGTACCCGTTGAGCTTGGGAGAATGTGATAACGCGAATAATACAAAGAGCTGGCAGATCGGTGATGAGGTACGGGCACAAACGGGTTCCCTATCAGTCAGATGTGAGATCCCTACGCCAGTTGGACCACCCAGATAATCCCCTCCCCCTACAAATAAAGCATTTCACTGAGGGTTTGTCACACATCGAACACCAGAACAATTACTGAAAGCAAAGTCTGCCGCCACACTTTCTTCCACTCACCGGATAGTTCGTCCTGAAGCATGAAAAGAATGTGAAGTGATAGGAAGATTCTCGGCTTTCGAGAAACCACTGTAACATTTACCTAGCGATCTGGGAAAGCTGCGAAAGAAGCCAAGGAGTTGGGGATCCGAGGGGATTCAAATCCTGGAACTTCCGATCTATTTCGCTTGGGGTTTTGTCGTTGTGTTTTGATTGTTCGATTCCCGTTGCTGACCGACCTGAAAAATATGCCATTTTCGGGGATTTCAGGGTCGCTAGGGAAACCTCCTGGTCGCTTTAAGGGTAGAGGTGTCGATGCTGCATGGCAGGATAATATGCCCCGGATAAACACTTCCTCCTTCGATAGGACGTTTTCCGATCTTCGGGCCTACCTGGTGGGCCATTTCTGGACCACGGTAGGTTGGATACCGGTTGTGCTGGCCTGCCTGGGGAGTTTACACTGGTAAGTAGTATGGGATCTGCCCTCTTCACTGTCATGATCCCTAGATGGGCCACCCTCTGGCTCCTCTCACGTCATCCTTCCTCCGGCGATGCCACACTGGGGGCATAGGTACAATAGAACAAGGCTGGTCGCAGTGCCGAGTTCCCTTC
This sequence comes from Mantis religiosa, assembly GCA_030765055.1. NCBI lineage: Eukaryota > Metazoa > Arthropoda > Insecta > Mantodea > Mantidae > Mantis > Mantis religiosa. The sequence goes on along the minus strand of CM060948.1, from coordinate 120,957,025 downwards.
GTACGATAAATCCAATTCAGTATAAAAAGACAGGGTAGTCTAAAATTTTGAGAGTTGCGTGACAGAAAATTAGATTAAGTAACTTTTGATAGATTTAAGTTCAAGTATGACTTCGGTATTGTTTCTGTTAACTATACAGAGGGAATCACCTAAAACTTGCACCACCAATATTTCCTGAATGGAAAGTGCTATCGATGTGCGGTTTTCACAGCATTGTTTGGTAGTTAGGGGATCGTAGGTTTAGCCTGTAACACTTATAAAGTGTATTTTTTGGAGCAAACATACACTTTTTTAAATAGAACAATGCCTAGTTACATAAAACAATCAAAAGTACTGTAAATTTAAATGTTAATGGTGTTTTCCGCAGAAGGGAGGAAGTGCACCGCCTCTGTGGATCCTGACAAGTAAAGAGGGATTTGACCTTCAAAGCTTGTGTTCAAAATGACCAATAGAGTTTCAATACAAGCTTCCAGTCTCCTGTGGTAAGAATGCTGCACACGTCCTAGCATTTCAACGGAAATTTCAGAGCAGGCAGCAGTAATACGTTGTTTCATATTATCTGGTGTAGTTGGTATGTCCTTGTAGACAGAGCCTCTCAGTTTTCCTCATAGAAAACGTCTAACGGAGTTAAATCCGGTGAACGGCACTTTGTCAAATCCATCGATATGGAGACCATCGGTGAAGATCAGCTGCAGTGATTCGTATACTATGGGCTGCACAGCCATTCTGCATTGTGAAAGATGCATCTTTGGAAGATGGTCTGTCAGGAGGCTGAGATACTTGTGAGAGTTTAATGTTCCTTCTATGGAAAAAGGGCCTATGAGCTGATAGTTCACTACCCCACACTACACGTTTAAACTCCATGGACACTGACATCCACGAGACGAAGCTAACGGGGATTGTCAACATACCAATAGTGTATGTTTCTTCGGTTTACCTGGCCACGACTAGTTAATGTTGCTTTATTACTAAACTAAATACATGATGAATCTGGAGTATCATGTCTTAATACCCAGGTACAAAGGTTAAAACGACTCTCAGAATTATTTTCATGCAGCTCTTGATGGGCAGAGATGTGATAGGGATGGAACCTATGTCATTGGGAATGCGAAGTACACTTACCTGACTCATTCCACTTCCACGTGCCATTGTATGGGACATAATTTACGAATCTACTGCAACAACAGTCAAAACAATTTCTCCTTTATCTCCAGTAACCTGTTTGTTTCTGTTACGTTTTCTTTGTGTTACACTACCACTTTCACGTACCTGATTTAAGAGGTTGATGAATAATTGCCGAGATGGTTGACGTGTATTGGGATATCTTTCCGTACTCCATACAAGAACGAACTGCATTCTGCACAAATACAATGCACAAATGAACCGCAAACACTTGGAAACAAAACATAACAACATCGTATCTAGGGACTAAGCCTGTGAAATGAAATACATTTTTGTCGGCGTGTAAAAGTTTCAAAATAAGATATCTCCTGAACTACTGGCTAGAATCCTGCGGAAAACACCGTTAACTACAACTTTGATCTTGACATTTTAATTTAATTGGAGATTGTTCCATTTAAATAGTATAAGTTTGCTACAAAAATACACCTTATAAGTGTTATTAAAATCTATTTATGGGCTAAAACTACGAGCCTCTAACTACCAAACAATGCTGCGAAAACCGCACACCAATAGCACTTTCCATTTCGGAAATACTGAAGGTGCAAATTTTAGGTGATTCACTTTGTATATATATATTAGGTGAACACACGAAGATGTTAGTTTCTGAGAATAATTGAAATACAATTGATTTAAATGTTTAATGTCCTTTAACCGGTTAGGTTATTTTGTAAGATGAAAGAAATGTGTAAAATGACGCTAAAATGAGCCCGTGTTCATAGAGCTTAAAATTACCCGAGATTCATCTTTCGAAATCTTGGAAAAACGAGATTTGAACTCAGGATGTTTTGAATGCAAATCAGATCCGCTGCCACACGACAGATATGGGCTCTATGATTTTTTAGTTCCTTTAGCATAAGTGTATAATTATTTATCTAGATATTCCAGGTAATGTGTATTTGTATGCTAGAAAAAGGGAACAAAGATTCAAAACCATCCAGGTACATAGCCACACACTTTTAATTTCACTGATTTTTTTTTAGAGCGGCTTCCTCAAATTTTGCCATCTTGCTTTAAGGCTCGTGCGAAGACTTGGCTACATACACATTTGTAAGAAAACTTTATTTGCTACCAATAAATTACCTTAAGCTCTTTCAGATGCACATATTCCTAATAGAGTTTTTCTGTGAAAACAAAAATTTCACCAAATATTTAGGAATTCTTAAATGAAAACCAAATTCAAGAGTCACATTGGTATTTTAGGTATTCAAAATTCATTGCAATTCTGTTTTTAAGCAGTGCAGTAAGGAACATTTCTATCATAATTCACCATGTTTACTTTTATGATAATTTAGAAGACTTAAATAATCATTATATGATGTTCTTAAAAATTAAGGAGCTAAATACAAGAATAACCGAATGTCGATTAAAGCATATTTAATCTAAGCCATCAGCACTTGTTTTATTACTTAAGCAATATTTATAAAATACTTTATTTCAGATTAAAATAGAGAAAAAATTAGTTAAACAATTCTTCAAAATGTTCTATTAATTTACTGGCCTTGGCTGAAAATAGTTCACCTCTTCTTATATATGAAGTTATGTACTCTATGATATTCAATTGTCTTGTGAATAATTACTGCCATGAAGAAGACCAACAAACAATGTGTTTTTCCGAACACAACTGTATAAACTTAAGTAAAATAATACGGAACTGTCACTCAATTAAGGTAAATATAGAACTACTGGGTATATCTGATGTCGTGAAAATTGTCCAAGTGGTACGGTAACCACCATTTCTCAGTTTGTTAATTATAAGGTCATGTTACTTCTCATGTATTTGTAAATGAGCCATTTTTAATTTTGCGAGTATATCGTACTCAATTGTTAGAGAGAAGGGAAGGGAGAAAGAGAGGAAGCTATCAACTGGCATAAGTTTATTGTTTTAAACGAATGCTTTCAACATCGGCAAGATTACAACGGCAATATTGGAGGTCGTTTATCTTGATTGGATGAAATGTGTACGTTAAATCATCAGTGCAACTTCTTGGAATTTCAACAACCAAATGTGAGTAGTACTTTAAAGCTTCAAATTATGACTTTACTATTACAAAATGTTTGCTTTCTATGTCAGAATGACAACCTTTTCTAAGTTGTTTCCGATAAGCTGCAATGAATAGATAAAGAGTAACCGATGATTTTGAAGATGAAAAATTTTAGAATATATTTCATATTTACAGTTTCATTCGTTCAAACCATTTAACGTGAATCTCTCTATGTAATAAACGCTTTATTTCTTTTAAATATATTCGAAGGCGACACTGCAAATGTTTAGAGTATCAAAAGCGAATTAGTTCTATAATATTTAAACGAGTTTGCATTATATCAAAACGTTCCATTTAAATGTTTGATTTAGGTAGAGTTTCTTTACAAAAGACGTTTATATGCTGATCTTTACATTATTTGTAGGTGTTAATAACTATTTAAAACCGTAAAAGATCATAGCTCAGAAATAGTTGTAATCCAAACTCATTTTTGAATGAGCACAAAATATTTAAATGATAGTTAAAATTGAATAAATTATTCATCAATCAACTTGAAAAATATTGGAAAGATAATGTCAATTATAGAAACTTTCTTTTAGATATAAAAATTTCAAAAATTCTCTTTGTCGCGTTTTTTTATTTCCTAATATTATTTTTAAATTAAAATTAATACAAAAATATATATCTATGTATATATATTTTTCTTTTCCTTATTTAACCGTTTTTTATTGTTTCCGTTTACTTTTCCTCTCTGTTTTCTGTATTTTCACACATATACACAAAAACACATAAACACCCATGCCCAAGTAGGGACTCGAACCCGCGACCCTCTACGCGGTGGATTTCGTAGGAACAATATTTGCAGACCTTTATGTGGAATAAAAGTATTGGCATTTATTTCATTGAAATAAATTGAAACTCGCAGACCTTGGCCTTTCAATAACGGTTTCGCTAAAGTAAATTTGAAGGAAAGTTCTTGCGTGGACAACTGACGTAACTAGCTCAGAAATACAGAGTGGTGGCCTGTTTTAACCATACGCATATAGAGACATCTTGGTGACATTTAGCAAATAAGCATTTAAAGTGACAATGGCTAGGTTGCGTGTGTCGCCATCATCACATCGTTAGTCCTTTCCTAACAACGCCCTTCAAAAGATGGGAGTATCTAATTACAACAATCATTCCACTACCTGTTTTTCTGATAATGAAGATTAATATGGCTTTTAGCTTTCTTGTCACCCACGGCTATAGGTGAGTAAGCCTGGGGATGAACATGCCTAAATGGCGAAAACCATTACAAAAGTAGAGATATAGGTACTACATTAATTGAGCTCAACAAAGTCGCTGTGTTTGCAAATCCAGAGAAGTAGAAATGTTTATTATTGTTCCTTTACCTATCTACTCTCGTAAGCCTTACTTCAATTTTAGTGTTTTTACGCATAACTTAGGCAATGCTTTTGGAGGAAAGCATCAGACGATGAATTTTTTACTTTCTCTGCTACCACAGAGCGGGATGGCTCACGCGGTTTCATCTGTGGCCAGCATTCGGGAGGTCCAGGTTCGATTTCACGGCAGGCATGGCTGACCCATTGGTTTTATCGGGGATTTTCTCGGGTAGCCAGGCGAATGCTTAGTAGGTAATTACATCACAAGAATTTCCTCATCTCTCATCTGATGTTCTCTTTCAGGGTAGAAGTATCTGCAGGTGGCTCGGCGCTGCATGGCTGCACGCTCCTGGTAAACACTTCCTGCTCCGGTAGAGCAGTCTCCGGTCTCCGGGCCGGCATGGTGGGCCGTTTCAAGACTACAGTGAGTGGAATGTTAGCTGTACTGACCTACCGGAGAGTTTCCAGTAGGTCAATTGTATGGACCATGCCCTCATCACTGTCATGACTCCTTGGGATGGCCACCCTCTGTCTCCACTCGTCTCATCCTTCCTCCCCAGGACGCCTCACTTGGAGCAATACTCCAAAATTGGGAACTTCGTGCCGAATTCCCTCCGTAGTATTATCCAATTCAATCTCTGCCACCAAACTACAGTAGGCAAAGGTAAGGCTAGAAATCACGAAGGCGTTCCCTAAATAGAAACAGGAACCATATGTAGGCCATTGTGGCCCTTTATGCTTTGGATGTGTTCTGTGGGAGTTAGGAATGCGGGAGAGATCCGGGAGATAACGTGTGCAACAGGAGACGGGGCTTCTCACGGTTGCAGATTGCTGTATCCGACTCCTTTCAAGTCTGCCTACAAGCTGGGGAGATCTCTTAAGGAAAGTCACTCACAGAGTGTGGGTACCTCAACAGTCCGACCGACGCCAAGATGAAACCTCAATAAAGTGCATTACCATCGCTCTGCCGCAACATGCCGAAAACCATCGCCAAGTCCTTCAATCTTGAAACAGATAATGATGATGAGGGAAATGATGGATGCAGGAAAGGATGGACAGGAAAATTGTGGTAAAATCAGTATTTACTCATTCACCTAGGAAAACCAAGAAAAAGCTATGCTCAAATTGGATAGTCATCAGGAAGCGAAACTGGGAGCTTCTGAACGAGAGATTCTTGCGTTATCAGACCCATTTTGCTCGGATCTACAGTAGGCAAGAAGAACCACTGCATTCTAACCAAAATTATCAGAAATGTGTTTTCGTTTGGGCGTCTGTTTCTGTGCATCTGTGAACTGCTTAAACCTAAAATGAACTTTTCGGGTAATTTAACTGCCTTATAAAGTTGCTGCACAAAGATTTTCAAGAAAATACCCATAATCAAAATATAGTATCCATGAAAAGAAAGTCAATATTATTTATTTTTAAAATGGCTATTGTGCATTAAAATACATATATGAAAAATTAGCTATAATTCTGTGGCAATAGCCGCTAAGGTCGTCTTCATTCGGAGGAGCTTTGCACATATAATTTTGTATAGGAGCTAAAGAATAACAGATTGGCCAAAATAATTACATAAGGCTTATAACTCTTTAAAACAGCCAATTAATTTCAATATAAGCTTTTCATGACAAACATTTAGTAGTTATTCATTATTCACGTTATCATTCGAATTTTTCAATACTTGTTTCTCGCCAACTCATGGAGAGTCTATGGAATTATTAAATCAAGTTGTCGATCTGGTTTTCACACATACATTCGTTTGTCCAATTACTTTTGTACCTACTACAAGTGTGTACCGAGACTAATTCTGTAAAGGTTTATTCCAATTAACATAAGGTAGATGGAAACAGAAAAGTATTTATAGAGAAATTTATACATGCGTTTGTATAATAGAAATAATTTCTAGATACTGTAGAAAATAAGTGATAATCGATAGAGATGTCATATAAATGTAACATTTTATATGTTTACTTTTTATGCAGCTTATCTGTAGGAGGTAATGCATTCTGAATTCTGAAGTTCAATATCTAGATCTTTATACAAAACACCTATCTCGAAAGTACTTGAATAAATAACATACGTGTAACCCTCGGACCCTTCGAGGATGCCCCCTCAGGGACCTACTTTGGTAGGTACGGGTTTGGTGCACCCGTGGTCTCGAGCCAACAGTCGAGGCTCCTCCTCGTGTTTGAGGGAAACAGTCAGCACGCCCACCCACGTGTAGGCCGTGCGTAGAGACCCGTGTCGGTGGAAAGGTTTGACCTGGTGGTTCAGTGATGCGCATCTGAGCTCGTTCCAGTTTTCTTCTGAATTCGGGAAGAGTGCGCATTACCAATAAACCACTTTGGTTTCTGCTTCATCTAAACGGGAGTTTAAGGGCCAACCCACCCCTAATCAATCGGCCAGGACTAGGAGTTACACTGAACTCCAGGGTGAGTGGGACGGCGTGCCCGCTATATCCCCTATGTAGCCCTGTCATCCCAGTGGGATGACCCCTTGTTGGGCACCGTGGTGGGTGGGGAGCGTTGGGGGATGAACTTAAATAACTTCTTCTATGCCAACACTCACACCTAAAAGAAGACGACAGGCAAATCATGTAAAAGAGGTATACGAAGCCTCAGGTGCTCGTTACCTTGTCATAAATCGTTTGGAGGAGGCACAGACATTTGTCACAGTAAATCCGTTTGTTATACAGTTGGGACTTGATAAAATATCCAGTCCAGTTAAGTCTTGTACCCGTCTCAGAAATGGTTCCTTGCTAGTTGAAACGTATACTACACTTCAGTTTGACAAACTGCTCAAGGCGAAACTCCTCCATGGATATGCCATCCGTGTTGAGAAGCACCGTAGCCTCAACTCGTGCAAAGGCGTCATTACATCATACCTTTTAGATGACATGCGGGAGGAAGAAATCCAAGGTTACCTCTCCGAACAGGGCGTGACCTCCGTATATCGAGTAAAAGCAATGCCTCATGGTGTTCCAGTGCCCACTCGTACGCTCTTCCTTACCTTCGATCGGCTAGATCTCCCGGCGAAGATTAAGGCTGGCTACGAGGTAATCAACTTTTGACCCTATATCCCACGTCCTCTACGTTGTTTCAATGTCAACGATTTGTCCACACTAAGTTATCGTGCAAAGTAGCACAATCTGTTTCCGCCGTGTGCGGCCAAGACTCACATAACGGAGCTTGTCCAAATCCTCCTTGCTGTGTCAATTTTTGCGGTAGCCATCTAGCAACTTCCCGCAAATGTCCACGTTTTATGGACGAGAAGGTCATTCAGGAGCTGCGGGTAAAGGAGCGCATCTTTTCCACTGAGGCCCGCAAACGCCATCTAGCTCACCAACCTCCTCTTTTAAAATTTGACACATTTAGCTCTGTGGTTTCAGCTCCAGTACCCAAGCGGGATATTGGCAACCAAACATTCTCTGATTCCTCCGTTGTCATCCCAGCTAAACTTCCTGTACAACCTTCTGGATCATGCAGCCCAATGAAACTTCCTCTTAGCACCGAACCTCGACACTTCAAAATCCAGCCGAAACGCTGCGACTGTCTGAAAGACCCTCCTACTTCTGCCAGTAAACCGTTTCGAAAGCCTCATCTCCTTCACCACCTCGGTGTTCCAAGTCTAATGACGGCAGAGGGCGTAGCCGCACTCCACGGCATTCACCATGGCCGTGACCATCGGTAAACGGTTCGACGCCCTGAGTTCGGTTTCCGGTGACTCCGAGCCTCCTCTTGCAGCGGAGCCTATGGAGGAAGATCCTACCCCTCCCAAAAGCCCTAGCTCCACGCGCACACAAAAAGGCAAATTTAATCGTCAGCCTGTGGCCAAGTAAAGTACTCAACCAACCTCTTCTTTATCTCCTAATGTCGATTGTCCAGTGGAATATACGTGGCATTCGTGCACATAAGGCCGAATTACAGCTCCTCATGAAGTCGCTGTCCCCTAGTAATTTGTGTTTGCAGGAAACCAACCTCCAGCGCCGGGATACTTTCACCTTTCCCGGTTACGTGCTGGGGCAATTTGATCTACCACCGGAATCTGGTTCCCCTGCACATGGAGGTGTGATGCTGCTCATTCGTAACGACGATTTTTTTTACCAATCTCTCCAAATTACCACCACCTTGCAACCTGTAGCTGTCTCCCTGCACTTCCCTAGCTTTTCCTTTACGCTTTGTTCTTTTTATTTCCCACCCACTTCTCCCTTCACAGTTACCGATCTTGCGACTCTAGTTGCACAACTCCCGTAGCCCTATCTTCTCTTGGGAGATTTCAATGCACACCACCCTCTCTGGGTATCTTCCAGGACTAGCTCAAGGGGAAGTGACCTCGTTGACGTTTTTCTCCAGAACAGTCTTTCGGTTCTTAACACTCGTGAACCTACTTTTCGGTCAGATTCCACCGGTACTTTCTCCCACCAAGGTTTATCTGTTTGCGCCCATCAGCTTGCACATCATTTGCAGTGGTACGTCGTCACTGACACCTTCAGCAGCGATCATTTTCCTTATGCTGTGCGCTTGCTTTTCAACTCTGCTACATCACCACGTGTACCTACCTGGCAGTTCCACAGAGCCCACTGGACCATATACTCTAGCTTGGCTGCCATCGAGGACCTCCAGTTTGACGATATCGAACGGTTGGTGGCTCACCTAACCAGCATTATTACCTATGCGGCAGAACGCGCAATCCCGAGTGCGTCATCGCATCCCAAACGGCTACCGATCCCTTGGTAGATAGATGAATGGCGGTTCGCCATCCAGGCCCGAAGAGCGGCGTTTGGAGTGTTTCGACGCCACCCTACACTCGCCAATCTGGTCAGATTTAAGGAACTACGCGCCAGAGCTTGTCGTGATATTCAAGACCGTAAGAGGGCCTCCTGGAGGAGCTTTGTCGAGTCCTTTAACTCCTACACACCATCCTCTGTTGGCTGGGATCAGCTTCATCGTGTAGGCGGTAAAGCTACCAAGCTCAAAGTTACCGGTCTCAGGCTGAATAATAACACTATCGTTCGTCCCAGAGCTGCTGCTGACGCCTTGGACTTCACATTCGCCAATGTTTCTAGTTCCCCCAATTATCGAGGGGATTTTTTTATCCGTTAAAAACCGGGAGGAATCGCATGAGCTCTCGTTTTTCTCCTACATGAAGAATATAACACAGAGTTTAGCTTGGCGGAACTTAAGAGAGCGCTGAACTCCTGCAGGTCCTCCGCACCTAGACCGGACAGTGTAAACGTTCTTATGCTACGACATCTTCCCTCATCGACTAAAAGCTTTCTCTTTAGTGTGTACAATTACATATGGCCTACTAGTACATTTCCATCCACTTGGCGCGAGGCCACCATCGTACCTGTTTTAAAACCTGGTAAGGATCATCACCTGCCTTCCAGCTATCGCCCAATCTCACTCATCAGCGTCATCTGCAAGGTGATGGAGCGTATGGTACATGGGAGATTGACATGGTGCCTTGAATCTCAACATCTGTTGACCACCGTGCAGTGTGGCTTCCAACGCTACCGTTCAACGACCGACCATCTTGTTTCCTAATCCACTCATTATGGACGCCGCTTAAGGGAAAATTCAAACGGTAGCTGTCCTTTCCGACCTTGAGAAAGCATATGACTCTTGTTGGAGGTACGGTATTCTTCGTACAGTGCATCATTGGGGCATCCGTGGACGTCTACCCCTTTTCATACAAGAGTTCATGCCTGCAAACTGTTTGAGTCCACCAGAAGATCCATCCTTTCATTCCCTTTTTAACGACTTCTTGGGTGCTCAATACTGGAGGGACTCTCAGGCGTTACTCCCTCATGGTGTTCGGTTCTGCTCCCTCCTTCGGCTGTTAGGCGTTACTTTACCACCACTGTTCCATAGGGGAGAAACACGATTTACCCCCTGTCTTCGTTCGGAGATCCCCATAGATTTGAGCCTAACGGGTATGCCGAAGTTGACGACACCCCTTTCGAGTATTCGTTTATCCTATATAGAGCTTAAAGATCAGTTTCCGCAAGATAATTTCATCTATACGGATGGCTCCAAGGTTCAAGAAGGGGTAGGATGTGCTTTTATACACAACGACCGAAGTTTTAAATTTCGCCTTTTACCGCAGTGCTCGATTTTTACCGCTCAGCTGTTCGCCATCAACCAAGCTCTTTTACATATTGACAGGCAAGCTCGGCAGCACTGGGTGATATGTTCTGGTGCCCTAAGTGCCCTCCAAAGCTTCGGGTAGCTGTACGCCTACCATCCCTTTGTACAACATGTCCAGGACCGCTCACTAATGCTAGAATTAGTGTGTCTTTTGTGTGGATCCCTGGACATTTCGGCCTGCCAGGTAATGAGGCTGCTGACATCGCTGCGAAGGCTTCAAATGCTTTCCGTTAATATTTGGAATTTGAAACGCTTATTATTTGACAAGTTGCTATTCGTTTTCCTTGTGGCCATGTAAAGAAAATAGAGTGTGAACCTATCATATAGCGAGTTTCCTTTTAAAAATCTATCGCTTTACCTGCTGTATTTAAAATAAAAGTGTGAAAAAATTTGCGAGGTGTGGATAGAACAAGCAACTGTATGGATAAAATTATGAATGTAGCATTATGAATTTTTTCCTCCTCTTCGTCCTTCCTTTTCACCTTTTTCTTTAAACCAAATTGAACAATGTAACTTGTGATGTAACCTACAGATACCGAACTACCCGGTGCAGTTCCCGGTTGGACCCCCATTTGGGTCCCCGGTTGGGCCTACTAATCCCACGTTTACAGGTTCAAACCAGAACTAGTACAATGATTTTTAAGGGTGACTGCTCCATCAGATTCATTGACATTAAAAAAGAAAACTGCTGCAGTCGAAATTCCGATTCACCTGCGGTGCTGTTATGATCCTGGGAATTGACAAAGTGGTGGTATATAGACAAAATATTTATGCATTAAGGAATTAATGTTTCCCAGTGAAACTTAGCACACTCAGCTAAGATACCAATAACACGCGAAAGTCTACTATTTTGACACGCTCATGATTCTGCCCTCCTGAACCACACCGGAAATCGCTCTTGATTGTTTAAAGTGCGACTTTTTCATCCGATTTTCAACGAGTATGTCTTAAATCAATAGACCGACAATTAAATGTAGTAGAAAACAAAAAATTAACAACACTGTAAGCAATGTGCAGTTTGTCCCAGAAGTCGCCGAGATGACGTTAGATATCAAAAGCGATGTATAAAGGAGCAAAAAAGCAGTATCTTTTTCTTACCTGAAAATTGGGTTAAAAGCAGAGCTTTTGTTTCAGTGGCTATTTTCCATGGTGTTTATTTTCAACACACACCAGATAAACTAATATTGAAATGTTTCACATTGCGAAAGAAGAATAATTCGCACAAATTACAGAACAATATTTAAGGTTACGGCTTATAGCTTCAATAACTTATTCAAGGTTATAGCTTCAATATAAGTTCATTAGAATATATTTTGGGAAAATTCACAGAAAGTTTCGACACATTTTATATGTGCTTCGTTTCAATAATTTTGCTTAGGGTTCGCTGTGACAATAATTGGTCTATAAACATCATTAAGTCTATGAAGAGAAACTGGAATATGCTTATTTAGGGTTTGGGATTATACTATTTAATAAGAATATAAATTTGCATATTTTATTAAAGATGTGCGTTAAGTATAAAAATATTCATTTCATTGAACCTCTAGGAGTATCACAATGCATTATCTTGTTCCTAATAAACCTACTCTTTTGTAAAGTGGTCCGGTAGTCTTAGAAAAATGTTTCCCTTCTGTAGAACAGAGATGTATTTAGCAATTTTCCTGAAGTTAGCTGGTTTAATTTAATTTCCATAAAATTTGTAGATATAAGATATGTCATAGTTGTATTGTATTGTATTGTACGAAGGATGTTCGGCACTTCGACTAGACTAGTCTAGTGTACCTATACCCTAATTATGGCACTCCAGGAGGGAGAATGTGGTGAGAGGAGACAGAGGGTGGCCGACCCCAAGTAGTCAGCACAATACAAGTGGCGGCGTCCCTACACTTTAGCAGATAGAAACTGCCGGGCTGTCCAGGACAATCATCATCCCATCTACCGTGGCCCCAAAACAGTCACGAGACCTGTTCGGAGATCGGTGGCGCACTCCAGCCACACAGCAGGGGACTCCAGACAGGCTGGCACAACCGGCGTTCTGTCAGCTGCGTCCTGGATCGGCCCATTAGGCCGGCTCACAGACCGTAGACTTTCACGCCAGAGTAGGAAGTGTTTACTCAGAGCATACCATGTCACCATGCACCATGCACCGACACTTCTACTCTGTAACAACTGCCAGAGGAGAAATGATATTAAAAGATAATGGAGGCGAAATGGGCAGGAAATTCGGGGATGCGATTAACCTACGCAGCATTCCCCTAGCAGCCCGAGAAACTCCCCTAAAAAACCCCATGGGCCAGGTAGGTCGACCACGGGAATCGAACCCATGTCTCTCGAATACGGGCCACAGACGAAACCGTCTGAGCCATCTCACTCGGTTTCATAGTTGTATTTCGCTATTATTGGACTATTAAAACATGATATCCGATTTGCTGTCTCTCTCTACTAAGGGACAGAATGGAGAGTTGGAGGCGGAATGGTGCCCGCAGGAGCACGCTCCAATGCTTACCTTACGAATAGAACCCATATTTCCCATTGCTTAATTAAACAAATTGAATCTTATTTTTTCTATCTCTTATCGCACATCACATCCAATTTTCAGGTCATAGTGAGATATTTCACAAGATGGTTAATACATTTGAATACTTGAGTTCGCTGTTGTACAAAAGCATTCTCGATAAGTTTAAACAGGACACAGACTAAATGAAATTGGTGACAGTTGAAAGCGATCGCCTGAAATATCTGAGGCAAACTACTTTTAAACAATGTATTGTTAAGTCAGAAATGATTTAATTCTAGCTGCAGTGGGCTTAATTACCTACAATACTTGAAAGTAGCGTTCTATTGTTTATAACACCGTGCACCTGATTTTATGCATGCGATTTCGTGATGCTCGACAAGAAATGATAATATGCAGTGTAATTTTTAATGGTCTAATTTTATGCAGACGACGTGTTGCGCTGCACATTTAGGTAATCAGTCCTACCAACCAGTTTCCAATGTTTATTTCCACGCCGGTATTGATCTCCATGTTTATGCTATTGTTACAAATTCTTAACCAAAAATTCGTTGGAGTGTGCACACAGGCAAAGCTCGCGGACGAAGTGTTTAGGGCAATTGCTCCTTTTTCTCACCACATCTGTAATTTACTGGCGCAAGATTCTAAACTGAACTAATAACACGAATGCCATTTATAAAATGTTCTATATCTATATCCGATAAAAGCCTGAATGAGGGAAACTATACCATTCTCGCACAAATCACACTGGAAAAACAAAGCTACAGCTCTGGATTTCCTAAAGTGACAGCACTTCTCAATTTTCCCGCTTACAATGTGACAACGCAACGTTCATAAACAAGCCTATATACCTAACTCATGTGCGCTGGGGTCATGCATCTGCAGCAGTTGTGGTGAGAACTAAAAGACAATGTGACACGTTTTTGAGGTCGTACAACAGAAACTATTAGTCAGCTGTCGCGTCTTTTGGTGTAAATGCTTCCATTTAACCCCCTGTGCTTTCAGATAGTTGCGCTTTTTGCCCGACAGGAAATCACATGCATAGATCGGGGCATAAGCTCTAGAAAGTTGTGGACGCGAAGGGAAACAAAGAAGAAGAATAGAAATTTTTAATTATGCTACTATAGTGTAAGTGGCCTTAAGAACATGTAAACATTAAGGGTATAATATTTAAAAAAATAGCTACTGTTACGATAAACTATGAATAAACTGAGTACTTTAAAAGGTCCTAAGTATTTATGGTAAGCTTTGCTGAATTTTTCAAAGTTTTCCATTTGTAAAGGCTAAATTACACTAAAGAGGATTTTACTGTTAACAGGAAATTCATGAATTTTTGGACCTTCAAGTCAATATCTCAGGTGTGGAAATTCTATAAAAAGAATCGCGTTACATTCTTGAAAGATTATGGAATTAAATGGAATGTTACGTATTCAATATGGAGGTCTCGGAACTTATATTTGTGGGAAAATTTCAAATAACAAGTTAGAAAACACGAGAACAGGCACATTTACCACTGAAATCAGAGCAAGATTTCATGGTAAGGAGAGGATGCTCTGAAAGACTTGTTTTGCATTGATAATGCGATGCCTTGTCCTGATGAAATTATATAGTGCTCACATATTGCTAATTTCAAATTTCTGTGAATCTGATATGTGCGTGACACGCTAATTTTATGTTTAAATATTAAATTAATTTCAGTTATCATAGAAAGGAAACGAGATTAAATTTGACTATTGAAAGTATAAATGTGATGCAATGTTAGAGGAAGACAAAGGTAAATAGAAATAATTATTTAAATATCAACAAAACTAATGTTAATTCTGATAAATATTATTTAAAATAAAATAATGTTTAACTTTGTTTAAACGAAAATATTATAAAGTAAATTACGATAAAATGATTCAACGAAGTTGAATCGTCATGATAACGTGAATGAGCAAGGAGGGGACTAGCTAATGAACATTTCTTCTGCATTTAATAACCGCAGAGTACGGACGTGTGTAAATGTCTGTCCGAAATCTTGCAGGAATTGTTTTATACATTTAGCATTCATGGTTTGCGTGTGTCTGTGAGTGTAGGTTAAATAACTCATGCATCAAGCATTCTTTGTGAACCGACAACTTAACGATTATTTGTAAACTATTAGAAAAAGTTAATTCGCTAATTTTCATTGAAAACAGAATTGTATAGACTTAAGGAAGAATTATTTTGTATAGAGTCCACAATAATTACAGAATGTTTTATTATAATTAAAGCACTAGTTTTGAAATAAATCAAATGAACAGTAATTATTTTATTATTCCAAAGATCATATGATTTTTTCTTCACCCAGACTACGCCCAGAGATAAGATCTCATACCATAACCAGATCATTCGAGGATCTGGTTGTTAAATCTGGATGTTAAATGTATTTGCTTAAAACGTTTTGATATTCATATTGTTTTTCACAGGAACGTTACTTTGTTTTTTGGCAAAGAACACTCACGCACCACACATACACACAAAGAAGGATATAAAACCAAAAAAGCATAGTACGCTTTTAGAAGAAGTAACAGTTATGACTGAAATTATAAACTAAGGACTACTAACTTAATTTGCAAGATCAAAAATTGTTTGTGTTCTAGGGGATACGTTACTGAAGAAATGTTAACTAATCAGGGCGTGCGTTCAAGGTTGCAGCCTCTTCGATATACGTAGGAACAGAAAGGCCCATGTCCATCTAGAATGAAATTAAATAACAAAATCTAACACTATTCTTTTTGCATATGATCAATTTATGCTATAGGATGTTAAAGATAAATTTCTGAAATTATTACATACGTGTAAAATGGTCTTAAAAGGCGTAATTTTAGGACATCTAGGACAAAGAAGGATTGACCAAAAAAGTTGGAGCGATTAAAGAATAATAAAAGTCTTAAGCTTCACTTAGCTTGGATGCTATTTATCTTTTAATGATAGAGAGAAAGTGAACGAAACTCCCCATCGATTTCAACATAGGTTTGAAAAAGTTGGGCAAACACTGAAGGGTAAGGTAAGGGATATCCAACTTAAAATTAGACCATGGCTATGATAAAATTGGTGTTTGGACGGGAGACATGAGTGAATAAAACAAATTATCGAAATAAAATGCAAGTATCTGAAATGGCTAAGTTAATATTACGAAAACAAGAAAGCTCCGTTAAGCTTTTTGCTCTCCTAATTTTCGAACATATAAAAGTAGAGATAAAATATTAAAATTAAATGCAGCTATTAAATTTCACTGACTGTTCATAAAAGTTAAATCACATTAAAAATAAAAATTCGTAATTGCTGTTAATATCTTAAAAATAACTTCATTATTATTTATTTTCGTTTAAAATTTCTGCATTACATTTTGAATAGCTCTTGTTATATAAAATATTTAACGATTTTCAAGTAACAATAAAGCTTGCATCACTAACACGAGGGGCATATACATTTACTTCACAGAATTTAATTCCCTTTTACATCATTCATAATTTTGGCAGTAATTTTATATCCAAATTAGACGAAGGAAATAAATAATTTTGAACATTTTCTTACCAAATAATGTTGTCCACTTCATCTGAAAGGTCCCGAAGTGGTTCCGAATATTCTGACCTCTCTCTCTCTCTCTCTCTCTCTCTCTCTCTCTCTCTCTCTCTCTCTCTCTCTCTCTCTCTCTCTTTCACTTTCTCTCTCTCAAGGACAAAAAAAAAAGACTACTACTTTCCTCAGAACTCGGTGCGCCACTATAGCGCTGCGGTAGCTGCTATTTGGTGTTAACCAATAGCAAGCACTTAGAATTGCCTTTGATTTACTCTTAATTTCATGCGTAGATACCTAACATTTCATTTGTCAATAACCTCTAGCGACTCCTTGTATCGTATATGATACATCCGCATTTGACTTCTTTGCTGGCTTGTGGATGATAGAATCGTTGTGGAGCCGGTTGCATTGCATTGCACTCAACTTCGCGCAACACGCTCCTCGCTTGGTTTTGCTTCTATCAACATTCGCCAGATGGCTACAGAGGAGTAAAGTAGCAGCTGACTTAGTGACTAGACCATATATCGTATTACTTAAGGTAAGTACTCAATCAGTTATATGTGTTTGGAGGAATTTAGTAACAGTGACGTCCAAATTAATGTCAAAAACTATTTGTAGTTTGTTTATTGACTCTCGTCACTTACTTTTTATATAATATAAAAAAGTAAGTGACGAGTATCAATAAACCAACTACAAATATTATATAAAAAAGTAAGTGACGAGTATCAATAAACAAACTACAAATAGTTTCTGAACTCAATCAATTGTTATTTTAGGTTTAATAATGTGTTATTCTGTATCTCAGGTGCCTAATGCATACTAAGAAAGCTTGCGCATATTGATAGTTTCTAATGTTTCTTTACGGATTTAGTCAATGTATCATATATGACACAGCGGGACTTAAGGGCTACGTTTAGCACGATGTGAAATTAGAATTCCTTCACCATTTAGTCACATGTAAGGCAATTATTTGTGTTAAAATAGGTATATATGGTCAAATTAAAACATAATGATGCACAATAATAAAGGCTGTCACTGATTTACACATTTTTTTTGTAATTTTTAAAGTTGTATAGGTTATGTATTAACCCATTTTGTTATTATTCTGCTTAGGTTTAAATGGGGCAGAAATTATACAGCTACTGGAGAAATCCTTTGATCCAAATATATCCGATCTAGAAATTTAATATGATGAACCCGAAGCTGACATTGAAGGTCCTCAATCGCAAATTCAGGTAGAGGACGAAACTGCAGAGGAGGAGATTGAAAGAGTTGAGCCTGTAACTCTTCCATCTGCAAGAAACCCAAACAAACGTTGGAGGCATAAAAATGAGTAAGTTTTTTTTTTTTGAATTAACCTTACATTTTTCAGCAAAACCAATGTTCAACAATCGCTTTCAATTCTTAATCTGGCTATACCAGGGTAATTAAGCATAGAGGAGATGTAATTATTACGTTGATGCTCCTCTCTGACAAGGATTTGTCTTTAGGAGGACCTAATGCTTTTGCATCAAAGTTTATTATCTTAGTGACCCACACCTTCTCCTTGTTTCAGATTTTCACCACACTTAACTACTGCTGGTTCAGGAATGTCAACTACTGATGAAAGCTGCGTTGCTGATGGAATACAAAAACCCTTTAAGTATTTTAATCAATATTTAAATCAATTTTGTTGTGACACAGCTGAAAATACAAATAGAAGACATGTTAAGAAGATCAGGCTTTTCTTTGTTTTACAACAGAAAGGAACTGTTTCAAGAATTTTCATAAATAAACATTTTGGTGTATATGAATATTGATAACTGTCAATCTACTTAATACTGACACATGCAATCTATTATAATTCATGTACTACAAACTAGCCAGTAAAGTTGAATTGGTAAGTGAAATTTGTCACATTTACTTATGTTCACTTTGTATAAGTAGAAAGCTAATGTATCACATGTGATACATGCTCAATAGACTTTATGAATAAAAGAAAAAAAGGTGATGTAAATATCAGTTTCATAGGCTTCTTATAACACACTGACAAAATTTTCACTTAAATTACAGTGTAAATTTACTCCCAGGTCTCTAGATGTTAGCACTACAATTCTCAACAGATAGCAACCGTAATTGTAATGCTTTACCGAGGAGGGGCTCAAGGTAACTAAGAATTGACTATTAAACAGTAAATTCCCATGAGGAACATATACCGTGAGTGAGCTTTTTCCAGGTTTTCTCAGTCATTATAAGTGGAAAATGTCTTTAACATCCACTGCCTGTCGTGCTGTATACATTAAAAATCGACGATACTTTTTTATCTTCCCTAGTTGTACCACTAGCGTGTTGTTAGGAGATTCTTGTTCCTTCCCCTAAGATTGGGTCTGAGGAACAGAAGCTTTGGATGCGATAGAGAACCAGGATAGAGGATCAGCCCAATGCCTGGTGTGAAGGTGAACGAAATGCATGACATATATGAGGGCGAGATGAATGGTGCGAAAGATGTTGATAGAGCAATTGGTGGAATGCTGACGGGGGAAACCGGAGGACCAAAAAATAAATAAAATAAAATAAAATCTGAATAGACCACCCCGTTATCTTGTAACACTATACCGGGACATATATTGACATTTTCTATTTATTTGCAAAATATACATAATATACATGAATATATAATATACATAATCTTTTCAGATTAATTACTAAAACAAAACTGAAAGAAAAAAACCAATAACAAACAAAAAATATCTAATATCTAAGAAATTCTATCTACTCAGAAAAAACTGAAATAATATTAAATACTATACTGGTATCCATAAAAAAATTTAGAACTGGAAAAACATACAGTTCAATTTCTTAACTAAAATAAACAAAAATAACTACTTCTAAACATTTCTACTTTAAAAACAAAAACAAGAGAAAATATTTAACTATATCCTAACAAAATCTAACATGCATTAAATACCAAAATTCTACAAAAACATCTTTACCTACTTAATTACTAACTCAAAACAAGAAAATGATATATGATCAAAAGAAAAACTATATCACTAATATCCATCGATAAAACAACTGGAGATATTTCCCAGCTATTCTAACATTTTTTTTTATTTTACTTTTAAATATTGGTAAACAGCATTTTTTCTTTTATGAATATTTATTGAAACAAGTTTATTTAAATACTTTTAAATTTTAAACAGGAAATTCATTAAATTATTCAAAAATATTTTATTAATATTTATATAATCATTCTTTTTATTATATTTCCAAAAGGAAACAAATTATTTTATTCATCTAATTTTCTTATATACCATTTTATTATCATATAAAATAATATATTCTATTTATTACTATTTTAGGCATTAATTAAAGCAAAAGTTTTATTTGAATTATACAATTGAATTATATATATATATATATATATATATATATATATATATATATATATATATATATATATATATATATATATATATATGTGTGTGTGTGTGTGTGTGTGTGTGTGTGTGTGTGTGTGTGTGAAAATTTAACTTAAAAGTATTTAATATTACAATTATTAAAAGGAAAACCATAAATCCTTTCTATATGTTACAAATTTTTTTATTAAAATTTTATTCTGACCATTTAATTTTCTTCACTTTTCACTGAACATTTTTAAATATTTACATTTTCTCACTAATCACTTAGCTCTTTCAATATTAAATTTTTCACTTAATAACACTCAGAATATTCACCAATCACACACTTTTATATTGAACAATCCACTCAGCCTTATCCTGCTTCATCTCCACCGACACCACTCCTAATCCATCCCGCCTAATTTGGTTGCCTGGCCACAGCTACCCATTTTCTCCACCGGAGCACCTGGAGAAAACCCGTACCGGCGCCATGTTGTCCACCACGAAAAATTGTCAAATCTAACTTTGCGGTCGCCTGGGAACCAACTCGGGCCGCTTTGGTGAGAGTCAAGCGGTCTAACCACTCAGCCTTGGCTCGACCGCAGAAATCAACGATACACACAATTTTATTGACACGCAAGCTTAAAGCAATTTCTATTTCATTGTTTCAAATGTATTTAACTCAATTAATTTATGACACTTGCCACATATTGTACTATATGATGTCACAGCCAGTATAACTGCTCCAGAGAAAGTAGCCTGTAGTGACTAAGCAATTCAGGGCGATATCAAAATACCACTTGGAAATTTAATCATTCTTTCCACACTAGCTGTGTGTAGGCTAAGATTTGAACAGATAAGAGTAGGACTAAAAAATGCAGTGCCATGACCGGGATTTGAACCAAGGATCGGTCAGTTTCCGCCCGGTCGCTCTTAATAATTGAACTACCTTGGCCAACGTGGTGTCATGGCATTAAATTTTGTAACAAAACCTGGGATTTAAGTACTTACAGAGTTAGTAAGTCGCCACAAAATGTGCGTATCTGAGAGCGCCTACGAATCAGTTGGAGAATTTGATGTCATGTCGGCAGTTGGCCATGGTAGCTCAATGGTTAAGAGCGATCAGATGGAACCCGGAATATCCGTGGTTCAAATCCCTGCCATGGAATTGAATTTTTCAGTTTGATTCTATCTATTCAAAATACCAATTGCTAACAGTGTGACTCCCCCACAAGTTCCAACCAGTATGCGTCCGCGTCCGCGTGCTATATAGCGAAATACCTCGCATGTAGGAATATGAAATGTCAAATTTTAACACAACATTTGTTCGTTTAAGACCTCGCAGTTAGAGAAAGGAAATTTGTTATCAAATTGGTTGTGAGATATTGGTCCTTGTACTAAGGACGAGTAGTATGACTATGGCAGGATTCGGGGAGAGCATTTAGCACTGTAACCTATTGAAGATCTACTCTCCTCAATACGAAAGAGTGATATGTTGGAAAAGAATATCTGCTTGCAATTTGTTACCGTTAATGGACCAAGAAAATTGGGAAATGCTTTTATACCTAAAATTCCTATGATAGGATCACGGAAATAAGACCAAAATTATTGCAAAGAACGCTAGTGAAATATACTTGAGAATTCGAGAAGTAATGGTGAAAGTCGGATATCTTAGGCCGTCTAATTAAAAAAATATCAGATTTGTGACGCTCACATGACTTTCTCTACTTTTGTCATTTAACGTTAATCGAAATAAGCATTATCTAATAGCTAATTTTCTTGTAGTTGCAAAGGAATATTAGAATACGTAATCTTTAAGCGATAATCAGATACTTTATGAGCTTGTCACTACGCAAAGGCTTTGGAATTCCATTTTCTGCGTCACCAAGAGATAAAAACAGGCAAAACTACTTATATGAGAAGAATATAGTTATTGGAAAATTCAAATAAATAACAAATTCCTGCGAAATCGATCGCTTCAAAAAAGTGTTTCACACAAATTGTCTGTTTTAACAAGCTGTCTATAATTATATATGAAGTAAGATTTTGTTGATTATTTGCGCAAAAATCATTCAGTATGAAGAGCATTGTTGAGGGCATAACCACAAAACTGAACGCATTCATTTCATTGTCATGAAAATATCTGAAACGCGTGATATTTTAATTCAAATATTTAGAGGCATTTTTGAGAAAACAAAAAATTGTTTAAAATATTACATGATAGGTGTAGTCTAGCGTGGGGAATTTTCTTAAAACTTTTCGTGTCGCAACGCTAGAACGTTAGAAGATACTCAAGTTAAATACCGACTTTTCGGTTTTGAGTTATGCTATTCAAAGGCATCACCCATCCATCCACACACAAGGACCTATTTCTAACAATGCTTTTTTTCTTCCATTCTTGATTCAGGAGAACTTAAAATATATATTTTAAGTGAGAACTCAATATAGTACTTTTTGGTGGAATACAATAGCTCCTATTTGGTTTAATGGTCCCAAGGTTGAGGCTTGAAATCCGCCTACACTTATTCTTATAATGAACGGCGCTATATCAGTAGATTTACTGGCATATAAGAGAACTGTAGGACAAAATTCTGGCACACCGTTGGCGTTAAAGTTATCCTGGCAATTGATGGTGACATTGACAAACAAATTTTATTTTTCTACCTGCTGTGTATGTAGTAGAGAAAGCAAAAACGTAGGGAAAACGACTGAACGATTTTGAAGCATGGAAGTTGGAGAGACCGGAACATTTGAATACAAAAAATAAAGATTGTAGATTAATGAATATCGGAGCTTGTGGGCTATGGTCTAATGGAAAATTTTCTTCCAGATGTTTCGTTCGAAGCTGCGTTGAACATCCTCCGTGGCGTGGACCTAACTTTCTGGTTGTATTCTCAGCTGTGACTGATAGAGTGTGGTATATCCCAGAATAGAACGAGAGTGTTAATGGCCACGCTTCTGAGGCTGTTCGACGCAGCTTCGAACGAAACGTCTGGAAGAAGATTTTCCACTAGACCACGGCCCACAAACCCGGCTAATCATTATCTACCTAATGACTCGGGCCGCGAAAGCCTACGTACTAAAAAACAAAGATTGTTGAATAGGGGAGGGAGAAAGTACGCTGATGAATCTAATAAGAAGATAAAATAAAAGTGTTTGGGGCATTAGATATCTAACTGTTTACTGAAAGATGCGCAGCAAAGATTAGTAAATGCGAGAAAGGTTAGGGGAGGACGCGGACACCAAGTAATGTGCATGTTATGATAAATGATTTATACATATGTATGTGGTAATGAAGATAAGACAGCAAATGAAAAATGTGTGGAGTATGTTGAGTCTGCAATGAATAGTCCACTGTGGCCAGGAAAACATTAATAATAATTGGAGTGACCGATTGGTAATTACTGTACACTGTTATAAGCCTAAGTTCCTTTATGATCTGGAGGTGACATCATACCTCAACCACTTACAAAGAACTGGGCAACTCTATATCTTATGTTTATTCATAATCGTGTGTTTCCTACGTTTCCTGAAGACATTTACATGGAAATAAATTAGAATTCAAACAAATGATTTATTTTTTAGCGAAAACTATGTACAGCAACACAAATTTGGTGACTGGTAATACTCTAAAACCTGCTTCAAACAATTTTGCTGCATATCTCACAAGTGTCAAATGCAGCAGTCACCTTTCATTAACTTCTGTATCGGAATAGGAAATCGAGCTGTAAGAACTAGCTTTTTATTTAGCAGGCATTATCGCAATATATTCGAACAGACTTAAGAACTTTATATTTTCCTATCTGAATGAATGTAATGTGTTGCACACAAGGATTAATATATCTGGCAGAAATGCAAATATTTATCAACAAAGACAAAGACCCCTTATTTTAAGTCTTATTTTATTGGAGGACGAAAGCTCGTGCAGCTACCAGAAAGTGTGTTTGCATCCCAGTTACGTCCTGCATTGCTCAGGATTTGCACGTCACTATTCAAAGCCGTTCAATAGGCAGTTAGGGGAAATGTGAGAAATAGGAACTTAGAGAAATACATGATAGCAGGTTTCACGTCAAGAAATAAACAAAGCCCAATTTTCCATACCTCTGTAATAACTGCATCTTTGAAATTCCTGTCCCTTATCTGAAATTCTTCTTAAAACACGGAATATCTGTAATCGTCCATATTGCTATTTTCAAACTACCCGCTTTGAGTAAAAAAAAAAAAAAAAAAAAAAAAAAAAAAAAAAAAAAAAAACATGAAACAATTGAGTCAAAGCCTCTTAAATTATGGCACCTTACTAAGAGCCTACTTCAGTAGGGCTGAACTGACAGTCTTATGTTTTCGGAAGTCCAAGTATAAACTACTTGAAAAATGTGTAAGTTCTAGCCTTACTTTCTGTACTTGCCCTTGTAGGGACTATTCTTTAAAACTACTGTTCTTCTAACCATTTCATGTTATCCGAGATTAACTTTTGTAGAATCTGATGAAGGCTTCGCAGATCTGAAGAAGGCCATGGAGTACAGAATGGTCGAAAGCTCGAACTTCATTATCTTGACACGGCTGATCACCCGCGAAGCCTTGATTAGTAACGCTCGCTGTGAAAGCTTCAAGTCTTACGTTTTGTAATCTGTTTCCTTACAGGCATAAAGGGAATAAGGGAATACTCTAGGCCAAAGCCACAGTCAAATCTATGGATTGCTGGTCGCTATGCGATGACTTTGAAATTGAGTTGTCTTTGCAAGTCCTGGACCAGAAAGGAAATAAACTAACAAAATACTTCCTACTTAAGAAAAATATAAATATTTGAAAATTGAAACTAATACCATGAATTATTTCGAAAATGGTTACTTTCGCAAGATAGTCTTTGATATAACTTGTGCGTTTTAACGAAATCTGCATTTTGTTTAGTAACATTTTGTTTATTTTAGTTATCAACTATGTAAAAGTAATTCAGAATGAAGAGAATTTTAGTGGCTTTTCCAAGAAAATTCAAAATATAGGTACATTTTATTTGTGTGGGAAAAATCTTAAACATATGACATTTTAATCATAATCGTTTGAGTATTTTTTAAAAAAAAAATAGTTTTTTTATTTTTATTTTGAGGACACCTAAATGCTCATTTGCAGTGAAATCTCGGTATCACATTTTTCGTGGTGGAACGGAATACCTTCGCTACCTACTATATACGTGGTAGAGAAAGTAAATATTTGTTTTAATTAATAAATTGTTTAAATTAATAAAAGACGAAAGTGCAAAAACTAGTATGAGATATATGAATGTGGGATGCAAACACAATTTTGGAGACAGAAAAGAGTGGACTTTCTCCATTCTATGAAACTAAGAGTGCACTTTTCACATTCATCGTAACATGCAATTTGACGATAGTGATGAGATATATTGGGCTGGGGCTGCAGTTGTATAAATATTGAAAATTGCACTGAAAGCTATTTTTTGTGAGAAGTGATCAGTCTTTTCAGCCACGACTTCCAACTGAGGATCTTAATTGCCAAAGTTGCTGAAATTCCTTCATCACCGAACGTTGGTACACATATTAAAAATGGCAAAGTTGATGATGTTTTGTAATATTTTCACTGTATTGTAAATTAGATATAAATTGTGAATTAAAACTTGCTGGCACTCCGCTCTTATTTTGTGGTGCTAATTGGAAATATGTCAGGAAGCATTTTTTCGTTTGATGGATTAAGTCTGTGAGCGTGTCCGACAGAGGAGCTTAGCGCTTGTCGCATTCCTGGCAAATATTTTTATTTGTCATTTGTACAAGGTTTGCCCATCACGTTAACCGCAAAACTTTACTTGATGACAGAAGCCAATTAATGTGCACCTACTTGAATGTGTACCTTTGTGCCTAGAAATGGCTTGCTATGTACTCTAATGGAGGACAGAAATAGATATTTATTAGGGCTCTGTTGCTGTTTCTGACCCTGATTAGAAATGCGCTATTTACTGAATGAAAGAAAATCTTTCAGTGAATCCTCAGATTTAGTCCATGTATCTCTGTGAGCGTTTGTGTCCATCTGTGAAGAGCATAACTCAAAACCGAGAAATCATCTGAATTCCCAGCTTAATATTTAGGTTTAGCGTCCTCCAGAGATAAATCCTTAAGATCTTTAAGAAAATTGCTCCACTATACGGCACGCTTTACAGGAAAAGTTTCCTTTATTTTTTAAATTTGGTCTAATAATTGTAATTAAAAACAATATTTTAAGGCATCTGCATTTTAATTGAGATGTATTTGAATTTTATGGGAATAATCTTATTCAATAGCCTTCGTTCTGAATGCGTTTTGTGTAATTGGTAAACAGGGAGAGATAGACCAACTATTAGTACACAAATATGTAGGCATTGTAAAAGCACATAAATAAATATTTTTAAAATAAATATTTTCTCCAGTTAACCATTTCCGAGAAAATATTTCCTATTTGCTTGAATTTTCAAATAGTCGAAACATTTTACTATTACTTTGCGCACTTGCAGAAAGTAGGGGAAATCTTATATTCGACACGAAAATGTAATGTCGAAATTTGACCAGAAATAATTTATGTATATAGAAAACTATCTGCGTGGGTCTGTGTGTGAACTCTATAACTCAAAGACGAAAAGTTCTACAAATACCAAACTTGGTACTTTGGTTTAGTCTCTTGCAAAGAGGGTCACGAGCATTTTCAAGAAAGTAACTCTTGTCAAAATTCTTCTTTGCACATGTCCTTGTTTTCTTATTTTTATTTTCTGAAAAATTACTCTGAGAATTTTGATGAATTTTTCATATAGCTGAGAAATGTGCATGAAAAATTAAATGTGTAGTTTAAACTGTTTGATTTCCTCTTCGTTCGGAATGAATGCAGATGTTAAGACGCACAAGTTATGTAGCATACATTTTGTGACTATTTCTGATATATTCCCTGTTATTGTTATGAAGTTACAAACACCTATAATTTTTCAACACGTTCAATGTTCTTTTTATTTTTTCTTGGTCATACGAAGAGCATGGAATTTTCAAACCTTGGAAAAGTATCGCTTGAAAATCTATGACTTCATTTGTTATTTTTATACCAATAAACAAATGTGTAAATCCGTAATAAAGTTTTGTCTTGATTTAACAAGAAATAGAATAAGTTTTAGAATAGTTTGACGAAAAGTGAAAAGAAAAAACTATGTGAATGCAATACCTCGTGGATTTTGTAATACTTTATGGAAAATACGTTCCAGTTACAAACGTGGCATCACGAGGACTTTTATGAAGAAATATGAAGTAACTGCACCGCCAGTGACGGGTATCGAATTAAGAAAGACAGTATATAGTTATCGCGTTTACTAGACTGGGTGACTTCATTCTTTTGTGGATCTAACTTACAACCTGACGAGAAAAATACCTTCCCTGTTATACAAATATGTAATCAACTGCCATTATCTGCATAGTTTGCATGCTGGACATTAATATATGTTTGGTGGTTAATATTTCCCTTCTCTAACATGTCTTGAATGTAATTTTACCCGCCTCGGTAGCGTGGGGGTAGCGAGTCTGCCTCACGTTCAAGAGGTTCCGAGTTCGAATCTCGGTCCAGGGTGAGTTACCTGGATAAGGGTTTTTTCCGGGGTTTTACCCTATCCTGAAAGCGAATGTCGGGTAACTGTAAGCTCTATGGACCCTGGGCTCATTTGAGAATCATTTCACCCATTCCATTCATCGTCCAATATGACTTAACGTTGGAGGACGTAAATAACAAAAAAAAAAAAAAAAAAAAAAAAAAAAAAAATGAAATTTTGCTGCTCCGGTTTTATATTGACACCTTACATGTTTTAACTGCAGAATTGGTTTCTTAAGCTAAGCTTATTTGCTACAAGTTCTAAGGAAATTCAGGATATGGGTTGTGAATATGTTCGAATTGACTATCCTAAATTGTCACCTACCAAAATTTGTTATAAAAACCTTCTTTTGCATGAATCTCCTTACCATTACAAAGACCCAAGACAGTTCACTTTTCTCTTTGTCCTTGTGGATATTTGCATAGTCCTGGTTTCTTGGATACATAGTCGCAGTTAATAAACTCCGTTGGAAACAAACTCTGTTCTCCGGTTCTTGAATAATGGGGCTCCCACCCTAATCCTGGTTTCATTTAAAAGTGATAGGTTTCCACTCGTCAAGCGGCACACACACACATACACACACGCACACACACACACATAGAGAAGGAAAAAAGGGGTAGATTTCACGTTAACCCTCTTCCCATCACGACCACTGCCACTTATTCAAACGCCAATTCATCTCCTCTCGGCCTTTGCTTCCTTTGCATTCCATTTCTAGCCTACTTTCTTTTAAAGGAATGTCTCTGTAACATTTAGCTTTGGTTTTTAGATTTATGGAGACTAAATTGAAATTATATATAAGAAAAAGGACTTCAAAATATCTACCTGTACTTCAGAAATTTTGCCAGTGTTTTGTATATCTATAGGCGAGTTTATCATTCTTCTTATACTCACTATAAAATAATCTTATGATTACTTTCTCTTCTGCGTATGGTAGTTAGAGGACATACTGTATTCCAACAACAAATTCAATTTCGAAATTTTATCGGAAATATAATATTGAGATCTTTGAACCCGAAAAAGGATATTATAAGCAGATTTTGTCTTAATGTGTGTGTATGTGTGTGTGTGAGTGTGTGAGACTGTGAACAGCATATCTCAAAAATGAAAATTCTGTAACTACTAACTTTGGTACTTCGACTCGCCATCTTCCTAAGATGAATATTATTGTTACCGTGAGAGACAAAATCTAACAGCAGAAAAAGCAGATGTCGCTAAATCAATGCGTTTTTAATGGAGTTAATAATTTTCGAGTTCCTGCGTTATTAATGGGTTGGATTTTCAAATACTTGTACTATTTTAAAAGGTAAGCGACTGCGTTTAGCCGTCGTGGTCATATAAAGAGAAGGGAATTTCAAAGCCACTACATAGGAAGCAGCTCTTAAAATGCTTAGCTATTGTTTAAGCCCACTATATTTCCCTATTCCCCCTGAACCTTTAAACAAATATATCAGCTGTTCTATAAAATTTATCTCGAGTAACAAAAAGCAGGTAATTGGGAGTATAACCTTTTTAAGAATATATTGTTAAACAATAAGTAGAGAAAGTCAAGTGAGTGTAACATATGATATATGTCTTCTCATAGGCCCAAGTATTGGTATAAATACTTTAAATAAATAAAATGGCAAGCCTGAAACTCGAAAACAGTCAAATGAACAATCATGACCTTGACTTGACAGGTGTAATCTTTAACTCTTTGATAACACATTTGCACACGTTCCTTCAAACTTCGGAGAGTATAGTTAGTTACTAACACTCCCCACATGGCAACCTTGGCCTTCGGGGTAACCTCACCCCACCAAGTGATGACCGGACCCATTTCTCAGGTGGAGGCACCCAGAGGGCGGTGTCCATTACCTCCGATGATAGGGTGATAGTGAAGATGGCGGTGAGGTGAGAGGACCTACAGTTTTTACCGTGGACTCCGAACCACGTTGGGCATAGGGGATACTTCACGTGTGCTAGACAGAGGTGAAGGCGTGGATAGGGCCGACTTAAAATCGCCAACCCCAGAGCCGGGAATCGAACTCGGGACCCTTAGAACGGGAGCCGCGAACGAAACCACCGCGCTACCCCGGCGCCCTACTTCGGAGAGTATTATTCCTATTTAAGGAGTCTGCTGTTGTTGTGGCTGAACGGTGGTGGTGCGCTTTTTGAACGTTTCTTTACGTCGAACAGACTGCTTTTGTGGGCGGCTTCCTTTAAGGGACACATGGGTTTTGGGGCTTTTGACCAGGTTTCAGCAACGTCATATGCATTTATACAGAAATCAGGTCAATTGCTTACTATGAGACATCTACCCCAGTTGTAGTGGCTCAGCCAGACCTTTCATCTTGCGTTTCATTTGATTCTTTTCCAGTTTCAGAATCACAGTACTTCTGATTAGGACTCACTGCCTAGTTATCTGAGAGAAGAGGAAATGCTTCATGCACAAACCGAAGGAGAAGCGGAAAAAGTGACGTCATTAGCTCATAAGAGAAGTCGGGCACAGCAGTTGTAGAATAAAGTAATGTTGCAATAAGCAATGAGATGTTTTGTAGCAATGAAAACAAATCATATTATACAGGGTTAAATTAGGAGAAATAATTGCATATCATTGCTTAAAATACTCAAGCAATAATTAAGTTATAAGATATTTTTCTGCGAGGTATTGCTGCGTAAGCTCAGTCCATAATTACCGAGTCGCTTGTCAAGGGTTGTCGGGAACCGGGAACAGGGCATGAAACAATAATACAAATAGTTGCTAATCAAGGCAACATTGGAACGCTCGCATAAGACATTGAGGGACATAATAGTGCGGTGAGAAGAAAATGGCATCTGGAATACAACAAAATTGCCGTTCAGCATTAAGATTATCATTTACACAGCAAGTTCAGGAACATCATCCAAAGCTCTTTGTCTCGCAGTTAACTTGACACATAAAAGAAGAGAAGTTGGTGGAGAACGGTTTCGAAAGGCCACCCCATTTCTCCCCTTACTCAAGCTTCGATATATGGTCAGTCAGCAACCCATTCCGTGAAGGGCGTGAAAAACCATTTAATTTTACTCAGAGGCCTCTTTGTTTGGCTTGAGGTTCTTTCGTAAATCTACGAAAAGGAAGCCCCAGCTTTACTTCCCTTCGGAAGAAAGTCATTCTAAGTTTTTTGTTCTTAATATGTACCTGAAAAAAATTCATCTCTTCCCCAGGGTTTCAGCCCGCAACCACGGGAATCATCACTGCGACCCGGAATCACCGGGCGGAATGGCTCAGGTGGTTTCGTCCATTGCTCGCATTCGGGAGGCCCAGGTTCGAATACAGTGGCCATCCTACCTGACTTATGGGTGTTTCCGAGGGGTTTCCGGGTTCGCTAGGCGAATGCTGGGTAGGTTAATTGCATCCTCCAAATTTCCCGTTCCTCCTTTTCAGCTCCATTATTATTTCATATCATCTCATCTGGTGGTTTCTTTCGAGGTAGAAGTGTCGGCGGGTGTCTCGGTGGTGCATGGCGGAATGATATGGTGAAAACTTTCTCCTCGGCAGGTGGGCCGATTCAGCTACGCGACTAGTGGGATTCTGGTTATGCAAGTCCTGCTCTGGATGGGGAGCGGCCTCCGGTCTCCAAACTGGCATCGTGTCTGTTTCGGAGTAAGTGGGATGACGAAGTTCTGGACCGCCGGGGAGTTCCTATCTAGTTAAGTGTATGGAGCCTGCTCTTTGTACTGTGGTGATTCCTTGGAGTCGTCCGCCATCTGTCTCCTCTTACCTCATCTTCCCTCCAGAGGTTGCTTCACTTGGGCGCATAGGTACAAAAGTCCAGTCTGGTCGAGGTGGCGAAACCCCTCCGAACAATCAAATCCAATCCCTTAGAGTACTAAGGAGGACTTCCCAACCAGTGAAATCAACGCCAGCGCGTTGAAAACGGCATTCACAATGGACAAACCATCTGGCTTGCAGGGCCACACACCAGGATTCTGAAGGTACACCTAAAACATAAGAAAATTAAGTAAAAGAAAATGGTCGAAAGAAAACTGCGGTATGAATGTAAGCACCTTAGCTTTCACCTAAGTGACAAGGGGAAAACTACGAAAAAACCTAGCCAGAGTGCGATGGGGATTGAACCTGAATGCAAGTCGCACAGGTTACGGAAGTCTCCTCGCCACGCTGAAATATTGTAAACAATTTTTAATTGCTTTTTTCTTTTGTCTCATACCAGGTTATGGTCGGCCTTGATTTCTGTGTTTTTTACCTTTTATAATTATTATTATTATTATTATTATTATTATTATTATTATTATTATTATTATTATTATTATTATTATTATTATTATTATTATTATTATTATTATTATTATTATTATTATTATTATTATTATTATTATTATTATTATTATTATTATTATTATTATTATTATTATTATTATTATTATTATTATTATTATTATTATTATTATTATTATTATTATTATTATTATTATTATTATTATTATTATTATTATTATTATTATTATTATTATTATTATTATTATTATTATTATTATTATTATTATTATTATTATTATTATTATTATTATTATTATTATTATTATTATTATTATTATTATTATTATTATTATTATTATTATTATTATTATTATTATTATTATTATTATTATTATTATTATTATTATTATTATTATTATTATTATTATTATTATTATTATTATTATTATTATTATTATTATTATTATTATTATTATTATTATTATTATTATTATTATTATTATTATTATTATTATTATTATTATTATTATTATTATTATTATTATTAGTTAACAATCAGTTTTAAATAGTTATATTAGGTTACATTTTAAATCTTGTTTTTCTTTGTTGTCTCTTTGTCGTTTAATACCATAAGAGCCGCATGTATAGGTAAGGAACCTAATTTTATAACCACAAAGATTATGGTTCTCGATGAGCCGCACAAGTTGCACAATGCAAAAACCGTTAGCATATGTAACGAAATCAGATTCAACAATTCCAGTCCATATAGTTAACCCCTTTGGAAGGCAACTTATGCGGCTCTTATGGTATTAAACGACAAAGAGACCACAGAGAAAAATAAGATTTAAAATGTAACCTAATATAACTGTATAAAACTGAATCGACCACTTCGACAGAGATTGTTATGCGCTATGCAATATTTCCGCAATTTGGAAGAAGATCGGAGACTGGAGTTTAAGAAACTTAGATGCTTCATGGACGTTTCACATTCTTCTGCTCGAACTTAAGGAGTTTTTCACCCGCTAATTGGAACGGAATTACAATCATAAGGGGATAAAGTAGAGAATTGACTATAAAAACCACCAAGATCAATGCCCACTAATTTTATCAAGAACGGTAGCGGAAGTAAATTAAATTAATTAATTTGTCTCTGTAGCAGCCTTTTAATTGTTGCATCACGTGCATTGTTAAGTGTACATAAATCCTTACAACGGGTCTTGAAAGAGAAAATGCAGATTTTTAACACGTCCCTTACTCGTATTCTGGAAAAATCTCCTTTTCCATTTAATGGTTAGCCTAAAATGATATGATGGTGGATGGAGTGATTGATACTATAAAGGGGCCAGATAAAATTATTGTTATGAACTTATGTCCAGATCTATGGACGAGGCAGTGAGTTTTCCCTTTTTGTAGTTAATTAGTCCATAAAGTGAGGCTACTATTGTTCTTGTACTTGTATCACGTCATAGCTGCGAAGTTATCTTTCAACTACAGTAAATTTTGTGTAATTAATTCAAAAGAGTTGACGCTAGAGTTTCGTAGGATCTACATCAATAACGTTTTTATTAATTTGCTTTTCATATTCTTCAAATCATAATTTATAATAAACACTTGTTTTAGTTTATATTACGAATTATGTCGTTATTTATATATAAATTTTATCTTCCCTGCTACGAATATAGAAAACGCATTACATGCTACCCTAAAATTCGATACCGGGATTTCTCTAGTTTCCTTAATAAAAACGACATTTTTAGTAAAATATTCGCGCCCGCGTTGTCTGAGCATGTGTGTATGTATAGTTCAGCGTCTTTCAAGGTTGTGACATAATTTTTTCAAGAATATTATCCGTCTTTACATGGCACATTTTTCGAACATTCGACATTCTCAAAACTGGATCCAAGGATCTTGATTAAAACAGTCTCATGACAAATGATGTATATATGTATAATTTTCAGGGAGTGTCCTCAGAAATCCTTTTCATTCTTGATGACTCTTGATAACCTTTAAAGCGCAAAAGATTGTCAAAAGCTGTATGCACAAAAATGTAGAGCTGGTTAAAACATCAGTGCATACAATTTATGGTGTTTGTGAGTCATTTTAGAGCACTCCCTGTTATTTATTTGAATTTTCAAGCACTTATACTTTCCTCAAATAGAAGTCATTATTCGTTTTTTTATAACCTGGAAATGGGAATAAAATAGAATTTCAAAGATATCACAAGAGACCAATTTTTAAATAGTTGACTATCACCTAACACGTTATATTTCAAACTCCCTTCCACCTAAGGAAAATTGCAGTAAGATGTTTATCTACGACTACATTTAGTAGATAGAGGGATAACCTTTTATAGAAATAATTTGTAGAGGAATAAGGAAAGCCATGTAAGCGAAATACGTAAGAGTTTTATACTTCCTGGTGTATCATTTACACCTACGAATAAACTAATTGTTACTTTTATTACGCTAATTTAAATTAATTAAACAAATAGGTCTCAAAATAAGTGTGATAATAATTAATATTAGCAGTTTACTATTTATTTGTTTATTTATTTATTTTTATTTATTTATTAAGGTGAACATTATAGGTTTCCCCAATTACGATGTTCACTATAAAGCTACAATATGAACAAAGTATATAAAAACAACACAAAATTAATTACAGAACACATAATAACAAACAAAAACTAACACAAATAAGTTGCTAACATTGGTTCACACGTACAGTAGGTCAATCATTCTACTACTAGTAATAAGTAATCACAGGATAAAACAAAGGTTCTGATTTGCATGTCAAATATATCAAAGTTTAAGGGATGTAATTTATTTTATAATAACTGCATTCTATGCATAGGTGAAGATTTATATGAATCATTAATAACCTTCTGAGGAAGAGTTTTACGAAATCTATTAGGTGTAACATTTGGAACGTAAAAGCTTATTAATTGACTTAGGTTAATGTTATCAATTATATTATGAAGTAATTTGTAAAGCAAAGCTGACTATTCCTCCTATGTGATAGACTTCTAAAATTCCAATAAATGTAGTAATGAATCATATTATATGAACTTGGAAAAATAATGTTAAGTTTTGAAAACCACATACCTCAGAAATTTGTATTGAATAAGTTCTTATAAGTTTAATAAATTTGGCGGTATAAGAACACCGTGCTAGTGAAGCATATTCGAGTCTGGATATTACAAATGAAGTATATAATGTAACAAAAAGTCTCATATCGTTGAAGTTGAATGAGTTACGAATAATGAATCCCAGACTTCTATATGCTACATTGAGTACAGTGTTGATGTGTTTATTAAAAGGTAGATCCTCATTAAAATAACTCCTAAATCAGTTGTTCTTTCTAAAATATTTAAATTAGCTCCATCTATTTTATAGTTAAAGACAACAATTTTTTAAGTCTAGAGAAGACTACAACTTGGCATTTTGATATATTAAACGGAAGATTATTGTCTTTGCTCCATTTATTTAATGCATTCAAGCCTTTTTGAAGTTTAGCGCATTCAGAACCCTTTAGAACAATTTTGTGAACTGTTATGAGATACTTTAGGTCATCAAAATAGCAACATAATCTAATAGATTTTACGAAATGTAATTTTAATACTAGCCAGAAAACTTCAGTCATTCCATGACTCTTCAATTAAGTAACGCACAATCGGAGGTTAAGACAATCACTGCGTTTCAGATACAATTTAGATTAGTTCTGGCCTTAGAAAACTATAAAGCTCTAAATTTTGCAAAAATAATGAAAAGACTTTTAAAAACAGTTTGTTTTCCAAGAATACAAAAACGTTTACAGTACAAGGGTGTTGTTAATAAAATTCATAGGTTTTTTGCTTAAGAGATACTTACATAGAGCACTTGTCTGCATATGAAGATTGTTTAGAATGTTTAACCGTGCTGATGCCCCTGGGTCAATATGACCCGACAGGAAATTTATCTTTCCGTTACCCATTTAGGTGCAATCATTGGTGATTGTAATTTTATGTATTTCTTGTGCTTCATAACTACTTCTTATAAACTGCTGCAGTTTTGGAAAACTTTATTTGATTTCTTTTTTGTAAATGAAATTGTTACACTTATGTTCCTCGGGTCCATATGACCCGATTGTTTTTAATAACCATTTAATTTAAATAACATTCTGCAGATCCATGTGCATGGCAGCGCATGCAACAGCACAGTCTGCTGTCTAATTCTGCAACAGTGGACGATGTATTGCTGAACCTCTGAATATAACAGAATATAAATCAGTTACGTCTGATTGACATGAACGAAGACTTTATTTTAGTTTTTTCAGTAAATAGTGGTGCATTCCTGTCATGGAAAAACGTTG
The DNA here is from genome assembly GCA_030765055.1 of Mantis religiosa. Lineage (NCBI taxonomy): Eukaryota > Metazoa > Arthropoda > Insecta > Mantodea > Mantidae > Mantis > Mantis religiosa. Next base: position 120,920,690 of record CM060948.1, on the reverse strand, counting down.
CCTAACTGAAGGCGATATATCCGATAGCGAGAAAATTTCAGAAGAGAACCATACTAGTGAAGACAGCACACAACCTACGTCAGAATTGGAAGACTGCTTTAGAAAATGAGGCTAGTAATGAAAACAATAATTTGCAAGATGCAGCAATAGTTCATTCGAAAGATAAGAACATCAGTTGGAGGCTGGTACCCTTTCCACAACATGGAAGAGCTTCCAGTGCAAACATAGTAATGAAACAAACACCTGATCCATCCAGGTATGCTGCGTCCGGAGTAAGTGATATGAAATCTGCCTTTCAAGTAATTAGGAACAAAACCCTATGCAATATTGTTGAATATGACTAATATTGAGTGCCGAAGAGTGTACGTTGATAATTTGGAAGTTTTGGATGAAATTACTTTGGATGCATATATTGGTGCAATATTGCTAGCTGGCGTTTACAAATCGTATGACGAATCAACAATCTGCTTATGTGATCCATAATCAGGTAGAGATATTTTTCCTGCTACAATGTAATTGAAGATGTTCTTTCGCAGCTCTCGGGTCTTAAGCTTTGATGATAAATCTGATCGACGGGTGCGAAGTGCAAACGACAAACTAGCTCCTGTAAGAGACCTAAGGGAACAATGGGTTGAAATACTGGCAAAATTATGTAATCCTGGATTTAATGTAACTGTTTAATGCTTTACCTGTGTGAAAGAACAATTAAATTATATTAATTTTCATGTATATTAATATCTTCTTAATGCCTTATCTTTGAATTTTGCACACCTGATCAAAAAGTGTTGTTGTCGTTAATCTTACGCAATAGGGCATATAATGGGACATATTTATCCAATAGCAGTTCTGGGAAAATAGAACTCGAATGATTCTTCCTTTGCTTGATGCTGCCTACTTAGATATTTGACTTGTCAAATAACACTTTAAATTTTGTAAATTTTAATCGAAAAGAAACCAAGGAAATTATTGTTGTTCTCTTTCTATCCTGATCATTGTGGATTGTGCAATGAAAGGTAGGGTAATGGGATCCTGTGGGTTGTAACCCAAGATGTGAGTAATATAGGCCGAGTGGCGGGATACAGGTACAGTAGATTGCCTTGTCAAGTAATACCTACATTCAATTTAATAATAAACCTATAGAAATAACTTGAGCTTACAGCGGATCAAATAAAGTGATATAAAGTAAATAATAAATATATTTATTCTTTTACTAAATGAAGTTGAACGTTTACATTGCCATAGAAGTTAATAACTACAAATGGATTAGAAGCAGTAACATTACCAGTATTTATATAATTGCAAATAAGAACACTCCTTTCCACATTCACAGCCTCAAGTGCTTCTTTTGGTTCATTTAATATATCATTTGGAACCAATATATTAATTCTCACAACGTCCGTCATGAACTTAATCAATTTGGCTAGTTTGCGGAAACTAGCAATAATAGAAACAAAATTAGTATTCATGCACAGCATACTAAATTTTATAACTATAAGTATCTTCAATTCAAGGCTTTTTAATTATATAATTTACTATATCTGTTGTAAAATAATTAACTGTATAGTCGCCATATATTAACTTATCGTATTTTTAGGATAAAGTAATGTTATACACGTGAACAAACCTGTATCATCCACTCGTAGAACTTAAAACGTTTCCTTCGGGTCGCATTTTAAATTGCTCTTCTCATGGATAAACCGTTTGTTTATCTACTTGTGTAATAAATTACTATTAAGTCACTATGTAACAAAGTAGCAGAAATGTTCTTATGATACTGTTACTTTGGTAACATTAATCTTATTTGTTGAAACTTAAACCATTATTGCTCACTATTGGAAATCAAATTATTAGAGTATTTTGTTACATGAAGCTCTCCGATCTGAAATGCTCCCTAGGCTTTAGTCATGTATTAAACTAAGAGGATCTGCTTCGAGCTATATTCAGATTTAAAGCATTAAACAGTATTTTATATAAATGGGCTCCTTTCGGGGTTTTTACCAGATTGCCTAGGGATCAGTGAATATATTTTCGGTGTATACTTGCAAAATTTTTGTATGAGAGAAATGGAAGGTAGGCAGTGAGGTTTGCAGATACAAGTTCTTTTGCCGTCTACTTCAGTTACTTTATTGAGCTGCAGATAATTCGGTACCGGGTTAGGAGACAAATTTCCCGAGCAATACGTCAACCTTGCTCTACTCGATCTTTTATTCGCCTCAAGAGCTCTTCTCTTCTACGGCAGAGTCATCTGTACGCAAGAGATCGTGCTTAGAATATTGGAGCGGAAAAGGAGTGGAATTTGTGAGCAAAAGACAAATGCATAACGACGTACTGTCAGTGCAGCGCATGTGCGTGACAAAGAGACAATGAAAAACAGCAAAAGAAAAAAAGTTTTGTCTAACAGAACAATCAGAATTATTTAAAATTACCACGGACTGTCTTTACCTACTACAGACACCGAACTGGGGACAACAATGTCATATAAAGACTTTTCGCCTTTTAATCCAAAATGACTTTCATGTTGTATATTTAGGGCCCATACAGAGAGAAACGTTAATGCTAATGCAACATGACCACAAAAAGCTTGTGGTCAGGCTAAAAAATGGGGCCATTCACAACAGTTTTCTTAAATATTAACATAGACAATGCTGTCAGACTCTAACGCCAATTCTTGCAATCTCTGGGTTTTAATGTTCGCATTTACGGGGTTCAAGAGAAAGAAAAGATGCCCCATCGCCCCGCATAAAAACAGAAAAGTAGAGAAATTAAATAACTTGCAAATTTAATTATTCGATTTCAAAAGTGTTGGCGATTTCCACACCAGAAATATACATTTCACAAAGATAAATATCGAACGAGATGCTTGCTTGATATTCACATTTATAAGGCCCCAGATTCAGTTTCAGGTTGCTATGGGGATTTCCGTGGTCGGCCGGACGAATACTGGAATGCCTTCTCTCTCTCTCTCTCTCTCTCTCTCTCTCTCTCTCTCTCTCTCTCTCTCTCTCTCTCTCTCTCTCTCTCTCTCTTTTTCTCACACACACTCTATCTTCCAGTTCCTCTCTTTTAATCCTCCTCTTTCATATTTCAGGACGACTTTAGACTGTGTAACCGTCGCTAGCGGGCAGATGGCCCAGAGGCTTGCATACTATTAGAACTTCTCTAGGCTCAGCCGTAGGGTGACCATATGAGCTTCCGCTACTGATTCTAGCTTTCTCCGTTTTCTCTGTATAGGAACATTTCAGTCAAACTCCTGTGCCTTGGGCAAGTCGCTGCGTACGCCTATTAGCCGAGTGGTTAAGTTAGTGAATATTTGGGACCTTTGCGCTTCTCTGCCACCTTCATTGTTCGTTCCTGCAGCCCGTAGGTCTCCTTTGATTTCATCTCATCACGCTACCTGTCCTCTCCGGTACCTAACATATCGCTTTTACTAAGATAATTTTTTACAAAACAAAATATTTTTAAACAGATTTCAAATGGGCAGAATGGATTTTAATTATTATTATTACTGTAGTCTTTCGGAAGTGCGAAGCTTCATAAGTGATAAACTATTCCATGTACTTTTAGTATGGAAAAATATAATATAGCCAAACATGGTTAATGTATGGAAATTAATTGTTCTTTCACACAGGCCGTGTGTAGGCTAAATCGTGGAAACGTAGAGTCAGACTGAAAAATTCAATGCCATAGCCGGGATTTGAACCACGGATATTCTGGTCTCCATCCAGCCGCTCTAACCATTGAGCTACTATGGCCAAAGTGCCGATAAGACATTAAATTCTCCAACTGACTCGTATTTTTCCCGGTAAACCACTTAGGAGTTCTCATAAACACATGAGACAACTACCTTAAAGGCAACTTACAATATGTAAGTACTTTAAGGTCCGGGCTTTATAGTTAACCAAAATTAGGTCAATTAATTGACCTAATAGTGGTTAACTGAAAAATTCAATGCCATTGCTTCGGTAGCTTTCACATTTCGTTCTATCGCGCTTTTTAAATATTGGTTTAACTGTTGATATATTCCATTCTTCAGGTATAGTTTTACTGAGACAACATTTATTTAGCAGATTATGGGTCTTGTTTAAAAATTCATAGACGCATATTTTAATAATTCATTATTTATTCCATCACTACCTGTTGATTTTCCATTTTTTAGCCAGTTCAAGGTTCTTTCAAGTTCTTTTTGAACTATTAGGTCCGGATTGGTATTAACTTGTATTTCCTTTTCATCATATTTTGTTTGACCAGTCCACAAATTTTTTAAATAATCTAACGATTGGTTATTATTTATGACCTTTAGCTTAGCCACATCTTTAACATTACTATTCAGGTGTCTCATAATTTTATATGCAAACTGTTGTCTTCCATGCATATCTGTTTCAATTTTTGTTATGAACTGTTTCCATCCTTCCTTGTGTGCTTTTCACATTCTCTTTTAGATTTAGCTGTTTTTCTTTTGTATTCAATGAGATCCTCTTGAGTATGTGCTTGGAGATATCTTAGATATTGTGCTTTTTTCTCTTGAACGAGTGTCTTTAGTTCATTTGTCCATTTATATATTCCTGTTTTCTTTAGTTTGGGAGCTTTCATCTTCCCTAAGGCATCGGTTGATGCTACTGTTATTATTTGTTTTAGTTGTCCCCATTCTTCTGCAATTACATTTAATTGGGCAATTATACAAACACTATTCTAATCTCCTTTTATAGAGATCCCTTATAGATTCTTCTTGTATTAAATATGTTTTATACATTTCATTACCTAATGGTTTTAACTTAGTTTTCACCCATTTGTTTTCTAGTGCTATTCCAGCTTGCAGTGGGTAGTGATCTGTATTAATACCATAGCATCTGAACACTCGAACATTTCTAAATAGAGTAGCAGTTTTTTGATTTGCCCGAAATTAGTCGATCACAGACTTGGATCCTCCTGCCGCCCATGTATAGTTATGAATCTCCTGTTTGCTTAAAGTATGAGTTTAATATTATATAATTATTAAAAATCGAGAAATCTCTCAAAGTACGTCCATTCTGATTCAGTGTATGTTCTCCGCTATCTCCTATAGTATTCTGAATTGGCTTCATTCCTTTTCTAGCATTACAATCTCCTCCAATGATAATAACATCATTTTTGTTAGCTTTGTCTACTGTGTTTTGTAAATATGTAGTTATTGAAATATTCTGTTTCTTGTTTTCTACCTTCTTCTGGGGTATAGACTGCTATGACTGTTAAATTGTCTCTATGAATTCTGAATTTTACCATACATATTCTTTCATTAATCCAGCTATAATTAATTCTTTTTCTTTTTCATTGTTCATTTATAAGTATTGCCACTCCTGCTTGACCTCTTTAATTTTGTGTAACACCACTATAAATTATTTATTTATTATCCAATTTTTTGATTCCTATTTTACCCAAAGGTATATTAGGCATATAGTTTACAAATTTATGAATACAATACAATTTAAAAAACATAACAAATTCAATATCAAGCTGACAAACAGTAAACATCAAGATGAATAATTTAGCTTAAGAAATATTTTGTTTAAGAAACCCATGAAATATTGATAAGTTTTTAACTCATCAGAATATGTGTAAGTGGTTTTGAGAAAGTGTAACCTAAGAATTGAAGCAACAATTCAAGTTCGTGTCTTTCAAAACAGAAAAACGGGCAATCAAATAAAATGTGAGGGACATCTTGAAGATGATTTCCACAAATACAATACTTACATGTGGATTTGATTTTGAATCGAAATAAGTAAGCTGAAAATTTGCCATGTTCAGTTAAGAACTGAGTGAGAACATAGGATTAACGAATTTTCATTTATGTCTGTCAGAAACTGTTGGGAAATATAAATCCTTAGTCAAAGCACCACAATCACCTTTTAACCAGTATTCATTCCAGTCGTTGATGATAATCTCCTTTAATGTTTGCCTCACATAAGAAATGGGACATAGAGTGTATGTCTCTGGAAGATCTGAAGTCGCAGCTCTCTTTACAAGCTCATCTGCACGTTCATTTCCGGCAATCCCTACGTGTCATCTGACCCATTTAATACACAGATGAGAACTACATAATAATTGACTTCTTATTTCAGCTGCAATAGGACTGCTGTTTTTCGTATCTTTCAAAGCTGCAATTGCTGCTTGTTTGCCACTATAAATTAACAAATTTTTCTAAGTCTTTACTCCCTTTAAGTTTCTTTTTTGTTTCGGTTACAATGGCTATGCCAATTTCTTTCTCTTCTAATATATTTTGGAGTGCTCCTTCTTTACATGCTACCAAGTTTAGATTCCGAAATTCCTTGTCGTTTGTCCTTAATTCTTGTCCTGGTCGTGCGAAAATGTTTTTTCCGGCCGGCTAATATTATGTAGACTATCAGTGATAATGAAATCCCCAGGCCATGTTTCAAGCGCTGTGCAGGTTAAGCTGGCGAGGGGGCTGCCCTCTCTCTGACTCCAGCCAGCAGGTACGTTCTTCGGCGTATTGATGAGTCGCATCTCCCCGTTATGGGTGAATCTTAGTTTTCCCTCACCTCTTAGCATTCAACAAGCCAGCTTGGCAGGACTTCCCTGATGTGGTCGTCTGGATCACTGGGTACTCAGCCGCACACCTACCGCGACAAGGTGAGACCCTCAGGGGAGGTGACACTGGTGATACTTGAAGTAAAGAAGCAGCACGGAGGAATGAGATGACAGGGGAAACTGGAAAGCCCGAAGCAAACCCACCACTACGTAGCTTTTCACATTACAAATCTCACATGAGGTCGCCTGAGGTTGTAGGTAGGTACGTAGGTAGGTAAGTAGGTAGGCAGGTAGGCAGGCAGGCAGGCATGTAGGTAGGCAGGCAGGTAGGTAGGTAGGTAGGTAGGGAGGCAGGCACGTAGGCAGGCAGGTAGTAAGGCAGGTAGGTAGGGAGCTTACAAGCTTTCAATGTACGATACAGACAATGGTTTTGACTATGCTTTTACAGTTTTTCAAAGTCTATTTTGTTTATGAATTAAAAAAACAGTTTTTTTAGTGTTTGATTAGATCACTGTTTGTTGCTGGCCACTATTCATCTCTCAGTCTAATTTTTTGTTTCAGTTCTAATCTTTCACTGTTCAGAAGAAGACAATCGTATATTAAATTATTCACTGTTTGGTTTTGTAGTTCATATTTGCACATTGCACTTGCATTGCACTTGCCGTCTACTGTACTTCTCAGCGAACTCCTTTCCTAGGGCGTCATCTACAGCAATGCTTAGACAACCTTCACGACTGGAGCTCTAAGAACGGCTTTAGGTTTTCCACCGAGAAAACGGTCAGCGCCAAATTCTGGCGCCGCAAGAGTCGGTTACCACCCTTCCTCCGTCTGGATTGCCATGGTTTACCGTTTGCCGATGAAACTAGGATCCTCGGACTGGTTTTCCATACACAGCTTAGCTGGTTGTCACATCTAGCGCAGTTGAAAGCACGGTGTAAGCGTTCCTTTAATCTCTTGCGCGTACTTAGTGGGACATCGTGGGGTGCGGATCGCGCAGTGTTGCTTCGCTTGTATCGCACACTGATCCGATCCAAGCTGGACTATAGGTGCATCGTGTATGCTTCGGCTCGTTCATCGGTGCTGAAAAAAACTAGACACGGTCCATAACTCCGGCCTTCGTTTAGCTACTGGGGCATTTCCAACTAGCCCAGTCGTAAGTCTCTACGCCGAAACGGCAGAACGTCCTCTGCAATATCGGTGGGAGGTTTTTCTGGGGAATTATGTATGTGGGTTAAAGAGTATGCCATCGCATCGGACATTTGCACAATTTTTCGACACCTCACTTGACGTCCATTACAGGAACAGCCGTCTCAGTCCTAAGCCGCCAGGTTTTCGCCTTCAGGAGCTTCTTAGGAAGCAGGCACTCGTGATGCGCAGGATGCTCCCTATGGGTGAAACGGTGTATCCTCCTTGGTTGCGTGCACCACACCCGGTAGATCTGGGTGTGACGGTGCATTCCAAAGCAACGACGCCCACGAGTAGTTCCCGCAGTTTTAACGTGCTATAAATATTTTAAATTGCTATATACTGACGGGTCCAAAAGCTCTCCCGATGTTGAATAAGTGTTTGTCCATGGGGAAGGATCCTTTACATTCGGTCTCCAGGGCAACACTTCCATATACACTGCAGAGCTGCATGCCTTCTACCAAGCCATTATATATGTTCGCCGCAGAAGGTTGGGCGACTGCCTTATCTGAAGTGATCCCCTTAGCGCACTCCAAAGCCTTCGTGAGCTCTACAACCACCATCCTCTCGTACAGCGCATCGAGGAGGCCCTCCACGTTTTACACGCCTATGGCGTTAGCGTGGTGTGTAGATGGGTTCCTGGACACGTGGGCTTGCGGGGGAATGAAATGTCAGATTCGGCAGCCAAAGTGGCAACCATAGATCCCAGTGTTATCATGTCATCTGTGACCGCGGAAGACTTTGGGCTTGTGTGTAGGGCGGTGCTCTCCTGTTGCTGCGACGAGTGGTCTGCTCTCTATGACAAAAAGCTCCGAACGGTAAAGGAGCTTCCGAATCACTGGGTGAGTTCCTGTGGCTTATCGCGGTGGGAAGAAGTTATTTTGGCTCGGTCGCGCATTCGGCACTGTCATTTAACCACAGCGTTTTATTAAACCGGACAACGGCTCCAGTTTGCCCGCTCGGTGATGTCGAACTGTCGGTGCGCCATATATTTTTAGATTTCTTTAGACTAGCCCGTTTCCGCAGGTCTCTCCAACTGCCGGTCAGCTTGGCAGAGATAATCGTGGATGTCGAGACCGCGGAGGGCAAGATTTTAGCCTTCGTTTTATCTGTAAATTCGTTCGCGGCTCCCGTTCTAAGGGTCCCGAGTTCGATTCCCGGCTCTGGGGTTGGCGATTTTAAGTCGGCCCTATCCACGCCTTCACCTCTGTCTAGCACACGTGAAGTATCCCCTATGCCCAACGTGGTTCGGAGTCCACGGTAAAAACTGTAGGTCCTCTCACCTCACCGCCATCTTCACTATCACCCTATCATCGGAGGTAATGGACACCGCCCTCTGGGTGCCTCCACCTGAGAAATGGGTCCAGTCATCACTTGACGGGTCGAGGTTACCCCGAAGGCCAAGGTTGCCATGTGGGGAGTGTTAGTAACTAACTTATCTGTAAATTTTAGGATTTAGGGCCTAAGTGTTTGGGTAATATAACAATTTTAACCGCCTTTCTAGTTTTAATTTTCTTAGTTTCCATTTTGAGTATTTGTCACACAATTGTGCGGGAAATTTATCTTGTTTTTATTTGGTTGATTGCGTTTTAGTCTGTTAGTGTTTTGGCATTTTACTTGATTTTTAAACCCATTGCTTTTTAAGGGAGCTGATGACCCAGCAGTTGAATGCCCTTAAACACAATCATCATCATCATCATCATCATCATCATCATCATCATCATGTATGTATTGTAACGGGAGCGCTGGAACACCCTGTGAACCAGCTGGGAACGGAAGGCAGGGGGAGAACCGCGTTAGCCACACCTCCCCCTCGTTTGTCTTGTAGTGGTGACAGGCAGCGGTTGGGAGGAAAAACATCAGTGTGCCGTCTGTTTCTGTCCACCTGGTTCCAGAAATTACGTAATCTGGAACATTCTCCTGGTCACTAGAAACCGGCGATATTCCTATATAAAGAAGGTTACAGACAGACGGGGTTGGTTTTGGTTGTGTTAGTCAGTCAGTTGGTTAGTGAGTGTGAGCGAGGAGACGGTCGCAGTTCTTGGTGTAAGAGTTAGTCAGTGACGTGTTAATGAACGAGAAGATTGTGCAACGGAAGACTGTACGTAACTGGTATGTGCATCGGAGTTTATGTAATCGCGAGTACAAGTGAAATTGTAACGGACGAACTGGTAAATTGTAATTGTGTGCAGCAAGTAATTCTGTGTAATTGGCAAGAGTTTAACTGTAAGTCGGTGGAAATAAAGAACATTTTTGAGTGGTGAAATTGGACTTTTCATTTCACGAACCCACAAAGTCACAGTATGTACATACACCGTCCTGTGCGGTAGCGTATTGGATTAAGCCGTCGTGCTCCGTTTCCCTGACACGAAATTCTCCCGGCATCGATCTCATCCCTGGAGGATGCGGATTTTAATTTTCGGGTATAGGACCAGTGCCCACTAAGCATCAGAGGAAATTGAGGAGCTACGCTAGGTAGCCGCCCTGGTTGGTAAGCCAACTTTCCGTTATCGGTTGGATAATCGCCTCCACTACCTTGCGTATGTGGGCGTGAGTCCGGCAGTCGAACTGGCAGGCTTTGGCTTACTAGGGCTGTTGCGCCACGTGTTGTTTCGTTTTTGAATGCTACGTATCACATTTTTATACCTCTTCCACAGTCAATTCCTGCTAAAGCTTATTTGGTATATATGGAAGCTTATATGAATTCCAAAAGATACCAGATCAGCTTTGTGGATGTTTACATAGGGTGACACGTATACTAAGGACAGGTTTTTCGATTTGTAATTATGAATTCCGTACAACAAATACTTAAATAATGACAAGTGGTATTTTAATCTTCCAAATATTTTATATCTGGCGTACTACAATTTAGTTTCATGAGCTATCATGTCTTACAGTTATTGGTCTAAATCCACTATTTCCACATTTGGAAATCAGGTGCAAAGAATTTTACCCATCATTTAGTCTAAAACTGAAGTAAGGTAATTGGTTTTCTATACTACACCTATTATTCTGAAGCTGGGGTAGGTGCATTTCTGCTTTATTTCTCCCAAAACAGAAGTAATTACATTGGTTTTATACAATATATCCACTGTGGCAATACTTTTACATGGACCATTGTCGTTTATTTCATTTAAAACTGAGGTCATTCCATTGGTTTAATATGTTAATATTTGCTTTGTTGTTTGGTGAAAAAGGGGAAGCTAAAATGTACTGTTGTTACAGCTGCTAATTTCCAGACAAAATGTGCTTGCAATGTGTGAATACATTATTAACTGTACAACACGTTAAATACTGTAGAACGAATAGGTAGTCAAATAGTGCAACTCGTGCATTTTCGTAACAAAACAAACCCACTGCAACTGAAATAAGTCAACGCTCAAGAAATTACCAATACTTCAATACAGTATCAGTCATATATCATATATGCTATCATGGAAACAAAGTCATACATTGAGCGAGGAGCCAAGGAAGAAACAACACTTCTAGGAACTTAACTGTATCTAGTGAATTACCACATCAGGAGCGATCTTAGGGCTCTTTTGCGAGTGCAGGAAAAATCCATTTATGGAATTCCACAGTGTTGGAGGGCACAGTGGGGTATGAGGGCTTCACCTCAAGGGTACTACTCCACTAAAAAGCTTCCATCGGATTGGGAAGGAGAAATGTGCTGCGGTATCGCCTGGAGCACCTGCGCATTCCAGGAGGTAATCATAGCTGCCTTGCAGTGCGATTCAACAGAGTGGGTTTTTGATGCAGGATACAGGCTTGACATTGAACCCCAGCCTAATCCGCTGCCTATTCTGGATGGTTTTTGGTGGGATTCCAGGTGTTATTTGTTAGGAAGATTAGGGTAATTTATCACGCCGTAGCGCGGTGTCTTAAGTCTAGGTGTTGGATTGTCACTACAAGTATTATTTGCGTGCATGTCGGTGACGGCTATATAAACTAAACCTAAATGTATATATAGTTTGCATTATTGGCATTGCCTATAATGGTCAGTTATTATCTGCCTTTCAGCGTCGTTAAAGTGTGTGAAAGTTTTCTCGTAAGCCATGTATCTGCTTGGTCAATATTTGAGTGTTCACTCGGCGGGCGGCCTACCTATTCAATTAAAGCTTTGAGCCTGTGCCACTCACGGGGGACCCTCTTTCCTCGGGGCCGCCTTGGCCAATGATTGGCGCAAGAAGTTGAAGGCTGCGGGAGGTGTGTGTGTGTGTGTGTGTGTGTGTGTGTGTGTGTGTGTGTGTGTGTGTGTGTGTGTGTGTGTGTGTGTGTGTGTGTTGCTGTTGTTGTTGTTGTTGTTGTGCGTGTATGGGTTTGTGTTTTAACCCTGATCAGCGATGTGAAACATCTGGATAGTTAATTAGGCTATCCAAATACTGTTGTATGTCTCCCTCTTGCTCCCCAAGATTAATTGTCCTTTCAAAAAGAGACAGTGGCCTTGCATGTTTATCCTGTGTTGTGTCGCATTCCCCAAGTGCCCGTATAGTTGATTGTGGTTTATGTTGTCCTCGAGTAGGTTGAAGCTGAGTCTTTAATTGAATTGCTCGATGGAGTGCAATTTTAACTTCTCGTGGAGTTGGTATGCCGTTACGAGTGGTTGTAGCCTGGTGATAATACGAACTATTCTCTTTTGCATTGTTTGCAATCTCTTAATGCGTGTTTTGGCTGCATATCGCCATACGGAGACATCGCATGTTAGGATAAGTCTAATAAGTGGTTTAAAGGCTGTTTTCCTTATCTCTAGTTTTAGTGAGTTGTTTGTATTAGTAATTGGGTACAGTTTATTTAATTGGGCATTTGATTTGACTCCTACTGTGTTAATGTGTTGTTTCCACCTAAGGCCCTGATCCATTTTTACACCTAAGTAGGTAATTGTGTCCTTCCATTCGATTTCATCGTTCCGGAATGCCATTGGCATTAGCCTATGATTGTTGTGGCGGTGATTGGTTCGTTTAGTTAATATTATTGCTTGGCATTTTCTCGCGTTTTCTTTAATGGGTCATTTTGTGGGCCATGGCTCTAGGTTAGTCAATGCATTACGTAGCACTTTGGCTATTATTCCAGGTGCGGTCGATTGTGTGGCTAGTGCTGTGTCGTCGAAGTATAAGTACCTATCTACTCTCACTGCTTCCGGTATATCGTTGACGTATATGTGAAATAGGACTGGCCCCAGTAGATTACCTTGGCGTACTCCTGAATTAATGGGTCTTAATGAGGAGTTTTCGTTTTCTATGCTTGTGCGGAAGGTTCCATTAGAGAGATAATTCTTGATGATAGTTACTAAGGAGTCCGCGAACCCTAGTGTTATAAGTTTTTGGAGTAGTCCAGTGTGCTAGACTCGGTCGAAGGCCCTTTCAATGTCTAGGAAGATAACAGCTGTCGATCGATTAGTGTTGAAGACTTTAGTAATTAATTGGGTTAGCCAGAGGAGTTGCAGTGTGGTCGAGTGGTGGCTTTTAAAAATAAATTGTTCGTTAATCAGTAAGTCGATTTTATTATGTGTGTATTATTGCGTCTTAGCAGTATCTTTTCCAGAACCTTGCTTACTGTATTTAGAAGGCTAATTGGCCTATAGTTCTCTGGTATCGATTGGCTCTTTCGTGACTTGGGAAATAATAGTTTTTGTTTTTTTGTTTTTTGTTTTGTAATTTACGTCCTCCAACATTAAGTCGTATCGGACGATGAATGGATGGGTGAAATGATGCTCAAATGGACAGAGAGTCTGTAGAGCTTATAGTTACCCGACATTAATCTTTCAGGATAAGGGAAAACCCCGGAAAAACCTTATCCAAATAAATCACCCTGACCGAGATTCGAACTCGGGACCTCTTGAACGTGAGGTAGACATGCTACCACCACGCTACCGAGGCGGGCAAAATAATGGTATTTTGGCATCCTTTCATTGCGGAGGGAATCTGCCTTTTTCAGTGGTGTGAATGAATATGCCCGCTAGTGGCTTCAGTGCATTTGTTGGCAGATGTTTAAGTTCAATATTTTTGATTTCGTCTGGCCCCGGGGCCTTTCTTGTAGGTAAGTGCTTAATTATCCATTTGATTTGTTCCGCGTTGGTTCTAAGTGTTTTATTGTGTATTTGGGTGTAGTCCAGGTTGTCTACTATTGTTTCTGTTTCGGCCACGAAAGCGTGGTATGATGGATGGGCATTAGGCTGGAAGATTGCTTCAAGGGTATCGGAAAACTCTTCGGCTTTGTCTCGGGGAGCTTCGGCAGTTCTCTTAGGGAAGCTCCCGGCAATTGCGCTTAAAGAGGAGACGGACCGTGGAGAAAACAGAGGTACAGGTACCCTTGTCTGGGGTATGACCGCAGACAGTTGGATACGATACCTTCAAAGGTCACAGAATAGAGGACTCAGGACCATCTAGTCCGGTGGCCGTTACTTCCCGGTAAGACTGCTTCAGAAAGCCTGATCTCTTCCATACGTGGAGGACAAAATTAGGCGCCGGGTTCAAAATTTCTACGCAAGATTACCATTGCATCGAAGCGCCCTCGTCAGGTCTTTGGGGGATTATTACACTACTAGACGCCGCAGGTGCCATCGGGTAACCTGCATGCCATTTGGGCAGCCGAGATAACCATGCAGCAACTCCTAACAGCAGCTAAAGCTGAGCTCCAATAATCCCTAACCAGAGTGTACTGTCTTCAAAATTCAACCCATCAGAACACAAAACTAAGTACACCTAGGTGTATCGGGTATTGCGTTCTAAAAATTAGTGTAAAGGGGTAAAAATTGTATCTTTTTTCAAAATTCGAGCCGAAACCAAACAAGTCACCCTACAATTCCCTAAATTATCCTACCTGCGGTTAATCCTTACAGAGGCGGGTACGAAGAAAAATTATTTAGGTTTACCAAAGCCTGCCGCAGCGACGGACGGACGGAGGCATACATTGTACAAGAGAACCGATTTCTTCCCAACGTTTTGTAAAACCGATTTTGTTTGTCCGATATTCATGTATGTTTTCATGTCCAATTTAGTATTTATAGCGGTTTCATGGTTTCAGTGACATATACAGGTAACAGAGTATTAAGCTTTTATCCTGAAGGTCCAAAGTTCAGAATTCCTGCTGACCGGCGTGTTTTTATTGTGTGGAACGCACATATTTTATCCAGTCTGGTATATTCATTATTATTGGTGTTATAATCCTTAATACTTGATTACTTTAAGTGTTGTTACTATTATGCTTTTCCTCGCGATACAAAGGTTTTATGTTTTAATTTTTCGGTTAAATTCACCTATCGCAATACTACTATGCACTTACATATGTGCTATTCAAATACTATGCATTAATTTTTCCATTTTCGAATTGGCGAAAGTAAACATTAGCAAGTTTTCATTTTCGAATTAAATTAATAATGAGTTTATGTTTCTTCTTCAAACACTAAAGAATACTATAAACATCACTTTAGTATATATTTGCACATTTTTGGAGTTATTCTTATGTGGCCTCAGTTCCCAACTCACGTTTCTTCTTTTCTGTTTTATTTTACGTTTTATATTTTACGTTCCTCTCTGGTATTTTCAGAAATAAATAGAAAGAATCAATAGCTAAATTAAATTTATTAATTAACCAGGAATTTAAGAACCTTTTAAGAAACCATCACATTTGGAAACATTATTTTATACGATATTTCTGGAACTTGGAGTTGCTTTAAAGTACGAGTATTGTTAAAATATTGTTTAAAATACAAATATTAGGCATTGTGTGTAAACAAGGTGTTTTGGCTATTACAGACAAAATATCCTACATTAACATTAAAAAACTACTGGATATCAATGATATTGAAGTTTTGGGTATTCAGACTTTTTGTTTTATGAACATATTATATACAAGGAACACCAAAATGGCTTTGATTGCATTTACATTGCCAGAGTATATTCTTCTTTAATTATTCAATTTCTTCACTTAAGTTGTTTAAAAATCATGTTATCAAACAGTTATTATAATAAAAATTCATAAAATTTAAAGGAAGTTACTCTAATATTTTTCAGTTAGACCTTAAATTTTAGGCTAGCGTTAATATCAACATCTACAAAAATGCTCTTTTTAACCTTTTATTGCTATGCTTATGATTTGCCATTTCCATTTGAAACTCAGCGTTCAAGAACAGCAGATATTCCTAATTATTTTCTTTAAGTAACCTATTGGATATACGAGTGTCAATGATAACTTGCCTTGATAAATATATCCAGAAAACATAACTTTGCTGATTCATTCCTGTGATGTAACAGATACTGATCAACGAAATACCCTGAATGAGATGCACCTTACGCGCCACCTGAGTATATTTACGTGCAACAGTGGCAATGGAAGAGTGTTTTGATTTCAGTTAGCTACCTGTGATTCCTTCGTATCACTCCGGGATTCTTCGTTCCCAGAGTATTGGAAGCAAAATTTTTCCTTTCTTTTTTGGTTCAATATTTGTAACTTTGTTAATATACAGGGGAATAAAAAAGACCGGGTGTTCCAGGAGATCATGGCCTCTAGTAAAATGTGTGATTTCTGATTTCCTGAAATTATGGTTACTGTTACAAAAAATCTCTGTCGTATCTTGTTTAACACGGTCAATTATTAATTTTAGTGCATTGTTTTACGTTTTGTACAATGTTTTCGTATTATGAGCAAGAATTCATCAATATCTGATTTATACTTGGTTTCTGAGTCACCTAACCTCATCAACATGGATCCCAACACCCAACGAGCTCAACCAACCACCAGCATATCTAACAGTAAGTCTAAAATTAGTTACTGGCAAGCATCTCAGAGTTCCTTATCCCTTAGAAAGGAAAACACTGTTATAATTAACTCTGTTGATTATGCTTCCATCATTGAATTTGCGCAACAGTTAACTACTAAAGTTAATCCCTCTCATATTAGATTTGTATCTAAAATATCAAACAAAAGACTGTGTATTTATCTCAGTAATAAGGAAATGGCAGATGAGGTCATAAGTAAACACAAAGTAATTACATTAGCAGGAGAGAATTTTCCAATTAGACCATTAATATCCCGCAACAAGAGAATAATTTTATCTAATGTGCGCCCCGGCATTCCACATTATGTACTAGAGAAAGAACTGCTAGCATTTGCAACAGAAACTGTTGGACCAATTTTATTTTTACGGGCATATTTTTCTGGCCACAGACTGTCTCATATCTTGAATTTTCGTCGACCAACCTCCATTTCACCGGAAGATGTAGATAAACTTCTCGATTCTATCCAAGTGATAGTAGATGACCTACAGCACAAGATATATATCCCCAGACGTTTCTAGCTGCTTCCAATGCAAAAATCAAGGGCATATTGCAAAAAAACAGCTCCTATGTAGATAATCAGGCCTCGAACCCATCTGCTGCAAGCATAGAACATGCTGCTAACAATGCACCAATGCAAAATGATTCCCTTCAATCATCCAAATCTGACTCAGCTGTCATTATTGCTAATGCAACAGTACTAACTAAAGATTCTCTTCAGCCACACATGCGATACACACAGGGGTGAGCTTAAAATGGAATCTGATTTGTATTGCAACCTCACTGTAAAATTATTTTCTTCCACTAACTAAGATATGACCTCTTGCATATCTATACCTGAAAGTGAGAAAGAAACCAACGTTACAGATTATTATGATTCTTAAAACGTCCCTGATGATTTGGGAAAATTAAATAGAAGATCTATGAAAGAAAACCTACTCTGATGGCGATGAAGATGATGATGATGATGATGATAATGATGATAATGAATATATGTGGCATGATACCTAGGCAATGATTGAATCTCAATGTGCAGAGTTTATCTTCACTCTAAACCAACTTTTTGACCTTTTTGGCAGAACTAAGGTTGTTACAAATGTTGATGTGGCTAATATTTTTCACATAATTTGCCAGCCATAGCTAAGTTGTTAAGAAAAGTCCAATCGCAAAGGTTTTAAAAACGGTGTTCTCGACTAATCAAATAGTTAGAAACTTCACATTCATAATAATTATGGATCTAATTCAGTAGAATTGTTACGGTTTCTATGCAAGAAGGTCTTACATAAAGACAGTTTATTTTACGACTATAATAAAGGCATCCAAATTTTACTGCCATGGCTACCTTTACATAAAGGAACTATGGGAAATGAAATGGTCGATGACAATGTGGCAGCTAAGTCAGCTACAAGACTAGAACAAATCATTGTTGGAGTATCCGGTAGGCTACAAGATATCAAAAAGATGTTTAAAACGTATATTCTGCAGTATTGCGACAAACAATGGCAATCCACTCCCTCAAAGCTGCAACTTGTAAACAGATTCCGCATGGGCCACTTCATGCTCAGTCATAATTATTTAATGAAGAATCCAGCTAAAGATCCATGCCCGAAATGTGGAACTCAAGTGATATCTACATCCTAACTCATCCTTGAGTGGCCATCCTTACTGAAAGCCTGAAGTGACTTGAATCTCAATATGCTATTTTAATTCAGTTGAACAATGTGAAACATTATAAAATTAATTGATTCATCAAAACTGTCATCTATTATATTAAATTTATTCAACTATGTCTTGAGATAGATATTATTAAAGATTCTCTTTAATATAAACTTTTTGTATTTTACTATTATTGAGTTCAACCCTGTTTATTGTTATAATGAAGGTATTTATACTTACATCACTATTGTTTACTGTAATGTGCGAATTTAGATGTTTTGTTTGTTGTTGTAACCTGTTTGTACTGTTTGTTTTATATTTCATTGTGTCTTAATAATGTATTAATTCTACTGTGGTCACTGATAACATTAGTTGTTGTAAAGAGACCTTAAATAAATGAAAAACAAAAAAGAAAAAAAAAAAACAGCGAAATAGTTTGAGTGTATATTTTACATTATTTGACGTATATGTGGTGACCAGTGAGCTCTTCATGTGGTGCGCTATGTTCCGTATGTGCACTTTATTGGAATTTGGATGCACTAAAATCAGATAAAGTTTCAAAGTAGCATATCAAATTCATAATTTTTATAATCAAAAGGACTCTCTAGAATAAAAGCATAAATATCGCAATCTGCTAAAAATATTCATATTATCATGTTATTGAAATCATATATTTTTATCTTTTACTGTTTAAAGTACCTACCATATAAATTAATTACATGGAATAATTAGGAATCATTTTAGACATATCTAAATTTATATGTTTAAATTTTAAAACAGACCTCACAGTGTCAATATTTCTGTGTAAAGTTCTGCATTCGCTTATTGATGTACTACATATTACTCCAAACATACCTTCATATAATATAGCGTAATGCTTGTAATTAGAATGAATAGATTAAAAAAAGATTTCTTTTCACATCCACTGAGAATACAAAAGCTCATACAAGTTTTCAATATAAAGAAATATGAATTCATGTTAATAAGTCCATTATTTCGATATAAATACATTTAGCATTTCTCAAATTCAGTTCAAAGATGCTGTAGCGAATAATTAATTCTTAACAAATTGATGTAAATGTCTAATGTTCAAATAATTGCACGGTTAAATGAATGAAAAATTTCATTCTATTTCTTGGTTATTTCTGTTATTAATTCATTACTTTTTTAAAGCTTCCAATTTTGTTTATAACGCTTGCTTGTTTCTTTGCATAGGTTATACATAATTATTGTAAATGATAATATTATAATGAATATTTTAATTAAGTTTGTGGCTTTTTAATAATAAATAAGTAATTAACAAATGAATAAGTAAATGAAAAAATAAAATAAATGTATTCGAAAGGTATAAATGGAATTAAGTAAGCCTAGGAACCATTGGAAAACAAGGCGGAGGGTACTTAATATTACTGGATCTGTAAAATACGCAACACAGTTTAAAATTATATGCTAAATGAAATATAATTGAAGAGCTAATTTCCAAATAATCCTAAGATCATCACAAGGAAATCTTCGGAGATTACGTTTTTTACTTTTAGTTGAAATGTTCAAACAATTATGTTAATTAAGGTTATAAATCTTTTAGTAATACACTATTTTAATAGCTTTATTTTGCTATAAATATAAGAAATAACTAGGGTGTATTTAAGGTACTTTGGAAATAAGGCTTACAATTGCAGATAAAGTAACTTAGCTACAGTGTTCTAAGCTTCCAAATTTGTTCACTGTTTGTATACTCTGCATCTTGAAGGAAATGGTGTTTAGCTCAGGGTAAAGCAATGAGGTTAGTCACAGGGTATGCGTGGATATGTATGAGAAGAATAGTTTAATGTCACTGGAATGCCCGTTTCAAACTGGTTTAATGACTACTTCTTTTATTATTACATTAAACTCGAAGTTGCCGACCAAGGGGTACCAATATCACTGTTTAGAGTTACTGTTTATGAAATGTTTATTACTCGATAAAACTTAATTTGTTCTTCACATATATATGAACGACAAATATTTTCTCTCATCATTTCTGGTCTGCCTGGTCCAAGACAGAACAAGAGGACTGCCCTAATCGGCTCCCAGCCACGAACTATCCTCCACAGATGCGCGTGGGTGTATCGCTTTCACTTTCCGGAAGCCCCTTATTCAACCAAAGATTCCCTTCGTGACTATTTATTATATCATTATGAAGGGTCCCAAGAATAGCCCATTCAACAAGTCAAGTGTTATCCTTTAGAAATCTGCTAAGGACACTGTTTCTTACGTTTCTTTTGTTACAACAACTTATTCACTCAAACTGCTATTTGACTCAAATGCACCTGCACGTGTTGTAACAAAGAACCAACATTCCTTTGAAATCCATCATGACTCTTTACTTATTTCAATCCTTTAATTTCGGTATCAATCTTAGCTGGCTTATCACATTCGGGAAAGTGTTCTTGAAATTATTTATAATGCACAACATGCGAATCGTCCATTAAAAGCCACAACACAGTAAACATGTTTGTCCTATAGTAACCATGTCATACCTGTTTACAAATGAAGACTCTTAATGGGCATTTCAACATTCATGTTTTTGACTAACATTCCGGGTACTGTCGGAAAATTTTCTGTAATTGCAGGATGCTTCTTTAAATTAATACCCCTATATATTCACAAGGTGTAAAATATCTATATTTACATTATATGAACGGAACATATCAAATTGGTTATTTTTTATTTCCTAGCTCTTTTAAGGTACTTTTGAAATGAAAGACTTAACTAATAAAGTAAAATAATAAATAAAATACAAATATTAGCTATTAGAGGTAACTAAGTTGGCTTACAAGGATACAGGGTACCATGTCGAAAAGATAAGGCGGTTTTTCCAATTTTTTGCTAAGAACGAATAAAAAACTTTGCAATTTGTTTCCTCACGACAGTGAAGTGTTGCCGGGTGACACGTGACAAGAGTTCCTTCTGTCTGTCCGATTTTTTCTCCCTTCTTTCCATTGCCCAATCCATCTTCCACTCTCCTTTCTCAATTTTTTCCTGTCTTGTTCCCGCCTTGGTTAATATCTTGAGCGGTTCTCCCTAGGTTGCTTCTTTCTCTCCATCTGTTTGTTGTTAAAAATGTATTACTTTGCATCGTAATGAGATATTCTAAGTTGTTTTTAAAAAGAAATGCCAAGGGAGTAAGGGTCCCTATTGACTGATGTTTACATTAATGAATTAAAAGCAGTTAGATTACATGGCTATTTACTGGAAACGCAGATACGTTTTACGTTTTCTGATTACCTGATTGGGCCCTTGTCACCTTCGATTTCTGCTTCTTTCTCTATTTGCGTGTTAAGGAATAGGATTTCCCTATTTTTAAACTTTCCAACGTCATACCTAACTATCCAATCAAGATTACATCTTTAGCATTAGGTCTTAATGAACAAATGAGCCTGTACTTTGGGTAGGTACCTATGTTTATTTTTACTTTTTAATGCCTTTGATTATATTCACATATCGCATTACTATTCCGCACGTATGTTCTATTCATTTTAAACTGTCAGATGACTGATGAATGAAGTGTATGCTGACTATTAGGCATTGGGGGAAAATGACGTAACGGCTACTGAAGAATGGAGACAGACTGTTACGCATTACGGATAGCCATTTGTCAATTGTCCAAAATAAACATTTTCAATTCAGTTTTTTTGAAATTTTAATAAAGCAATCTTGATTAAGTACCGTTAATATTATAATAGTTATACCATTTTGCATTATCTATATTGTATATATTATTTCATGAGATAATACTTTTATCTTTACTTACCGAATTCAAATATTTATCCATATTTGCTATTATTGTTTTCCTTAAAAGTTATAACTAAACTCCTTAATACCATATTGATAATTTGTATAGGTAAAGTTTTAACTATTGTGACTTTGTGGGTTCGTAGAATTAAAAGTCCAAGTTGCAGAAATTCAAAATGTTCTTTATTTCCTTAGAAATACAATTTGGACAACCCTCACAGTGGCAGAATTACGTGACATACACAATCACAATCTTCCAAGCTCGTTGACCACAATAAAGAGCTTACTCAACTTCCACTGTTTATGACAACTGCTGCTACAATTTCTGTTTACGACTGTCTTTACAACTGTTTACTTGGCGAGTCCCAGCTTCCTTATATATACCACGACTCATATTGCTAGATATTACTGGAACACACAAGAAATCGAATGTTCTGTAAGGCAACCAAGGCGTCACTAGGATGTTCCATTTATCTCTTTATTTATTTCCGCAGACCTTTATGTTTATCTGCTTATGCAAGCTGTTTATCTTCGAACCGTCACCAACTGTCCCTTACCTCTCTGCGGCGCGCTATCGTAAATAATGGTTTTGTGACATTATTCTTATAGGAATGTTATAAACATAAGACTTTAACTTTTTACTTAAATGTTTACAGAGCCGTTACAACCAGTGGCGGCCAATAAAGAAGGGCTGCGGGACTGTAGCCCCCCAGAGAAAATTGTAATTTTATTGTTGTTGCCTTGGTTGCATAAATTGAATAGATTACATCCGTGTATATATTTATACATATTTTGAGTCACTACAACAAGTTTATAGACTGTGCGGCAAGTTCATATGTGAAGCCGCTTCTCCCTCTTGGACTGCCAGGACAACTTACCCCACTTCACGTTTCGACCTACCTGGCGCTCCATAGCCTAGTGAACTCAATGCACTGCATTGCTTGCAGTCCCAAGAGCGATGTAAGTGCAATTTCGTGCGGATTTTCGTGAAATCGACGGTTTTTTATCATTTTCACGGTGATTCAAATATATTTTTGTTCCTGAGAGTAAAGAATAATCAAATGTGAATTTTATACTGGTATCAATGGTATGATTGTAACAATGAGTAATTCAGTCGAGTATTTAAAGTCACTTCGTTTTGGCGCTTTAACACTGCAAGAGAAATGACACATTAAAGTGCGAGGAAGACCGACTCCTGTGTTAAACATTATTCAAAGTGCAACAAGCCGCCAAAAACATTATAGCAGGTGTTTCAGTATCAAAATTTGCACGAAATATGAGTAGATATGTGGCTGTGAAGTCAACAATTCCCTGTTCTGCTTTCCTTACCTTTTATTTCGAATTAAAGACGACGCAGGCAACATTGAATGGGTTCAAAACGGAGTTTCAGACTTGAAGATACTATATGAAAAATGTCATAAATATGAAATGTCCAAAAATCACGTTAATAATATGCTTAATTTTGCTACACTTGGGTCAGTAAATGTACAATTTAAGGTCCATCTTAATGCTGACTCATTTTTAAAGGGACTTCTAAGACAATACAAAATGAGTTGCTTCAGTGCATTCCTGAATTTTGTAAAGAAAACATCTTAGAAGAAATCGACGCAACATATTATGTATCTGTTATGGCCGACAAAACAACAGATATTGTTGCTATGTTTCAGCTTGTAATAGTCTTAAGGTATTGTAATGTCTTAGGTAGTCCTGTTGAGCGATTCTGGGGATTTTTTTTATCCCGAATGGACAAAATTCTGATGAAATTTCAGAAGTGTAATTTCTGAGCTTGGCAGTATATCACAAGAAAATAAGAAAAAACTTATAGGCCAAAGTTTTCATGGTGCAGCGGTAAAGAGCGCGACAATCAATGGAGTGCAAGCTAAAGTTAAAGATGGGCACTCCAATGCTTACCCTGTGCATTGCTTAGCTTATCAATTAAATGTGATAATGGAGAGAGCTGCCAGGAATGATACAAATGCTACGATTTTTTTCCCTGAAATCTTTGTGCTATACCCGCCTTCTTTTCCTGCTCTCCACACAGATCATTGGTGTTAGATTCATGTGTTAAGAAGGGAATACCCAGTGGTGGATTGACGAGGGGGAACTACAAATCCAGGACTGTAAATGTTGATTACGAAAAAAAGGAAGCATTTCAAATTTTGACAGAATCAGAGACCTCAGCAGTGCGACAATAAATGAGGCAAGTGCTGAAATGGGGCATTTTGAAAATAATGAGTTTTGTCACTGGCTTAATTTTTTCCATTTAGTTATGCCTGATGTAGAAATACTGTATAATCAACTACAGAATCGCCACATAGATGCTGCCAAAGTTCCAGTGTACATTTCTACTTTGCTGTTGAAATTATAAAAGTAAGAAACAAGGTGGGCTCATGCGATTTGGCAGCAGAAAACCCATCAAGAATAAAAATTGTTTCAAACAAACAGACCAGAACAGCAGCAGCCAAGGAGGTATATGATGTTATATTGTCACAATTGAATCTCTGCTTCAAGTTTACAAAACATCTTTCTGTGTCTTCCTTGATACAAGATTCACAATTTGAGCAATTTAATTCAATATTTCCAGAAAATGCGTTCAATGAATGCATTGGATTTTTCCCAGAGTCTGATAAAGACAAACGACGTACAGAAGTCATTTATTCAAGAGAAGAATTCAGGAATATTGGTGGTGCTGTAAAATTGCTTCAATATCTTAGAGATAATAATCTTTATTCACTTTTTCTGAAGTGTTACAAATTTTGAAAATAACTATTACTCTGCCTCTAACAAGTGAATCTGAGCGCTGTTTCTCCACACTGAAAATAATTGAAACGTTCCTTAGGCACACTATTGGAGAAGATAGATTATCTGCGCTTGCTATGTCGTCCATAGAAAAAGAAACAATAGAAAACATTCCGAAGTTCAATGAGAGAGTGGTCAATAAGTTTGCTACAAAGAAAGATCGCCGTACGCAGTTCATCTTCAAATAATTAAGGTAAGGTAAAATTTCAATAACCAGCGCAGCCCCCCTAGGTATAGACAACGTGGGCCACCACTGGTTACAACAAAGTATGTTAGGAAAAAAATTATTTATTTTTATGCTGCTATTTATGAAGAGATTCACAACACTTTATCAGCATTAGTTGCAGCTAATCATTATTGATAGCCGTTAATGTAAAGAATTGCAATCATGGTAACCATGGGAGAAGAAAAACTTAACCGTTACTCGTAGCCTATGCATAAACTCTTAATTCACTGTAACTGCGACAGTTCTAACCGTAGGGTAAGCATTGCATTCTGATTGGAAGAGCGACGCTAAGATTTGTCGCACCTTCCAGTATTTGATGGAGCGTACGTTGTGCACAGGGAATACGTGGTGACGCAGTTTAATAACTGAAGACAGATCTGAAGAGCACAAACCAATTCTCAGTTTTAGTACATTTTAGAACCACTATTACAGTTTACCTCTAACACTATCTATATCTGTATTATAAAGGTTCATATTGCGATATAGGAGGGGGGAAACCTAAAAGAAATCGGATTATTGTCATAAAAACTTTATTGATGAAACTTTTTACAAAATTATTTCAGTCACCTTCAAAATACCCTCCATTACATGCGATGCACCTGTCAAGTCTCTTTTCCCACTGATGGAAGTATGTTTGGAACTCTTCAAGTTTGATATTGTCCAGTGCCCTTTGCAAAGCTGTTTTTACCATCTCCACATCGTCATAACGCTCCCCCTTTAGCCTTTTTTTCATTCGTGGAAAGAAGAAGAAGTCGCACGGGGCTAGGTCCAGAGAATACGGAGCGTGGGGAACGACAGACCACCTCTGAAATGTCCAATATTGGGTCACTCGTAAGGCTGTGTGTGCTAGAGCGTCGTCGTGATGCAGAAACCAGTCACCTGATTGCCAAATTTCCGGGCGTTTTCTCCTCACATCCTCTCGCAGACGCCTTAAAATATCCAAGTAAAAGTGCTGGTTAACAACCTGGCCAGGGGGTACGAATTCCCGATACACAATTCTACGAACATCAAAAAAGACAATGATCATCGTCTTCACATTTGACCTCACTTGCCTTGCTCTGTTAGTCTGGGGTAGTTGGGAGTCCTCCACTTACTTGACGCTTGCTTGGTTTTTGGGTTATACCCGTAACATCAACTCTGATCCCCTGTAACGACTTTGTTCAAGAAGTTTGGATCACGTGCAATCTCAGTTTTCAAGTCCTGACACACATTCATGGGGATGGTTTTGTGCTCCTGTGTGAGAAAGCGCGGAACAAATTTAGCAGCAAAACGCCTCATGTGCAATTCCTCCCTCAAAATTTGCTGGCACGAGCTCCAACTGATTCCTGTCGCTGCTGAAATTTGGTCGATCGTTTGGCGACGATCCTTGTTGATCTTTTGGCGGACCTTTTCAATGTTCTCCTCATTTCGCGATGTTGAAGGGCGTCCAGAACGAGCCTGGTCTTCAACACACATCTCACCACGTTTAAAGCGCCCAAACCACTCGAAAACCTGTGTGCGGCTCATAGCGTCCTCACGAAAAGCTTCCTGAAGCATTTGGTGTGCCTCCGTTGCAGTTTTTAAAGCAGAAAACAAAATTTCACACACTCTCTTTGTTCTGTTGAAGTTGCCATAACGACTTCGCAGAGGTAACCCGCCAACAGTCAGAGAAACACAATACCACACTTGCACGTTCAGCTCTACACTGACGCTGTCTGCACAGCTGTTTCATGAAGGTCTCTACTTACGCCATCTAGTGTGAAAACCCTGCACTACGTCTACGAGTGGCAGCGCCCTCGCAGTCCGGTTTCTTTTGGGTCCCCCCCTCGTAAGGCGGGAGAATGTGTAGAATAACCTCAGATACCGTTCAATAGATTTTTATAATTTTTTCGCCATTGAAAAGCCCAATACCTTCTCACGGAGTTGGTATATTAAACGCCGCTTAATGTATTTTGATAAAGTACTAAAATATTAAAAATAATTTACAGAGACTTTGTAGTTGAATAGAACACATTGCAGTTAGATAATCCAATGTGACGAAGAAGACTGATTTTTAGGAAAGAATGTCATTGAGGAAAAGTTAGTTGCTGCTGGTTCACAAATTATGCACGTGAAGTATGTGAAGGTAGCTGATATTTAATTGTAATGATATGCAGGATGTTAAAAACTTACTGCCAATCTAATTAATATAATGGAGATATGTATAAAACCTTTTTTCGGAAAAGTATATTGTGCGGTGAGTATGCAGGCGAACCCCTATTGAGTGTGATTGAGAATAGAGTAATTTTAAATATGTTTCATTACTTTTTTGTTCTAACCAATGTGATACTAACCGCACAAAATGAAAATTATTAATCTCAGCGCAGAAGCAGAATCGCTGTGGCAGGTAGTCTGGTAGAGTATTCTGCGTGTGTGCAGTAGTCGCTGTGAGAACTGTTGCAAGTAATCCCCCCTCTGAGACAAAAGGGTAAGTATATACTTCTGCCTTCATCTGACCTCAGACAAAGAAGTCTAATGGGGCAACGTTCTGAGATCTTGCAGACCAATGTATATAGGTGCTCTTCAGTCAATCCATTGTTTGGATTGGTTCTGCAAAGTGTCCTGGGACTCCGTCACACTCTCCTTTCGACTACTTCGGGAGATGAACTCCCCACAGCAGTCACTACATTGGTCACCTGAGGAGGCCACATGTAAGGCCTAAGCAAGTAGGTAGCATCTCACACCTCTCTGACAATGTGGGTCTTCTTCCGACCATACGTGCGACAGTCATACATACTTATATCCTTCCCGAATTATTTGGACTTCATATGTAAAGGAAAGAACATCAGGAAACCAGGATCTTGATTAAGATTAAAAACTCAAGACGTGGTAGATAATCATCTGGTTCCGTGATCTACACTCTCGTAGGACGCTGTTCATGCAACACGTTCCATACTATACAATGAACACCAAGCGCTCAGTGACAATTGATTGTGTAGTTGCCCCTGGATTATACTTAAAGAATATCACCATACCTTCTTCAATGTTATATGTTCGCACCGTCCTAGACCGTCCTGCATTAGATCATTTTACAATCACTGTGCTGGCATTGCTCAGTCTATCGTGAACTGTGATAAATGTGCGATAAGCGGTCATCGTCGTAGAGGGAAACGTTCGCGGTATATTGGCTGAGCTCTTCGACTATTGGGTTCAGCCGCACGTAACAAGTACATTAAGTGCATGCAGCCGTCACATACCGCTAGTGCTAAATGATGTTTGCTGACTCAATATCGAGGAAGGGTACGTCACATCCTACAATGTATTTTCCTACTACTCAGAAGTTTGACCTAGCTTAATCTTTGTTAATAGAAACCTCTCAGATAACGCACTGTTTACTCCACGTGGACATAACATGTAATTGTCATTTGTGATTCCTGCGCATTCTAATGGCTAAAGTGACGTGTTCATTGGTGCTTAGCACACGATCGAGAAGCGCGCCAGTACTCCCTTCACTTTTCCGAGAATAATTAGTGCATTATCTGAGAGGTTGGTATTAACAAAGATAAAGCCAGGTTAATTTTTGAGAAGCAGGATAATACCTAAAATCAACATTTTTGTAAGAAAATTATAATTAATCTTCATTCACCTAATAGGCGTTTTCGACACATTTGACAAAATATATTTTGTTTCCATTATCCCTATTATTTTGAGCGTTTAAGTTTTGAACAGCATGTGTATATAGATGATCAGGAATTAGCATATAAGATCCTGTAAAATATACAGTCAAATCTGCCAATGCCAACATATTTTTATATCCGTCATGCAAATGAAATTTGCTTTGTCTATTTTATATACTGCAATCAGGATTGTTAGTAGGGTATATTAAATAATTGTATAAAGGGATAAAATTTTATCTAGTTAAACTTAGATATCACTCAAACAATATTTTTATAACCAACCACTGAGAAGGCAATATTTCTTAATGGAGGCAATCTATGTATCTTTCCAAAGCGGTTAACTTGATGCACTGGATATACGGAAGCTATATATTCACCCCCTTCACTTCTGTTTGTTGTAAGTGTTAATATTCTATGTATTATGTAGATGTATGGTATGAATTTATTGTATATGGAGCTTAAATTTTAACTGATAAATAGGGGACAAGCGAGAAATTACAAAGGTGATTAACTAAAAATCAATCATACCGTTCGATGATTGTTTCGCCACCAAAGAGTACTTATACGAGGGCTATCCAGAAAGTAGATTACGTTTTGGAATAAAAAGTAAACAAAGTATAGGAAACAAATTTTATTATATACAGATGAAAGCCACACTCAAATACTACTTTTCGACATAGTCACCATTCAAATTAAGACATTTATCGTAGCGATGTACGAGCTTGGAAATTCCTTCGTCGAAAAATTCGGCCGCCTGCGCCTTCAACCACTTCGTTACCTCTTCTTGCAGCTGTGCGTCGTCATCAAAACGCTGCATAGCCAGCCACTTCTTCATTGCTGGGAATAGGTGGAAGTCGCTCGGTGCCAGGTCGGGACTGTACGGCGGATGAGGAAACAACTCCCAATTAAAAGATTCAAGAACTTCACGAGTGACATTTGCCGTGTGGGGCCGGGCGTTGTCGTGAATCAACAAGATCTTAGAGCTCAACATTCCTCTGCGCTTGTTTTGAATGGCTCTTCTGAGTTTTTGGAGAGTTTGGCAATACCTTTGAGAGTTTATTGTAGTGCCTCTTTCCAGGAAGTCCACCAAAATCACACCTTTTCTGTCCCAAAAAACAGTCGCCATCATCTTCCTTGCCGACATTGTTTGCATGCATTTCTTGGGTTTTTGGGGAGAACTTGTGTGCCCCCACTGCATTGATTGCAATTTCGTTTCACAGTTCACGTGTTTCACCCATGTTTCGTCACCAGTAACGATGCGATCGAGTAAAGAGTCACCATCCTTATGGTAAACGTCCAAAAAGTTTAACGCTGCAGCCATTCGCTGATTTTTGTGGTCCTCTGTCAAGATTTTTGGAATCCATCTTGCCCAAAACTTGTGGTAACCAAGCTTTTCGCTGATGATTTCGTGCAACAAACTTCGCGAAATTTGTGGAAAACTCAAAGAAAGTTCCATTATTGTGAACCTTCGATTTTCACGGACTTTAGCATCGACTTTTTCGACAAGTTCGGCAGTCACTATGCTGGGTCTCCCACCTCGATCTTCGTCGTGAACATTGGTTCGGCCATTTTTAAATCTGATGACCCACTGACGCACTCCACCTTCAGTGATAATGTTGTCCCCATACACTTCACAAAGCTGCCGATAGATTTCTATCGGTTTACAGTTTTTTGCAGTCAGAAACCTTATTACTGCACGCACCTCACAGCTCGCGGAATTTTCAATTAACGCAGACATTTCAAACCGTCATAGTATCTGAACGAAGCACAGCACGAACCTCTCACTAGCACGGCTAGATGCCGACTGAGCTGCGCAACGCTCTGACCCCAAGATGGCCACGCTAGCCCCGCCCCTAGCGGAAACAGACGAAAACGTAATCTACTTTCTGGATAGCCCTCGTAGATTACTCTATAAGGAGGAGGTTAAAGAAATATGAAAAAAAAATATATGAATGCATGTGTAGTGTTTAACGCCCGCATTTACTACATGCGGCTCTGCAGACAATGACACTGATGATACATGAGATGAAGGTGGAGAAACTGTGGAATGAGATGGCACGGAAGACCACATTTAGCGGAGAAAACCCGCTGCAGCGCCGCGTTGTCCACCACGAATCTTACTTTGCGGTGGCTGGGATAGAATCCGGGTAGCCTTAGTGAGAGTTGAGCGTTATAACCACTCAACCACAGTGCGGCCCCATAGTGTCTAAGAAATGCATGTGTAGGTAAATAAGCTTCGAGCTTCGAAATCTATAGATATTAAGGAAATATAGCCTAAGAAAGGCCTCTTTAGGTAATACAATACAAAACGTCTGCATTAAAAGCAGTCGTTGAAAATATTGTACTTCCGTGTATCATACATTCCATATTCTTATCTCAACATATCTGCGAAATTTGTCAACAAATCTTACCGTTTTAAACCCTTTGTTTTTTCTGTTTATTTTCTCTATTACGTACATCCTAGGTTGAAGAGGTAGTGTTATCTAACAAGAGTTTTAACCAGACACACACGTTTTTGGTTCACCCGAACCTCCGAAAAGAGAGTTTTTTTTTTTTTTTTTTTATAGAAAAAAGGTTCTTATGAGTATAAGTGTTACTGTCTGCAGTATAATTCAGAAACTAAAAGTTGGTAAAGTACCATGCTCGTTAAGTTCAGAGTCTTCCAAGAATGAGACAAGAAGATTTCAAAGGAAGTGTATCTTATCTGCATGGAACATTTTTCAAAATGTTTGATTTTCTCTAAAATGACCATAACAAAACCATATGTTTAATCCATTTTCACGCAAATGAAATGGATATATTTAGTTTTCCGGGAATGTCCTTGGAAGTTCTCTTCATTGTGGTTGAGTTTTACATTTATTGGTAAATCATATGAAATGCACAAAATCCTCTTGCACAAAAAATGCAGATATCGTTGAAACATCTTTTACATAAATGTGCAGAGGACACAATTCTGTGAAAAATAATTTAGGGCTATGCTTGTTATTGGTTTGAATTTTTGAATAACTGTTTATAATATTTTCAAAGATGAAGTTATTGGTCTTTTTGTTTTTGTTTTAGCTGTGCAAAGAGAACGGGATTTCAAGCCATTATATGGCGGCCATTTCTTTTAGAACTTGACTATCGCTTGAAGCCTACTATATTCCAAATTTCCCCTTAAACCTATAAGAAAATTAGCAATAAATTAATAATTCTTTCGATTAACAAGCAGTAGAAAGTGGAATAAGCATTTGTAAATATAATTTTTATATGAGTAATGACAGTAATTTCAGTTCAGATTATAAATTTATAACTTAAAGTATCACGACAGCTTGATTTCCAATATGAGACATTTTAAAATCATAAACTGTTATTTAATAGGGATTGTGTCATTTATTTATCACTATTCAAAATTCTTCTTGGATCAAAGCTTCTAAGATATTAGCTTCAAATACTCAGGAGAGTTTAAAAAATTTGGAATTAAAATAGACCTTTCACATATAAAAACCATTAAATAGATCAGAAAAGATTAATTATCTGTCGAAATTCACATTCAAAATCTAACCAAATGCTTTACATAGTTTAGTTCTGTTAAACTAATTAAAATTTAAAAACTCCCAACAAAATGTTCTTTCGTTAAGCATAGCAAATTCAATTTCAATGTGCAGGAGTGATTTAGTAAATTGTAGGCTTTAAGGAGCACTTAAAATTGCGAAGGCGCGCCTCTTAATAAGTCGGTAGAGGACCTGCCGGCCGTGCGAGGAGTTCCGGGTTCGATTAACGGTTGGGGGTGGGGATTTTCCTCCAACTAAGTTGATTCTCCATCTTCCCCAGAGTCTGTAAGTATGAATGTGTGTGCGAATTTGTGCGTGATTTACTGATTAAAAAAGGAAAACCAAAGTACCACCAACACAAAGCCTAAGAGATAACACCATCGCGGTATGTTCCAAAGGAGAACGGCCGCCGATAGGACCATGGCAGTCAAAGAAGTGGTATAAATGGAACATAAAACGTTCGAAGTCAAGTTTTGAACTTTATAAAACTTCGACAAAGCTTTTGAAAATTATGTATGGACTAAATATTCAAAGGATATGGCAAATAAGACAGCAAAACCAGAAGTTTACTGTAAAGATTTTCATTTTCATTGGTACAGCGTCTTATGCACCCACTCAAAATCCTTCGAAAATCATTGATTTCTAAAACTAAGACTGTAGTTTTCGCATTATAGAATTCTGCCTCAGAATGTCGTGATGTTTTCGCTCACCAGAACCCTGCTGTAATTTTTTCTCGTGTACCCTTCTTCCAGCAGCAGTTGCTTTTTTGTGCTCTGTGTAAAAGTCACTAGGCGTGCAGAAAAGAAGAGCCACACGTTCCTAGTCCACTTTAATTTGGTTTCTCTGCTTTTTTGTTGCTCTGTTAGCAGAAAGGGGATGGCTGGCGGATTGTGTCCAAGGAGAGAAACTACTGCTGCTACTGTGGTTTTACTTTATCTTTTTTGTACCGGACTGTGTTTAATTAAAGTGCCCCCACCCACCCACGAGTC
This sequence comes from Mantis religiosa, assembly GCA_030765055.1. Lineage (NCBI taxonomy): Eukaryota > Metazoa > Arthropoda > Insecta > Mantodea > Mantidae > Mantis > Mantis religiosa. The sequence continues at coordinate 120,887,597 of CM060948.1, read as the reverse complement.
GAGTCGAGTCGGGTCGAGTGCGCTCTAACGTATGATATTGGAAGCTAAGAAATACGTCACTCTATGTGGTGTTGCTAATCATATGATGAGCCTCATTATCCATTCTTCCTGCTTTCTCTTTGCTGACTTTTCTGCTTCTTTTCTGTGCTTTGTTCTTCAATATGTATCTGTTGTTTCCAAACGTTTCTGTCAAATTAAGAAGAATTCGATGGATGTGAAAAATACCTACCAAAGTATTTCATTATCATTTTTGTTTTCAAAATTATCTTGCTGGTTATGGGATTACTGCATTTCCCTTAATTTTTCTGATAGATGGGGTATCTTATAAGCATTAAACTTTAGCATTCCGTGCACTAAAATATCGAAACACACGTGTATTTATTCTGTAAAAATGTGTATAATATGCTTCATAATTTAAAAATTATACACTAATTATGCATTAACAGCGTTTTCCTTATGCTTATGTTTTCAATACAATGTGCATTATTCCTTAAACATCGCTCCCATTGTTTATTTTTAGTGCACAGTGACATTTTTTCAGATGCCCAAGGAGCACATTTATGTTGAATATCAGTTACCACAAATTTTTATGCAGAGAATGATATTTCCCCGTGTACATATGTTATGAGCAAAATTTTAAAGAACTTTTTATCTTTGAGAAAATCTCTCCAGGAAGCACCACTCTGTACCTTGAAGATATTCACATATAATGCACAAATTACTGTCAGGATTTCTCTGTAAAACGCTAACCTGCTTCCTGCTTAATTTTTCTGGGTCCTTTGAAGTAGTGCTGTCAAGTTTACTCTGAAACTCATTTATAAGCGGTGTGGTATTTTATCGTATTTTAGCCGTGTTTTCTGGCTTGTCTTTGTCCTAGATAGGATTACCGCTATAGCTTACCGTACTGCCAATGATCACTTTGTAAACAATGTTGAATAGTATGTCTCAATGTGTCAATATTAAGCCGGATAGTTCACCTAAAACATTCTTACTGAGGTTTTGGTAGCACTTTAATGATTACAACCACGAGATTAGGGGCAACATAAACTTTCTCATCACCCCATTTAGTGAACTTCTCTGCTTTTCCATTTTCATAGGTGCACTTACACCTGGGTAGTCACCGCATTTTATCCTGTTGCGCGATAACAGAAGAATCAGGCAATTTAGACTTTCCTATAATAGTTTTAATTTTATTTTATATGAGTGGGGTGTCTTTAAGAAATTTCGTTTACCACGTCGTTTCTCAAATCCTCTTGCAGCACAGTTCAGAATAGAAAATAAATTTGTTTAAAACCGTTATAATATGTTTCAAATCTTTTGCCCTTGAAGATTATCCAATTATGTTTGGGCTAAATTTGGCACCTTTATGGAATACATGTGGGAATCAAACAAATTGATCGTGTGTTTATTAGGTGTTTTACCTTTTATCTAGTCTGCTGGAGACCTAGAAGCAGGAGAAGGGCAACACTGTGTATTCAATAAGTCAGACAGTATTAAACAATACTTAATAGTGAGATATACAAGGGAGGAAAGCTATATCCAGTAACTGAGCAGCTACCCCTCTGATCCCGTGCTTGCAGTAAGCGGTAAGCAGTAAAGCCTAGGTTCCACTTGTAAATACAGTCCTATGTGCCGAGCCTTAGAGTCTCCAATGAGATGGACTTTCAAGGCCCTGTCATATAGAAGACATGCTAATCTATGTAGGTGGCTTTAAACTAAAATTTAAGAATATACCTTTCCTTGATTTAAAATAATATATCACAAAGATTTCACACTGTCGCATATCTGGTAAAATGTTACACTCCTCCATAAAAAAGAACGTCTCTTAAACAGACAAGTGTCATTACATGGACTAGAGTAATTTTAAGTCGATCATTATTAGAAACTAGTATTTAATAGCTACTAAATTTAGGAATATTTACTTGCGCTTTCACATGATTTCCATTATGTTAGAGTACTCATCATATTAGTGAGATAGCTTTCAGTGGCTACTGATGGAGCTTCACTGCCAGTGCATTTCTCTCTGTTTGCTCTTCTGGTATATAGAAGACTTACTCTCCCCAGGGATTACAATTAAGATCCTGCGGTAGGACACCTGCCAAAGAGCATACCAACACAGGATCAAAGAGAGCAACCAGGATGGGTGTTCAGTCCGAATCGTGGTATGAAATTAAGGAAGATGATGTGAAACGAGGACTAAGTGGATAAATGGAAATGTGATAATGAAGTAATTGGTGGAATGAATGACCAGGGAAGCCGCAGAACTTGCAGAAAATCTACTCACACGCTGCTTCGCCCAGAAAGCTTAAATGAGGTCCCTTGGATAGAACTCGGCCCACCTTGGTGAAATGCAGGGGGTTTAACCATTCGGCCGCGCCATTTAAGACACTAAAACCCTGAATTACTTCCTGCAAGCACTACACGACTGCTACACGCAGAAGATAGAGAAGTTGCCGAACAATCGGGGGAAGAAGGTAGGAAGTTTACTCTTAAACGCAAACCCATTCAAACTGAGAGACTACACAGCATGCTTCTCTTTTGAAATTTTATATAAAAATAAGTATGGGTAAATAGGTATGAGTATTCGGAAATTATGCACAGCGTTACGTAATTTAAGGTACTGTAACCTACTCCGAATAAATTGCAATGTTAGGTAACCATTAGAGGCTCAGAGTGAAAGGTTCCAACCGCATTCACGTCATTAAAGTTCTAGATGATGTCAACTGTTAATTAAATCATGTGTCTTATAGGATTTATATGAAAATATCTGCAAAAGAGATCAAGTCAGTGGTATTTATTGGCACCAATCAGTTAGAGTTAAACTAAGGATAGTTATAATGGATAATAAGGTCATACATTTTATCTTTGGATTTTTCAGTGACATGCACGTAAATTTGATTAAAATTGAAAAATGTTATTCACTGTTGTGAAATAATATGAAGCAAATTAGAAAACAGGTGAGAAGGCAAATGATATTAGTGTTTCGTCTTCCCCCAAAAGAACAAAACAAGCTGAGGCATGGAACGGGATTATGGCGATGATGTGCTTTATGTTCGTGTAAGATGTATCACGTTGTTGCTGCGGTCGTGGTATGTGCGCTACCCTCCTGGATGGTGATGATAAAGCCATGAGCTGCTACCTCTTTCCGATCTGAATTTCTGGTTCAGATGTGGCACTCAGATGTATCGATGTATCTAAGTAAACATCCCATGCTGCTTCTGTCGTTACATGAGAACTATTTTCTCAAACGCGGTCGCAAGCAAAAGAATCATGTTTTAAATAAACTCAGTAAATTTTGGTTAATTTATAAATATCCAAACTTGTAATTTAATTGGAAAACTTTATACCTTTTATTGCGAAACTTTACATAAGAACGATATTTCTGGGATAAAAATGTCTGAAAATCAGTTTTAATTATTTTTAATATTTTAGTTCGTTCACTGCGACATTCCACAATCCAAAGCACGCCAGTAGTTTTATCCACGGATGAAGCAATTGCATTAACGATAGTATTGTAGTTATATCTCCGTATTAGGCAATTGGATTAACGATAATCCTACTACTAGCTGGCACTAATGGCGGATTAGGGGATTGCGCTGGCGGAAAATGTGAATATTTAGCACCAAGAGCGGTAAATTATCGTTAAACCAATTTCTTAATCCACAGCCATTTTTATTTACTTATTGTGAAGATACATTGAAAATTACAGTATTATTGATTTTATTGAACACACAAAAAATAGATTAATATTGTGAAAATATTTTTTTTCCTTTCAAGCTAAAAAAGAAGTGAATGATGAGATAGATTAACATACAATATGATTTTTAGTGTAAACATAACACAGCACTATAGAATAACAATATATTTTACAGGTTCAAAGCATTTATTTTAATGCACTAACGCTCTTAAAGCCTTTGGCGCACAAGGACAACTTGGAACTGCGTAGTGCACTGGAGATTGGATGCTGGTTGAGGGTCTTCGTGCTCACTGCTGCTGCTATAAATGGGAAAATTTGATGAATACCAGAGTGTTTCTGTGACGCAGGAGAGCATGTGAGAAAAGTTGGGATGAAGTTCCTGGTCGAAGGTTGGACTATAGATGAAAATGATGACATCGTTATAGCTTGTGGACAAGCATCCTGAGTTCAATACTCTGTTGGATACAGCGGGGATTTTGCTCTTCCCCAGGGATATATTGCAGCTGCGTTTTATGGACGATGGTGAGTTTTGACAGGTATACACTGGACGTGGAGGACATCGGCATCTTGGATGTGGAGTTTTGCTGTAACGATTTTGACGCTGCCGAAGAAGGTGGTGAAGGAGGACAGAGCGCGAATGGGAGAGGGAAGATTATCCTTGCTAGAGAGTTGGGCGTTGAATAGGAGTTTGATGGTGAGATTGTTTCCCACGTTGAAAGAATCTGTTTCACAGGACATTATTTCTGTAAATAAGGGGTGAACTTGATGATGTATCTTTTGAAGCTGCTATGAAGCATTTATTCGCCTCCATAGGTGATGAAGAAGGAAGTTGAGTTGAGTTTGCTGATGAATTCTGGAGAGGCCTTGGCAAATCTGGTTGGTGGGAGCACTTCGTTGTCGTATAGTTTAGAGAGGAGTTTGGTTCCGTGAATGCTTCAAGGGTTTTGACGTCTACCACGCGGTATGGTACGTGCTACTGAAGCAAAGATACGCTTTGAGTACTCGTTTTCTTCATCGCTGCTCTCATCTCACAGCAAGAGCGAGTTGATGTGCATGTCGTTGACATTCATGTTCGAAACGACAAAATGAATTTCGCTTTCGCACCTGAGAATCTTGACGATGATGAATTTTCCCTCATAGGTGTTATCGATGAAGCGCAGAGCATAACACGTACTTTTCCAGGGCTGGCCCTCTGTCTCGTAGTTTTTAAACACCTTTTCTCGTTCGCAGTACACGGAGAATAAGATCGAAAAGCAACTGAGAACACAAGCATAGAAGAGTGTATAGAAATACATGAAAATTAAGATGGAAAATTTTGGATCCTTTGCGCAAAATCAGACTTTAGATAATGCTCAGCCTCCAGGAAAGTTCTGAAATTAGCACAGTATATATATTTGGTGAACTAGGTGAAATTCATGCTGTCGAAGGGTACTCCGGAAGCATGGCGGTGAAGCATGTATTTGAGGTAGGCCATTATCTAATTTTAAACGTCAGACTGCTCTTTGTTTTTTTGATAGAGTATACCTGTGATAATTCTCTGTAGGTTATTCAGCACGATCAACTATGTGTGATTGAGCGTGACGGTGGCTCCCTGCAGGTCTTTGAGGACGATCTTTAGCTTTCCAAATAAATTTTTACCAAAAAGACGACGCCGTTGCTAAGTTGGTAGGGTTGAAGAAGGCCCTGTGAGGTTTCAAAACGGCGTTGAATGATAGCCTTATTATTTACGAGAGTATGCCACTTTATCGAACCCAGGGCTACTGTGTTGCGCTGTCCGCACTTTGTAATGGTGACCACCAGTTGATTGGGCTACACGGTCGAGAATTCCACACACAAATTTGCTCTGTTTTGTATATCTTTTCTTGTAATTTACGTCCGCCAAAGTTAAATCATATTGGTCGATGAATGGAATAGGTGAAAAGAGGCTCAGGTGAGCCCATTGTCCATGGAGTTTACAGTTATCCAACATTTGTCTTTCAGGATAAGGAAAAACCCCGGAAAACCTTATCCAGCTAACTCACCCTGACTTAGATTCGAACTCGGGACCTCTTGAACGTGAGGCAGACATGCTACCACCACGCTACCTCTGTAGTGACGATTAAGTTTTTAGTGTGCTCGTCGAAGATGAAGAAATTTCTTACCGACAAATTTTCCAAAATGACGGCATTGATAATTTTCACCAGGTTCTTGGGCTGGTGCACGATGCCTTGCAGCATTTCCAAGCTGAAATTTGAGTGCTCGGGAAGGTGCGTCATGGTGTATTTGGTGCCAACGTCTGCATGCGTCGCCTGGAGAGAAATTGTTGAATTTTAACGGATACCTGACCTTCTGCAGAGCGACATCTCTTTACCCCTGCACGACGATTCTCTCGAGCAAGTAGTTTGAGAATCTGGCTGTGGTGTTATCAGTAAAGATTTACATGGAAGCACTGCTTACCAGCATGAGGAAGAACGGCTTTTTCTTGATCATGCCGAATCAATGGTCGAAGCCTGAACCCACATGTTCAATTTGGCCGGATACCCCTTCCTCTTCACTACCAGCTGTTTATTGCACCCTCTGCCTTTGGTTTTAAAAATGCACACGATTTTGAAAGTTTCGGAATGCACGAACTTTCGCAGCTCTTCGGTGGAAAATATGCCGTCTATGGCTTCTCCGGCTAGATCCTTCAACTTATATACCACGGGTAAGCCACGTACTACCTCAGCTATCTCGAATATTTCGTCCATCCAACTCTGCTTGTACCCCTTGTCGAGTTTTATTTTTTCCATGTAAATGCACACGTGGTTGCCCACCTAATATTTAGGTCTGCTTCCCCTCGGCAGGTGCACGTTTCCGTACAGATTGTGTTGCACCTTCAAGATGTTAGACTCCTTGACCTGCTTGAGCGCCATCCTTATGGACCTGTGATACGAATCATTGTGCGATACAAGGAGGGCCGGAAGAACCTCTACATACCTGTGAGTGTTTTTGAGAGTCAAATACCTCCACATTTTGGTCTTGAAGCTGTGGTTAAGTCATTCCACAACGATGGCTTTCATGTTGTTTTTGGTGGTGTAATGTTGCACGTTGTGTATCTTTAGAAAGTGGCAAAACATCTGGTTGGTTAACTCGGTTCCCTTGTCCGTTGGGAAGACCATAGGTACCCGCTGGAAAAGTAGGCAACGAAACACCTGCGCCACTTCAACGAAAAGTTTCGTTTTGAGAGAAATGGCCCACGCATATTTGGAAAATTCGTCCATGACGTTTAGAATGTAAGCCTACGGTTTCTTGTGTTCTCTGATGCTGCTCATGACGTTGAAATCGGCTAACCGCAGATCGTCCATATTGGTCACGTGATAATATCTGGTGCGAAACCGATTTTTACAGGCTTATGCAAAGTGTAATTGTCCTGTGTTCGAATGAAGTACGCGATGTTGGCCTTCGACTCTCCAGTATCCCTTCGGAGGAATTTTACCATTCTCAAGCCGGCATAATGCTGCGGTTTGGCATAAAATCGCCTAATCGCCGTCCATTCCTTCATCGTTAGTTTTTACAGAGGCTCATGTTTAATGTTTTGGACGTCTAGTTTTCATCGGATATGTATATTACCAAATACCCGGTTTGGTGGTCTAGAAGCTTCTCTTTGGCAAAATTGAGAATATCGTGAAATCAATGCGATACCCGTTGCCCTGGGTTTGCATCTCTAGGGACAGGGTTCACCGTAATTTCCGTTTCCGTAATGCCAGAAAAAAGCATTTACATAGAACTTTGCCCGTGCCCAACGATTTCGAATGTATGCTGCATGGTTTGGTTTTCGCTCACCTCGGGTTGCGGTTCCATGTTGCTGATTCGTGAAAACAACATCGTCTAAATGGTTTTTTTCACACTCAATAACAAACACCTTCTAAATGCTCTCTTTCTCTCTTTTAGTCTATATGAAAATGACCATACCACAGCTCGGTATGATATGCCTAAACGCACATGTTCTATGGTTCTCCGGCAGTCAGGAATTCTTTCTCTTTTTTAACAAAAAATATTTCAGGTGGGTGTAATAAATGCCTTATGGGATAAGGTTAAAACACGTGTATAATTTCTATCCAAAACACTTTAAGGGTGAATTCTCACTTGGGCAAGCCGCTTATCGCTACCGCAGCGTCCGGTTGCGCAGACGGTTACATGCCTCATTAAAAATCCATACGGGCTATCGCACCGGAACTTCCCAAGTTTCTAATCGGGTTTTTAACTGTTCACTTCTGGTCACACCAGCAAAACACCGCAGCATTCGGTTCACATATGACTTAAATTTTCCTACCATCAACCACGACGACAATTAAACATGTTCGTGCTAATTGCACTTCCGTTTACGCAACCATTTTTAAAGTTCCCATACTCTTTAGCAACTTTTTATCGCGTCGGTCATATTGTGTGCCCCACTCCGAATGCCGAGTGGAGCCCATTTTAAATTGACAGCCAGGCTTCCTGGCTTCATTCTCTGTCTTGATTTTGCATCCAGTGCACCAACATGCCCGAACCAACTCGAACATATTACACCATCACCGCCTAGAGATTTTTTTTCGCCAACTTCAGGGATATTCTATAGGGGTGGCTAACACAACATCAGCATCAGAATGACAGTGAGGCGTTGGTTCAGTTCCATAGTAAACAGCAGCATAATCGCGTTGACTATAATATAGATATATTTAAAAAACAAGACGTTTTTAGATATTTAATTTATCCGTTTATTCATTTTACCAAGGCAGGACTCCTTTCCTTTCCTTTTCATAGTCACAAAGAAAACAAAACAAGGATATCAAAATAAAAAGACAAATTTCTAATACGGCAACTCAAATAATAAACACATTTACTACTGCTTCTACAATTCCGCCCCCCAAAAATAACACAGGGAAACATTGCTGTATATCTAAATTTCATTATTTTCAGCTAACTTTTTCTTACTTCGTCTCCTATTCCAGCGTTTCTTCCTCCCCTCCCTCAGCTTCCACTCCCTCCTCCTCCTCCTCTGCAATTGCGCCGTCGTCATAACTTCCTTCATAATTAGGAAATTCATCAACTCCACGCGTACATGTACTTTCCAAATTTGCCATCATCTGTCTTAAGGCTTCAAAGTCGTCGTTCAGTTTTGCCACGTTTCCTTTTATTCTATTTACCAATTCCTGCTCCTTCGTCACATTTGGTTCTTCCCTTCCAATTCCTGTTTCATTCTCGTCATCTTCTTCTGTTTCCGCGTTGCTCTTCCTTCGCATTCTTCCCATTCTTTCTTCGCTGTATCTATCTCCCCTCTTTCTTCCCTCATCTTGTTATCGCATTCTTTTCTAATCTTCTGTTTCACTCCATTTATTTCCTTCTTGCACCACTCCGAAGCTGCTTTTCTTATGCTGTTAACCGACACCCTCCCCGCTGACTCGCCATTTCTTTCACATTCTGAATTTCTTTCCTAATTCCCCTCCGCAGTCCACATTGCAAACCTTTCTACTCTCCCACTTATCCTTCCTGCACCTAAGTTTAGCTGCCGTTCTCCATTACTACATTCGCCAAATATTTATCCCAATCTTTGAATAAACAGGAATTCATCTCATTTACTACTCTATACGCTACCACAAGCTCACCTTCCTTCGGAGCCAATTTTCGTTCCAGTTACAAACCTTGTGGTAAATCTACCGTGTCCAGCAACAAACTACTATCCACCATCTCCATAAGAATCGAACTATGTTCCGCAGCGTACATTCTCACTGTTTTTTTAAATTTGCACCCATATTCCCTCCTCTTTCCTTTTTCACACCTACAACTTTCATTTAGCGCATAACCCTCCGGATATTCAACTTGCCCGATCCTCATGCTACCATACGTCATCACTGAGCACCTCTTAGCCCTCTGACATCTCGTTATCGGCTTTAAATAATTGTAAATGTTCTTCAGCGTCCCCAAAGTAATAAAATCAGAGCCAAACCTACACCCACTTTCCTTCCTGTACACGGAAGTGCAATTAGGCATGAATTCGTGTTCATTTTCACATCTTGTCACATTTTCCAAATGACCCGCTTTGTCATTTAACTCGAACACACACCTCCCAAAACTAACGCAATTGTTCTCTGCGCTAGCTAGCCGTACCGTCAGCAATGCTCTCTTCATCGCAATCATTCTTGCAATTCTATTATTTTCACAAATATTTCTCCCTTTTCATGCAATTTCCTCGGCTTTCTCTCCCATCCATTCCTCATTTTTCATCCAAACGCAACACACTTTATTTCCTCCAATCACCGCCGTTTTTCAGTCCTAACCACCAATCCCATCTCTCTTATTTTCTCCAATCAAATCCCGACACGTCACTTCCGCATTACATGTTTACACATACCTTAAAGACCCCTTCCTTCTTTCCTTCCCAACTCCCGACAAGAACAAATCTCTGCTCCCTTCCGCAAGTCACGTGACTTTTTAAAAAAATCCTTATCTTCTCCGATTAATCGTTCTTTATTTCCTTAATCATCGTCCTTTTTCAATCCTAACCACCAATCCCAACTCGTCTTAGTTTCTCCAATCAAATCCCGACAGGTCACTTCCGCATAAAATGTTTACTCCTTTCTTAAATGTCATTTCCTTTTTTCCTTCTCAACTCCCGACAAGAACACATCGCAACTCCTTTCTGCAAGTCAAGTGACATTTTAAAAGAGATCCTTTTCTTCTCCGATAAACCGTCCAGGATTAGGCAACTAACTGTCTTAGCGATAATCCTATCGCTCTTGGCGCTATATTGTCCGCCAACGACCTAGCACAACTAGCGCCAGCTAGCGGCAGTATTACCGTTAATCCAATTGCTTAATCCAGGGCTATAACTACTCTTACGCAATCGAAAGCGCTTTCCTTCCTAGCTGTTTTACAAAAATTATTGACTTTGCATTCTTTCGTTGCCATCACTACCAAATCTAATTTAATTTTTACTAGTCCAGGTCACATATTACATAATCTCATTTTTAAAACTGCCAATCATAAAACATTCCCATCATTTCATTTATATGTTGCGTCATCTCATGACCTACTGAATTGTAACAGTTTTCTTTCTTATTCATTTTAACATGTGCATATCGATTCTTAAACCACATTGTTAAACATGTTTAAATACTTTTCAACTCCCAGGACCGAAATCAAAACAACCGTTGCAGACAGCAGAATTGAAGTGTTTCAGGTTTGTAGCTGATATATATTGGGTGGCAAACCAAATGGAGATATAAACGAAGTAAACAGAGAGATAAGTATCAAAAGTAATAAAATAATAAAAGAATGGAATAACTCGAAAAATAACGTAAATAGAATGCAAATCATAATAAATGTGGAAATGTGTTACATCCCAAAAGAAATAACGTTAATTGAAAGCAAGCAAAAAGGTTGGCAAATGCAATTTTAAGTAGTAGAAGTAGTTCAATAAAGTATAATGCCAGTCTGCAAATGACTTTATTCTCTCGAAAAATAAAGACTGTTTAACATACATGGAGGACATTCCAAGACTTTTTCGGCTTTTTACGCTATTCTTGCCTATTATCACGTACTACAAGCATCAGTTCAAGACTGGGAACTGCCTCGCGTCGCCCGCTTTAGAAGAAAATTCGCTTGCGCCATTGCCGTCCGTTGAACTGGATTTACCCCGTTGGATTCTGCAAGTGTTCTAACTTGCTTAACTGAAAAACTCGGCAGTTGGGCTACTTGGTATTTTCAATTAATGAAAGTATAGTTTGTATGAATTAAATATTAACGACAGGTTGATGGGTACCAGGTTATCCAAGAAAATGAACTTCGGTCCTTCAGCAAAAAGAGCTTTGGATAGACTGCAAGAGAGGTTTGGACATTACTCGTAGATATCCAAACAGGTGAAGGAAATGGAGGTTGAATAGGCGGAAGAAAGGATTAATGGTAATGATGAAGTAGAAGAGGAGCAGTTCTTGAGTGTACAGGACCAATACATCTTAAGAATGAGTTATACTTTACTGAAAACACTACCAAATCAAGTTAACGTTCACTAAGCTTTTTCTTGTTCAGGCAGTTGGTGGAAATCAAACATTCTCTTATAAAGATGCTCTGTTAAATACATTGTACCTGCAATTTGGGTACAACATTTAACTAGAATAGTTTCGATCTTCTGCAGCGCTTATTGCCTTCTATGGTAATGCAAGATTAAAAATAAACGTTTGAGTCAACGTGAAAGAGATAACTGAAGCTAACTTGTTCCTGTGCTTTTAACGGGTTATCTCAATGCGCAGTTTCAAATTTGATTAAATATTTCCAATGTGCCTCGAATGAATCTTAGTATTTGTATCTGCAATGAATCTTGGTAAATTTGCTCTGGCATGCTGGTAAAGCTACAAACCAAAATACCCAGATCCAGGGAGATGGAAGTGAATGGACAGTATTAGTCTACTGAGTGACCTCCACAATAAAATAATCTTTACCAAAAAATGTGTTCCTTAGAATCATGTATCTAGATTTGGATACTACCTTGGAAGCAAGCAGGGTCATGTATTTAATATCCAATATAACACTTAAAAGGAATGGATTACCATCAATAATGCAAAACTAATAAAATGTATCTAATAAGCTTCGGCTATGTAAGAAAAAGTTCTTTAAACATATTGAGGTATGCATAGATATAGCAGAAGAACAGTTTTTATTTGAATGGTATTTGATATGAAATATAGCATCAAGTTCTCTACTACTGTATTCCAGTAAATTAAGTACTACCTGATGAATGCAGTGTGGTTACTTTGTGTGAATTATTTTTTGTTTCTTAACATTTGGATCACCTGTTAAATTTAATATTATGCTGCGCTGAGTGCTGGCTTTTGTAAATTAAAATGTCCGTTAGATTTCTTCTACATGTCCCAGCACTTTGTGCTGAATGAAACTGAAAGAAAGACCAACTATTTTATCCTGAATTATACGTCCTATTTTAAATAAGGTAAAATTAACCCACATCAATTTTAAATTTAACCGGAAATAGATATGTACTATACGTGAACGAAGAGCTGTTTTTCTAGTAATCGTACTTAGGTTTCATACGTGTGAATGCAGATTCATAACCGAAGCGTATGAATAGCCAGCAAGTGGTGCTGGAATGGCCAGTACGTTCGTGCTACAACTTTTTCTTAAGTCTTCTCGAATTTTTAGTTGTTATTTTGTTTTTGCGTCCTCACGTTATAATAGCTCATGTCTTATAATGAATATCATATTAACAAGAGAACCTCTTATTGTTGTACAACATAGATGTAAGCACAGCGATAACATGGTGATGGCAATAACAGACTCAATACTCATTAAGATTTCATGAGTTCAAAACCTGCATTAGTAAGCAGCTATACCAATCAGTCATACTAAGCAACAACATATCGAACTGCCGCAAAATTTTCGAATGCAAGACAATTGCAGTTTATTGCTTAGTTCATCTAAATTTTCTTGTTCGATATAAGGCGATCCTCTGTATCGGGGAACAATTCTCTGGAAAATTAAAGCCTGAGCCTTATAATACACCAACACAATCGTATGTACTGGCTAGTTAAACTCTACAAAAACTATCGGAAAGGAATTGATTAAATTAATTCAATTAAAACTTTTGTTGAAATTTTGGTATGGCTTTTGGAATTATGCGTTATAAGACTGTTCATTTTTCTAAAAGAACGTTGTCGTTACATTTATCTTCAGAGGTGATTATTCCAAAGCTAAACAACAGCCTCTGTTAATTCTGTACGATTTCATATTGAATAAGATAGATAACGATCACCATTTCCTTTTGGTGCAGCGATTGGCAGCTTCTGGATCCGCTCACTGCACAACAAAGTTAGAATGTCATGTAGATTGTGAGAAGTGGAAAAAGAAATACATTTAAAGCGCAGGATCAGTAAGTGGTGTAGGTTATAAACGTTCTAAGTTATTCTCTAATATCTGTAAATCATGGACGAGCACTGTTAATATCTCTAAATGTATGAATCTATAGAGGAAAATGACTTTTCGCTCCGCTTATATGTTGAATTTCTGTTCCAAACTGATGCTATGTTAATAATTAATGCTACATTCAACGGATACCTTCATAAAATATTGAATTAGTTCATCTTAAGTGAATGATATGATTTTATAAATAGCACTCTTTAAGAACATTCCAACTACTACGGAGGAAAAACAAATAATTAATTAATGACGTCATATCTGGAATTCAGAATTGCTTTTACCTGGCTTCAGATAAAAGCAGTAATCCGGAACAACGAATGTGTAGAAGCTCTGTTAATATCGCTAACCAGATGCTTCCATGTACCAGCCTCAAACTTTACCCTCCTTAACTTATTTAATTCATTGCTAGCCTTCCCGCTCCCTCAAGTTCATTAATTTTCTTTGAGCCGACGTCTGATTTAATGGCTGTCGGCAACCTCTAGATAAATGTGCGCCAGGAGCAAATGTTGATGAGAAATTAGCGAAATGGGTAATATTTTAGCGAGATTTGGTTGACGCCTACGGTTAATTAATTCAAGTGGAAAGCCTAAGTGAAGCTACATCTATCAGCACTACGATCTTTGCATGTCTGCTCAGCTTTAAAAAAAGAGAGAAACGCCATGCGCACAATCTCTTGAAATCTTATTTGCTACTTTGGAGAGCACAGCAAAATGCACGCAATATTTCTCGTTTACATAATACTGATTACTTTTGTTATGAACACAAAAATGCATAGAGCCAGTAATTTGATAGTGCGGTAGGTAATGAAATAGGAAAATCTCATCGAAAGAGCAACCTTATTTACTAGCAAGTTTGTGTGGAAACAAAAGCAAAGCATGGTGCGTGCCGATTTAACCTCGCTCATAAATCCACGCATATTTACGTGTCTCCCTTACATTAACCCTCCACGTGATTGCTCCAGGGATTTTCCTTGTTTTCTCTTATTTTCTGTTTAATCCTAGGCGTGGTTGCGGAAAACTCCAGGACTCTGACCTCAACAACAAACTGTATCCCCGCCCACAAATCCTCTGCACGAATTACTCCACTTTTTAAATACAGTATCGTTGTTGACACTATATATCATTTTAATTTTACATGCTGCGAAAGGGTTGGTGCTTAACTGATTACATAATTGCTGCAGCATAAGGATTTTAGCACCGTTTTCGATGTTGTTGAAAATCTTATTAACGAAATAACTTTACAAGGTGCACAAAAGGCTATTTTAATTACAGAAACTGTTATTTTGCAAATACAAATAGGTGATCCAAAGGCTTGCACATTGACTTCCCATGCTCGTATTCTATTTATCAGGGTTGGCAACGAAACCCTGGTACCGTGGTAAGACAATATTCGCAAAAGTGTCGAAATGATTGTAGGTGGGTATTTAGATTAATAGAGTGCTGACTCTTCACGGTGTAGGCTACGTAAGGTTTTCTAATAACAGTTACAGGATCAGACCACAACTAAAATCCAATATGGAACTCCTGTACACCGTTCGTGGTCATGATGAGTCTTTTTTAGAATTTACGGATAAAACAGCTTTGCCAGCAGCCAGACTTGTAATCAGCAGAGGTATTTATTGTTTAAGCTATGCGTGCTTAGAATAAAATAAGGTGTTGAAGGCAGCCTTTCTGGGAGCTTTATTTGCCACCGCAACCAGCGACACTTACCCTAGAGTTGCACGCCGCTAGGGAACACTCTACACCACTCATTTTAGCACTCAGTATTTAACGGTGTGTACTCTACTACGTATAATTTGTAAACAAATACGTTAAAGAATGTCCTTCTTACTGTAACGGTGTTAACGTTATACCCGTAAAAGTTTAACCATCAGAAGGCGCCAATCGTGTCTCAGCTTGGTGATGACCATACCTTGCTTTAGTGGGCTGAAGGTACACTGGATGTTCTTTCTCCCTTATAGAGTCCCTCAAGCTCAACAAAGACAGTGAGAGACGAACGGCACACTTCCTTAAGTTTTTGCATTTCCTTTTACCCACAATGAGTAATTTAATTTCCGTGTGTTGAGGTTTGAGGTGGACTTTTATGAAAGCAAAGAAGAACAGAAAATTTTCCATTTTGAGCTTACTTGACTCGGCCAGTATATGATCCGTTGTTATAGTTCTTTATTTAAATTAGGTGCTGGAATGCAGGAGACATTTGGCATGTTTATGGTTAAACAGTGTCTATCACTCAATATTAGCCACCGAGCCAATTTTTAATCTATGCTTCTAGCAATGCTAGAAGGTCTGGGAGCCAAGCAGCTTGAGCTAGTTAGGTTAAAACGTGAAACTAAAATATTTATACAACTAGAATAAGAAATATGGTGTAATGTAGCCAAAAGTTTGTAAATAGCAAGCTGCTTAAATTAATTTATTTGTTTTAACAATGTGATTAATGGGAGACTAAATGCTAAGCATTGACTAAAATAACATTTTTGGTGCTTTATGCAGTCTTATGAATGAGCATTTCTGCTTCAGTGTTATAAATATGGTGCATATAAATATTATAAGCACCATATTTATAATTTCATTATGCTATAACAATGTCACTACACATGCCATTTTGTACTCTGAATTCCGCATCACTTTATATAAAAATAAGTAGCTGCTAATTCTTAAAAGCAAGGCGGTAAACTTAATTCCAACTTTTAGGGAAAGTATTTCTCTGCAAAGTGAAGGAACTGTACATCATGTGCCCAAGTCATGGATTTCTCACTTTAAATAATTGCGAATCTGTTTTCTCCTACTTTTTTATTAAAAAGCGGTTTCCATAGGTGACTTGTGGTGCAAATGACAATTTTTGATAAACTATCAAGGATAGATTAAATAAACTTTGGAATGATAATCACTACCTCTGAATGTTCTTTAGGATCTAATTTGGTGTAAATAGCATGGTTGGGCATTTTTAAAAAATAATCAGCAATAAATATTAAACAAAATGTTATATGTTTAAGAAAATAATTACGTGTTAGTAATGAAAGAAACAAATTGAATAAAAATAGATCAGAGAACTAAGAAGTTATGCATCACATTCTGTAAGTGTTTAGTCTGATAGCTCAAGTGCTTTCTGAGCAAAATCCCTCGCAGAGGGTCCCAGCATGAGAGTTTGTGTATAGTGTGTATATACAAATTTAAAAATGCATAAAGTGGCAAAACAAGCGGAAAGCTGAATATGTCGGATGTAACATTGATAGTAGATTACTTTAAACTTCCCTTCGATTACCTGTGTTTTCTGGAGAATCATTCCAAGCATATGCTTCTGTTAATCTGTACTGAAATTGATTCAGATTTATATATATATATATATAACAGTTAAATTCTGGATTCACAGCTGGAGCTTACAATATTCAGCTCCTAGTCTGGAGGTTTAAATTTTTGGTATAAATCAGCATGCCATTGCCTTGACGACGCCTTAACAACTTCCGAAAGTACAGCGCTCCAGCGATTGTTTTCGGAAGAGCTGAGCACTAGTCATCCTTTGAGATTTTACGGAATTCAACGAACACCTATTGGGTAGTGAATTAGTGAGTATTCGAACGTGGCTTTAAGTGCTCGTACATAAACCTATTACTGAAATTATTTAAAGTAAACGAACATCCCTTAATAAGGCCGAGCTTCAGACCTTCTGTGATATTAGAGTGGCGCCCAACTTTAAAATCTACACGTGCATCCTCGCTAGAGAAGTTTAGTCAGAAATGAAATGAGGATTAATTCAAAATGCGAAAATGTGAGTTGTTATGCTGAATGCAACCGAGATTCGGTGGAGCGATAAAAACAATGAAGTAACCTGGCAGATCCCTAGGGGCGATGTTGAGCGCTACAGGGCGAGGTCTCACGCATAAGATACTGCCGTGATGATAAGGTCCCTTGCGTCAATCAAGTTGACAGCTGACCGTTAGATCGATCACAGGCGTACCTAGTGCTTCTGGAAAACAAATAAAACCATTGACAAACGATAGCAACCAACAAAGTTTGTTTATTGTTTAGGAGAGAAGGTACGTTTTACAATTTAAACGTATAACAGTTTAATTAAACTTGTATAATTATAATGCGTTGGATTTGAGATTCATTTGGTAAATGCACTGGACAGAATTTCAGAGGGCAGTTTACCTATTCTAAATCTTGTTGTGATGCCAATATAACTGTGAAAAAGGGTAGTTTGAGTTTTGTAATATAAATGATAATTATTATGAGTAAATGTTAGCATTAGGATTAGGATTATACTTCGGAGGGTATTGTATTTATTCCCCCAAGTGGGGCATCCCCGAGAGGATGGAAGAGACGAGAGGAGACAGAGAGTGGTCGTACCAATAAGCCACGGCAGTGCAGAGGGCAGGATACCCATATTTTACTTAGATGAAAATCTGCCCGGGTAGGCCAGGACAACGGACATTCCCCCTTACTTTAGTTCGGAAGGGGTCCCAGCAGCCGGAGGAGAAAGTGGTTCTCTCAGAGCATATTTTCTTGCCATGCACTTCCGAGACATCCGCCGGCATTTCTACACTGAAAGAGATCACCAGATAAGAGATGATGTGAAATGATAATGGAGATGAAATGGAGGCACAGGAAATTCGGGGGCTGTAATTAACCTACCCAGCATTCGTCTGACCTCCCGGGAAAACCCCGAAAACACCCATTGGTCAGGTAGGTCGACCACGGGAATCGAACCCGAATGCGGGCAAATGTTAGTGTTACTTCCGTTACAGGCACTTGCGTTACACACTCAATATCATTTACTTTAAGATATATTCAACTAATGGACAATAGACAGTGATAGATAACACTTCGTGTTAATAATCATAAATGATTGCAGGAATTGTTCAAGAACAAATTTTGTAACAGATGCACAAAGTTTTACAGGAAACTGATATGACAGTCAACTATGTTATACCAACCTATCAATGAAACCACATACTCTATGTATGAACTCCTAAGATGTAAAAAAAACTATAATAAAGATTCATCAACATTATTCCTGCTGGTCCCGTAGCTCAGTCGGTTGAGCATCCGCCTGCTGTGCTAGCGGTCCCGATTCGATTCCCGGCCGGGTGAGAATTTTTCTCCAACCAAGATGATTCCCCATCCTCTCCAGAGTCCGGAAGTATGAAAGAGAGTGCGATTGTGTGCGTGATATAATGATTAAAAGCCAACGATTACGAGTTAACACCTTCTATATGTTCCAAAGGAGAACGATCGCCAATGTGACCGATATAAAGAAGCCACCGACACACAAAAAAAGAAGGAACTAAAAACATTATTCCTATTTCCAATATCTTATGGTTTCTTAGCCACATAAAATTGAGTAAGAGTAAAAAAAAAGGATACGGGATTTAAATGAAAAAGAAAAGAAAACAAGCTCCTGTACTTACCACAGGTGTATGTAGGTCGCTCTTAAGGTTATACAACAGAGAGGGACATTCAGAGTACCATGAGCTACACAGGAGGAAAGGATGAAGTGAAGGAACTACAAAAATCTACAGACTGCAGGGAAACAGGCCACAGAGACCTGAGGAAGTATCTAATAATAGTTCCAGAAATAATTATTTTGTTTCTTAACGACAATGTCATCCACCAGGATCGTATCAGGGCCACCAATGGTAGGCAACCTCCTTATGCAGGAATTCTTCTACATGCCAGTAAATTTACTGACATGGAGCTGTCACTTTTAAGGACAGTTAGCAACCATTGGTCTTGTTCGGATTTTAACTCGTTAACTTGGGATTAGTAGAACCAGCGTGTAACAACGCGATCCAGAGCGATCCAGGCTCGGAAACTAGTCCCCGGCATATCGAGGGAAGAAAAGGAACCCTCGCCCAAGTAGTCACTTAGATTCCATAGAAAGTACTTTTTCCTTTGAAGAATCATCCACGCCGTCCGTTCGAAACCACCATACACCACGCAACCTAAAAGTAAACCTGAAATATAAGAAGGAAATCAGAAGGTAAATTGTGATAAATGGATAATAATCAAACCAGCTCTCGTCTACCAAACAGTGAATCCACGAGAAACTCAAGGACACTTTGGCGATCGACAGAATTCGAATTCTGGAACTCCAAAATGCGAGTCTCACTTACTGCTGCGAAGCAATCTACCTCGGTATCTACTATAGGTATGTGATATAGAAAAAAAAGCGTTTCCCTTTTTCATTTAGTATGAAACATATCAATAAATATTAGCACGGCGTCAAAATTTGTGATAGTAAAACTAAAGAATTGTCAAGAGTAAAAGTTAATGTAGTGTTGTATTGAACGATGTTTGCAATACACAAATATACAGTATGTAATCGCGTGAAGCTGTGAATGAGTTTGAAGTTAAAACTTGTGAAGTTTTAATGTAGTTTTAAATAATCTCATGGTCCAAAAGCTGAAGTCCAATGCTTCAGTTTCTTACCTGTTTATTCGCTCTGGTTTTCTTCTTTCGGTTAACATAGAGTTAAGGGAAATAAAACAACTTAGTCGAAATGAGGAATCACAAGGATTCAGCTGAACCCAATCAGGTGACGGCAGCGCCGTAGCTCAGTGGTTAGACCGCTTGGCTCTCACCAAGGCGGCCCGGGTTCGATCCCAGGATACCGCAAAGTGAGATTTGTGGTGGCCAACACGGCGCTGGGGCGGGTTTTTTCCGGGAACTCCGGTTTCCTCCGCCATCTCATTCCACCTGTGCTCCATCTTCATCTCATATATCATCAGTGTCACCGCCTGCGGTGCCGTATGTAGCAAAAGCGGGCGTTAAACACTACACACACACACACACACACACACACACACACACACACACACACACACACACACACACACACACACACACACACCAATCAGAGTGTGTAAGAGTGAATTCTATTTTTACGGTTAAGAATGTTTACATTCGTTACGTAACTGTATCGTGATATATGAGGGCTGTTCAATAAAGAATGATCATAATTTTTACGGTCATAATTTTTCGCACTGAAATTCAATCTTATTATGTTCCGATAGCTTAATGTGAAACAAACATGCTATAGTAGTTCCATAGTTGGTACTCCTGGTTCCCGCCTGTGAGAACTAGGCAAGTTTAAACATGTTCAGGATCGTCTACCACTGCTATGGAGGTAACACGCGAGGAACAATATGCGAGTTTGAAATTCTGCTTTCGTCTCAATAAATCTTCAGTTGAGGCCTATACAATTTTACAGGAGGTCTATGTAGAGCCTGTTTCTCCCCTACAGCACAGATCGAAGGTGGTTTAAAATGTTTAAAGAGGGAAGAAAGTCAAACTAAAGGAAGGTGGACCCGGTGCTCTACTTACTGCTCGTACGGAAGAGAACATCAACAATGCTGCTGTCGTGCGAGAGGATCGACGAATTACCTTAAGATCACTTTCTGAAATACTGAACACTTCATTGGGTGCCACCCACACGTTGATGACAGAAACATTACACAGGGGACCTGTTTGTGCGCGATGGGTTCCAAGAATGTGAATGTGTAGTGTTTAACGCCCGCTTTTACTACATATGGCACCGCAGGCGGTGACACTGGTGATACATGAGATGAAGATGGAGCACCGGTGGAATGAGATGAGATGGCGGGGAAACCGGAGGTCCCGGAGAAAACCCGCCCCAGCGCCGTGTTGTCCACCACAAATCTCACTTTGCAGTCGCCTGGGATCGAACCCGGGCCGCCTTGGTGAGAGTCAAGCGGTCTAACCACTAAGCCACGGCGCGGCCTGGTGGGTTTCAAGGCTGTTGATTCCCGAACAAAAGGACATTCGCATTAATGTTTAATTTAGAGGAAGATCCGGAGTTTCTTTCAAACGTAATCACCGCTGATGAAACTTGGCTACATCATTTTGATCTTGAGAGCAAACAGCAAAGCTCAATGTGGAAATCTCCTTCATTACCAACCCCCCAAAATTCAAAAGTGGTTGCTTCTATTGGGAAAGTTTGGTAATCTCATTCTTTGATATTCATGGAATGGTTTATCAGCATTTTTACTTGCACACACATCAGTAGCTGGACAATACTACAGGGATGTCCTGAAAACATTGAAAGTCCATATCAGGCGCAAAAGACCACATTTCCATGAAGTAGGCTGGATGCTGCACCACGATAGTGCGCGGTCACATATTGCCAATGTCGTTGCTGAATATCCTGCGAAACTCAACGTGAAGTGCATCCCTCACCCTCCCTATTGTCCGGATCTAGCCCCATGTGACAACTTTCTACTCCCTAATTTGAAGAAACCCCTTCTTGGGAGGCACTATCCATCATCAGAAGCAGTGGTGAAGGCTGCGGAGGCGATTTTGAAGGATGTCTCAAAAATTCTTTCCAGCATGTCTTTGAAGCCTGGCAGAAACGCTAGGAGAAGTGCATCGTATTCAGGGGAGACTATTTTGTGAAGGACCATCAAAATTATGGGGATGAGTAAAGGTGCGTTGTCAAAAAAAGCGATAATTCTTTATTGAACAGCCCTTCTCTATTTTTTTCTTATTTAACCGCTTTTCCATTATTTCCCTTAATTTTCTTATCTGTTTTCCTAGTTTCACAAATATTCACTATACACATAAACAACCATGCCCAAGGCGGGACTCGACACCGCGATCCTCTACGCGGTGGAACGCTGGAGATATACGCTTTAGCGACCATGGCTACAAGGGCTCCTTCGTATGTGCTTAAGCTTGTTACAGAAAATGATTGTTTCCAGCTGTTAATACTGCGGATTATTTTAGTGGGCAAAATAATACCCAGAGGTATTTTCTAATGTTTGTGCCGTTTTTGATATGTTTGAAATACATTTTGTTTTTCACTCTGAAAGTAGCAAAACATTCTGAACATGGGTCCAGTATGGATTTTCTTTGTCTTCTGTTTTGGTTCATGGCGCTCCCATTAGTTACCGTGTTTAGCTGATTGTCGAAGAGATGTCAAATTCTGAATCCGCGCGCGCAGGCACGTGTGTATTTGTATGTGTGTATGGTGTGTATGGTTAATGTTAGCTCTTGAGTTGCTTTCAATATGAAACTCTTTCTCCTAGGCAACAGATATTACGTATGTGGATCATCGGTCACTTCTGTTTCTATGTTCACCTCAGCACATGTTACCGTTTTATAGCAGCATATGAGGGAAGAATCTACAATTCTTTTTAATGTGTTTGTTGTAATTATATGATCAAGATTATTGTTCAGCTATAATTATTCTGAGACATATTAATTGTGGCACTGGCTTGTTAGCCATCTTTAAAATTCTAAGTTGGCAATTTGAGATATCGGTTCTATGGTTTGTTTCAGAACGTGCCTGATCCTTTTACCGCATTTGTCATTAAGCGCAGTGTACTAAATACGCATATAGTATATATTTATTGTTACAAGACCATGGGGACAGTCAACTGACGGTAATTAAATTTTGTGGATCCTTTCCTTTGTAGTATTTCCGGGAGTTTCCTGCACATTTATGTCCAGCATTCATAATGGAAAGATCGTGGCTTTAAATTACCACAATATGTGTAATTTAATCACAAGTATTATGAAATATATTTTGACCAACCTAAAGCTGTTAAAGTGGAACACTCCTTTATCAATTAACTACGTACACGAAGTGTTACTCAATATATCCAGCCTTTTAGAAGAGTATGAATAACAAACGCCCCCCTCTCTCTCTGCCTCTTTCTTTCTCTAGCCTTAAGTATTTTACATATTACCTTGCATTTATTTTTCGATTAGCTTATACGGAGATTCATGATGTGCAGTGAAGCACTGCTTTGGCATTGAGTATCAATATCTGATGTTTGGGTTCTGGTTGATGACAGCGTTGACTTGAAATTTTTTTTACAGCTTATTGTTGTGTCTGTTTTGAGTTTTCATTTATTTTTAAGCTTACTTAATGGGCTTTTGACTGAAGGAAGAGCAAAAAATCATATTGTCACCTCTGGGAAGATATAGTACAAGGAATAGTTATGTGATGGTTAACAGGAGACTGTATTACTGTTATCTAAATTGCAGAGTATTTTATATTGAGCTTATACTATATTTTAATCGGAATAAAACGTATTCTTATACCAATAAAAATTGGATCGTGTTAAATGTGGCTCCCAGGACACCAATTCGAAAACATTGTCACTATTTTTCTAAAGCCAAGGCTGTTGTTGAGCCAAGATCAGCAACAGCGACAACGCCTAATAAATTGGACACCGGAAGTTTTATCTATATGCTCTGTAAAGCACGAACATCATATATATTCCTTTAACGAACTGTTTCTAACATAATTAAGAAATTAAGTAAATGAAATCTAGTAAATAGCAGTTGTTTCTTTGGGCTACCTACTCGTGTCAAAATTCACACTACGCCCTTTATAGATGACTATCTCTCCTAATGACCCTGTACTAGAGCAACATCTCATTAGAGGCTATTAGAAGGTAGCAAATTAACAATTAAACATGTCATTTGTATGCATAATTCTTTTATTCCTGTCATTTGGGGTAAAATATGGCTAAGAGGTAATTCATATATGTACTCCTTCGATATCTGATTATTCTTTGAAATATACTTCAACCTAACACTAGCTACTTAAGCTTCTCCTCTTATTTTAATTTAATAATTTTATAGAATTCCATTGTAGCCATCTCACTCAATACCGTAGTCATAAAGAGTAGCAGGCGTCTTCCGAATACATTGAAGCACTTACATCCAGGAATACTTTCCGAAGATAATATCTAATTTACAATGATACTATGATTTAATGCGACTCTTTAATTTTTGTCGAAAGTTTATAAACGTTCAATTACAGTAGATTAAATGTCTTGTGACAGTAAATATATTCATTCACGTTACTTTCTCTGTCTATTTTGTCTAGAAATATAAATACAGGTATACACAAAAATCATGTTAACCCAAGTAATTGTTTACATAAGTGATTTCATTACACATTTCCTTGGGTGCAAAGCAGGAGTAAACATGTGACTAAAGCAGGAGTCGAATATTTAAAAAACGGGTGGCTATATAATGGATATGAAACGCTATACCTTTTTCGTGACGTCGCGAGTATCTAATAGACGATGAAAACATTTCAAAAGCTACAATTGATAATGTATTGTAAAGTTCATAACAAAGCGTGCTTCAGAAATTTAAAAGCCTACTAACACGCACTTAAAGTACATTATGTGATTTTAGGTTTGTGTTTCTCATATGGTTAGCTTTTATGTATCTCTTGTGGTTTATAACTTAAATAAAGGTATCTGGATTTCATTCAGATTGAAGAGAATTTCACACAATTTTCACAGAAAATTTAACAATTTTATTTTTGATAAAATATGCGGAGTGTAGCATTTTAAAGAAAATCAATAGCACCATTTTGAAAACATAAAAACGACAACAAATACTTCTACATATACCACGAGTATGTGGTAGGGAGTTCTGTTAAAAATTAGTGTCGCATCCTTGGAAGCCGCTGAATATCCTATCTTTTCAGCATTTCGTTATTGAGTTGTACTGTTCACACCAGATTGGACTGGATTGGACGGATTGTTTGAAGGGAATTCGGCCCCTCGACCAGACTGGTGTTTTGTACCTATGCCCCAGAGTGGGGCACCCCGGGAGCGAGAATGAGGTGAATGTGGACAGAGGGTTGCCAACCCCAAAGAGTCAAACAGTACACAAGGCGGGGTCACTAAACTTAACTAGATAGAAACTCCGCAGTGGTACATGACAATCGTCATCGCACTTACTGTGGCTCCAAAACAGTCATGAGGCCGGTTTGGATACTGGAGGCCGCAACACCCCTAGAGTAAGGGCTTACAGGCAGGCTTGCACAACCGCCTGTGGCGTTTCTGCTCAGAGATAGAAGTCGTACCGCCCAAGAACAAAGTGTTCACCCAGAGCATATCATCCTGCCATGCACCGCCGAGACACCCGCCGACACTTCTACACCGAGAGAAACCACCAGATATGAGATGATATGAAATAATAATGGAAATAAAATGTAGGGACATGAAATTCGGGGGATGTCATTAATCTACCCAGCGTTCCATTAGCGACCCGGGAAACACCTCGAAAACCCCATGGGTCAGGTAGATCAGCCTTTACACCAAATATACACACATACAAATTTTCTAAACATTTTCTGTTTCTTTCCGTCTTATTAATGGCGCACGAAAATGCGTATTACAGATAAAACCTTGATATCCAAATGTTTAATTGAGTGCAACACTTTCTCTGCGTGCACAGGAGGTGCACTAGAGAATTGTAAATAAGACTTCTTTGTCTAGTATTTAAGTACCGGAAGTATTACCATGTCTTTTATAAGTATCGCTTTATATCACAACACGAAATTATTAACAATCTACCGAACGCGGCTCACATTCAGGAGGCTTCGTCCTGAAGTCTTAAAGTTACCAATTATCCTGAATTTCATGGCTTTCTCGGATCGCTGGGGAGAGGTGTGATGAATGCTTACGTCAATAAAACTTACTGTCCCTTGTACCCTTTCATTTCTTCCCTGTTTATGGCTCAGTCTTGCAGGATCAAGTGTAAAACTTTATGGGAATATTACCCTGCATGACAATTTTCAATCTCTCTTCTTGAGAATAAGGAGAGAATGAAAATTACACTGAGCCAAAATACACAATCTAGAGACGCCAAGTCCTTGCTGTATTGTGTTGTAATTAGATGTGAGCGCCCGTTGTCATCATTGAGTTCATCTATTCCTCTTCCTGTAGGTTAGGTAGCCGCAAAAGACCACGTGCTGAACGAATTGTTAAAGTCCTTCATTATCATTGTATGTTCCTTTGTTCAGAAATATAGGGAAGCAATACACCGTCTTTAAATGCACTGGCGCAGATGGAATACTTGACATACCACCACCACCACCACCACCACCACCACCACCACCACCACCACCACCACCACCACCACCACCACCACCACCACCACCACCACCACCACCACCACCACCACCACCACCACCACCACCACCACCACCACCACCACCACCACCACCACCACCACCACCACCGCCGCCGCCGCCACCGCCACCACCGCCACCACCCCCACCACCACCACCACCACCGCCACCACCACCACCGCCACCGCCACCGCCACCGCCACCGCCAGTAGCTCTTGTTGTAATAGCAGTATTAGATTAACCTTTCAGCTACTGTGCCAGAATACACTTACGTATGGTGTTCCTTCCTCGTCTGATCCACGCTTCCCACGAACATCAAAGTTGATCTCAGTTACTTCTTTAACACTTACTTGCATGTTGAAAATAAATTTAAATTTTGTCTTCCCGTGAACCACTTTAGGTAGCTATTAACCGGGGTATTTAGGAAGATACTTGGCAGTGAAGGCGCCGTCATACGTTTACACCGCAAGACGGGCTATCAGAAGGGAGGAGAGGTAAACAGTATGTCTCAAAAATATGTACTTATTGATGTTAGAAAATTTGTTGCGCTAAAGAGGAGAAGAAAATTGACTTATTTAATTCTGATGTGAAAATTCCGATTCCTTCATATCCGTTTCATTTGCCTATCTATAGAGCTTCCATCTGTGGCGATGTCATTAAAGGATGGATATAAGCTGTTATATCTGTGGAACTGCCATTGACTCTGGAATTTATAAAACCGACTAAGTATTTACTTCTTCTTCTTCTCTGCTATCCAAAAATACATTGATTATTATTCTTTCTATTTCTGCTTCCATCTAACACCTCGATGCCAGTATTCTTATTCTATGGATTTAATTTTGATGCATGCATTTTTCCAATCCTCTTCAGAGTTTTTGTTTAAACACTCTCTGGTCAATTCTGTAACTGTATTTAAAGTCATAGAACGTACATGTTTCTGCATTTTTGCTTCATGATATTTCATATCAGTTGAATGGGTTTAAATTGCAGTGATGAGGCAGCAATCTATATTCTGGCGTTCAATTAAAATGTGCCACATATTCTTACATTTTTTAAACTAAATTTCATTTCCTTTAATATTCTCCAGAATGTTTTCTGTCCATTACCAAAATTAATTTTCTCATTTACTGCATAGAATAATTTTTATTTGCACTTCATAATACTCCAAGACACGTTCTACGAACGTCGCACTTATCGAAATTTTCCATTTGAATTTTTTTCCGATTACATGGTCTTTCTGGAGTAGGAACTCGTGTATCTGAAACACAAGCTTCTTCAAATTCTTTAACTGCTCTTTTTATTGTGGCTTCACTATTTCCTACTATTGTAGTCGGTCTAGCAACTGTCCTTTGCAACAGAAGAACTAGTACGTTTTGCTTTTCTTGCGTCCAGAACTGGAAACCATTCTGCTTTTGGAGTTTACAACACTTTTAGGTGATCTTTTTTGAATTTCCCATGTTTGAAAATTATTAATTGAGGCACTTACTTTGTGATACGACACTACGGTGTACTGCGGTAGTCACGTGTCACACCACAGTTAACAGCTGGTTAAAAAAATTAATGCGGAGCCTATAGCCAGCCATCACAACGCGTTAGTTCCTATTACCGCCACACATAAACAAAACTCAAGATGTTTGTCCCTGGTAATATCAGGATTAACTTATACCAAATAATAGTATCGTTTCAGATGAATTGCATTATTAGTATAATTAAAATGTAGAAACAAATTGTATACATGTTCCTAAATAGATGATATGCTCTTGGGCAATAGGTTTGTCAAATTTGATTAAAAGTTTTAGCCTTAATGCAGGCTTAAAGAATCATTACCATCTGAACTCATAGATTAATTTATTCTCCCTTGTATCTGGAAATAATATTTACTGGCTTATTTGACTCAAAGGGAGAAAGACATGCCATCACTAGTGTACCTATTATGTACAATCGATACACCAGTCCCTAATCCCTTTGTAACTGGGTGGAGACCATGTGCTGAAGGGAAGAGCATGTCAATTATACTCCCACAGTCATCATCGTCAGCTCGAAGGACACCCTATTTTAATATCCCTAATGTAGATGATACTTCACAAGATGTCACTTTCCCATGTATATGTTTTGATTAATTCCATCTATTCACTGTGCATGCTCATTTGGGAGTTAAACATGCTGAACAACGAAATTTAAACACGCTGGCAACTATTTCAGAGTGCATTCGTACGTGTAATAAAATTATATAGAAATTCGAGATAAATTTATCACTGGTCAAAAATGAAAATGTTAAATAAATAATTTATGATGGTTCTTATGTATTTTATGTGCCAAATCCAGAAATCAAGTTGGAAATGCTCCATCACCCACCAACTCTTTGTAATATTAAAAAAATGTTATCATGATTATTAGAATAGGGCGGTAAATGTGCTGATTAAAATAAATTAATTTTTTCTTATTAGGTCAACAATTACGGCAACAAATGACATATATGCTTTTGGTGATTGTTGTCTGTGACTTCAGGAATGACAATGTCCAACAATGAGCCTCTCCAAAATTATGCTTTTACTGTCCAGGTGAATGTAAACTCCAGCAGCATACAAGGAGGGTTTGTTGCAGATACAAACTGTCTTGCATAGTTTCCAAAGGAGTAGAAGCTAATAAAAGCTAACCTTGTGTGTTCTCAGTTGTAAATTAACAAGTGTAGTGTTTCTAATAGTGTGTTAGCATTGGGAATTAGGAGGATACATTCTCGCAAATATATAAATGATCACATTTTTTTTTACATTTGTGGTGAGCAAATTTTAAAAGCACAGAGGCGAAATTTGACTTCTGGAATTAAAAGTGCTTATCAGTGTTACTTTGACAGCAAAATTGATGAGAATAAGTTTTGGGCTCCAGTAATCTGTTGTGCCAAATGTACAACACTATTAACCAGCTGGTTAAAAGGGAACCGTCATATGCCATTTGCAATTCTTATGATATGGCGGGAACCTAAGGATCATATAACAGACTGCTAATTCTGTTTGAAAAATATATCTGGAATAAGTTCCAAATCCAAACACACTGTTAACTATCCATATTTGGAATCAGCAATTCAACCAGTGCCTCGTGGACCAGGCCTTCCCGTACCAACACCACCAGACGACAGTAATGTGACAGAAGCTTTTGAAACTGTTGATAGTGAATTGCAACAAAATAACCCAGATTTTCTGGAAGGAGTTTCCGTAAACGAGCCGCACTTATTAACCCAGAAGGACCTAAATGATTTGGTTCGTGATCTCAGGTTACCTAAAAGTAAAGTCGAGTTACTTGCTTCAAGATTGAAAGGCTGGCATCTCCTGCAGGATGGCACCAAAATAACGTCTTTTCGTCGACGCCAAAAGGAATTTGGCCACTTATTTTATAAACAAGAGGACCTAGTGCTCTGTAATGATGTCTATTCTTGGATGGAGTCCCTGTGTGCTCAACATAAGCCTGAAGATTGTTGCTTGTTCATTGACTCTTCGAAAACAAGCTTGAAGGGTGCCTTGCTACATAATGTAGAGAAGTTTCCATCCATTCCCATAGCCCATGCAATTGGTATGAAGGAGACTTGTGTGAACATGCAACTCTTGCTATGCAGTATACGACATGATGAGGACTTATGGCAGATATGTGCACATTTTAAAGTGATAGCCGTCTTACTTGGATTACAACGTGGTTATACAAAATGTTACTGTTTCTTGTGCATGTGGGATAGTAGAGACAAAAGCAATCATTATGCCGAAGTTGGCCAAAGAGAGAGTCATTCAACCCAGGACAGGCAAATGTTTTTCTCCACTTGTGAGTGCTGACAAAATCTTATCACCTCCTTTACACATCAACCTGGGTATGTTTAAGAACTTTGTGAAAACAATGGATAGTGATGGGAATGCATTTCTGTTACTGAAAACTAAGTTTCCTAAGATTAGTGAAGCAAAAATAAAAGAGGGTATACTACTGCTGGACATTCAAGAGAGATGTTCCTCAAGCAAAGTACAATCGAAAACTTAATTCACATACATTTCAGGTATGTAAAAGGTACTCAAGCTAAGGTGTTGCACATGTTAACTGTATAATTAACATATTATCTGTATAATTACAGTAAATCTTGTTAATGAAATTACTCAACAACTATGGGTGATGGAGAAGTTTTGCAAAAAGATTTGTAAACAGCAGACACAATTGAGTAAGAATCCCCCTTTATACTTCTTTTAACATTAAACAACTTAAATGTTGTTGACCAGAGTTACCTGTTTTACTCTTATAGGCACCAGTTTTTCAACAAATAATTGTTTATAATTATTGTGTAATATTGAAAATGATTAAACCCAAGATTCCCGTTTAGACCAGGTGATCCATAATGGGTCTCAAACTAGATCAGCTGTAAACATATGGGAGGGAAGAAAGAGAAAGAGATAAATACAACACTGTTAGGCCGCGAATTGATACAAGCAAATGTATGAGTGATTTCTCTTATTTATTATGGCTCAATATTCGCATTTAAGTATAGAACTGCTCAGCCCGAATCAGTATCAGGGTCTGATGTGTATACAATGTCTATATTCAGTTCTCTGTATTAGACATTCATTGAAAATAGGTTCTGGGCCTATACATTCTGAAATTAATGTTTAATAGAACATATAGAGAGATAGATATCTACTGTTGCCAGGCAAAGTTTTGCTAATGGCTGCTCACGCAGAGGCGAACACCGAGAGAGAGAGAGAGAGAGTGCGAGAGAGAGAGAAGGAGAGAGAGAGAGAAGCGGAGAAAGAAATATACAGAGAGTGGCCCATGCACGTCCACGCGCGTGCTAGCTCTGAACCTTGCCGAGAGGGAAAGAGACGGAGATTGTCTGGATAGTACTCTCCTCTCGCTGGCTCGTGAAAGGCCGTGAAGCTTCGACAAGTTTCTGGAAAGGATGGTAGAGATATAAGTGCGCCTCGGCTAGTCGGACAGGCAATTTTTGTGCAGTGTGTGAGTCGTGTGGATATTTAAACTGTACCGCAGTTGTGAATTGAGTGTGCAGCTTTGTGGATGTGTGGCAGACGACCTTGAAGATTGCGTTTGTGCATGTTACATAATTCTGCAGTAGGCAGGGCTGTACAAAGTGTTTTTCTACTGGAAATAAAGAGCATTTTGAATTTACTCAAACTAGACTTTTAATTTTAAGAAACCCTTTAAGTCACGCTATCTATATCTATAGTGATATAGATTAAAGCGAAGACAGCCGAAGTCTGTTGTTTAATAATTATGCAACATTTGTTTCAGCTCTCTCGGACCAAAATAGGCCTTGAAAGGAATACCGATTCAGAATTTTGCGTACAGAGTTAATTTTGATGTATAAGTATTTCCTACATTTTATCTTACAAAACTCAAACGCTTTGAACAATTGTATGCAATTTAGAAGCAGTTAGCTTATTATCAATGATCAGGTCTTACCTGCTGCCGAAATAAAAGATAGCTGAGCCAACCATAAGAGAGACAAAAGATTGTATATTGTTTCGAGGTGACGGTAGCATTAAATAAACTCCGCCGTTAGACACCGTCCTTGTCTAAGATAGGTATTCTATATCATTCCCTTATATTGTGTGGAGAAAATTATGGCAGTAAATGGACGCTCTGAGCAGATATGTACAGGATGTGCCTATTAAGTACTCAATATTCTCAGAATGTGACATTTGTTTCTCCAAAATATATTTAAAACTCTAAAGTATGAAAATCATACATATATACAAAAATATTTTTGCCTCCAAACCACTCCCAGAAAGTTTATACAAATATTTTGATACAAAAATAATTTTTGTTGATCATCATTAGATATATGATAGAAAATGAATATCATAACGACTTACTATTAGAACATGTTACGCTATGAGAATGGAATCAGTATCTTCCAAAATGGTGCAAGGAAATTTTCGGTTGTTTCTGGCCAAGGTAGTGCCTTCTGTCAGTTTTGTTTGGTTCGTTGATAAGAAAAAGCACTCGTCACACGATGTAGGAGAGTATATTGTGTCATTGTACCCTCGGTAGGTTAGTATTTGCTAATATTTCACACTTCCTAACTTCAACTACTTCACCAAGTTGATAGAGATTAGAGTACAAATAATCATTTTCTAACATTAAATAAACTTTGATAGGAAAGTATTTACTAAAAATTAATTCAACATAATACAGCACTCTATGTCGTTTTATTTGAAATCTGTATATTTTCAACACTGAAAAGTCTTGGTGAAAATATAAAAGAAGTGGAAATATATAAAATAGGAAATTAATAAGCAGAAGTTAAAGATATCTGTAAATAATTATAAATACTCAGTGCGGTAATTAAAACAGAGGAATACAGAAATAAATATGTCAATACACAAAATAGATGAAAGCTCCCTCATATGAACATAAATTGCAACCCATAATTACATAAGGGTTGAAGAAAAGCAGTTAAGATTGGAGCGAGCAACTTCAATAAGGAGCCAGAAAAAGAATCGGAAGTAGTCTAAATCATGATTGTCATAAGCCTTTAAAATTATTAAGCATATTAATTAAACATAGGCATTTCAAAATACTAAGAAATATGCAGGTTTTGTGTGTTGGTAACTCTACCAGAAGATAACACTTATCCAACAGTTTCAAAAGAAATTGCT
>CM060948.1:120819423-120846923 GCA_030765055.1 Mantis religiosa | reverse complement strand
CTACCACCACAACCTACTACATACTACTACTACTACTAGTACTACTACAACTACTACTACTACTACTACTACTACTACTACTACTACTACTACTACTACTACTACTACTACTACTACTACTAATAATAATAATAATATTAATAATAATAATAATAATAATAATAATAATAATAATAATAATAATAATAATAATAATAATAATAATAATAATAATAATAATAATAATAATAATAATAATAATAATAATAATAATAATAATAATAATAATAATAATAATAATAACAATAATAATAATAACAATAATAATAATAACAATAATAATAATAACAATAATAACAATAATAACAACAATAACAATAATAACAACAATAACAATAACAACAACAACAATAACAACAACAACAACAATAACAATAACAACAACAATAACAATAACAACAACAATAACAATAACAACAACAATAACAATAACAACAACAATAACAATAACAACAACAATAACAATAACAATAACAATAACAATAACAATAACAATAACAATAATAATAACAATAACAATAATAATAACAATAACAATAATAATAACAATAACAATAATAATAACAATAATAATAATAATAATAATAATAATAATAATAATAATAATAATAATAATAATAATAATAATAATAATAATAATAATAATAATAATAATAATAATAATAATAATAATAATAATAATAATAATAATAATAATAATAATAATAATAATAATAATAATAATAATAATAATAATAATAATAATAATAATAATAATAATAATAATAATAATAATAATAATAATAATAATAATAATAATAATAATAATAATAATAATAATAATAATAATAATAATAATAATAATAATAATAATAATAATAATAATAATAATAATAATAATAATAATAATAATAATAATAATAATAATAATAATAATAATAATAATAATAATAATAATAATAATAATAATAATAATAATAATAATAATAATAATAATAATAATAATAATAATAATAATAATAATAATAATAATAATAATAATAATAATAATAATAATAATAATAATAATAATAATAATAATAATAATAATAATAATAATAATAATAATAATAATAATAATAATAATAATAATAATAATAATAATAATAATAATAATAATAATAATAATAATAATAATAATAATAATAATAATAATAATAATAATAATAATAATAATAATAATAATAATAATAATAATAATAATAATAATAATAATAATAATAATAATAATAATAATAATAATAATAATAATAATAATAATAATAATAATAATAATAATAATAATAATAATAATAATAATAATAATAATAATAATAATAATAATAATAATAATAATAATAATAATAATAATAATAATAATAATAATAATAATAATAATAATAATAATAATAATAATATCAAAATCATCAACATTACCATTATTATCATTAGCCCCGGAATTTATTCCTGAATCTCAAATAATTACTTTCTTTATTCAGCGAAACTAGGGGAAAGTTTGGAAACTAGAAAGGAACTAGGAAAGTTTGTTTGACCTTTCGTATTTACCCTCTACACTAGATATGTTCACAAAAAGCAAGAGTGTCGTGCATTTTTCATAATATTCCTTTTATCCGCATTCAACTTAATTATAGATTAAGAGAGGGGAATATGTCGCACAGTACTACTTGATAGATATATAGAGAAGGAAGGTATAACCGAATAGGACCACCGGCTACATGGAGAAGTCTATGTGGTAGTTCGACGCTCCATTGCCCGTTCCATTGCTGGAGGGTTTTTTTTTTTGTGTAATTTACAGCCTCCAAAGTTAAGTCATATCGGACGATTAATGGAATGGGTAAAATGATGCCCATATGAGCCCAGGATCCAAAGAGTTTACAGTTACCCGACATTCGTGTTTCAGGATATGGGAAACCCCGGAAAAACCTTATCCAGGTAACTCACCCTGACCAAGATTCGAACTCGGGACCTATTGAACGTGAGGCTGTCACGGTATCACCACGCTACAAAGGCGGGCTGCTGGAGCTCTTTAGAGCGGGCTGTGAACATCCTGCTAACCGAGCAGCCCTTAACGTGTACGAGGAATATAATTTTAGGATGATTCTTTAAAGTTCCACTGTTTCTTCATATCCATCATATTCCCCCTCCTCCCTAGGGGCTTACTGCAGTAGGTACGGGGATTGGCGATTCCGGGTACCCGAGCCACCCTTACACCCTCGATGTGGGTTCCTCTTAGTGCTTTTCTTTCTCTTTTTTTTTTAATTTACGTCCTCTAACGTTAAGTCATATCGGACGATAAATGGAATGGGTGAAATGATGCTCATATGAGCCCGGGGTCCATGGAGCTTAGAGTTCCCCGACATTCGTCTTCCAAGAAAAGGGAAAACCTCGGAAAAACCTTATCCAGATAACTCACCCTGACCGAGATTCGAACTCGGGACCTCTTGAACGTGGGGCAGACATGCTACCATCTGCGTTATCGAGGCAGAGGGGAGACAAAATACCCACCTATGTGTAGGCCGTGCGCGGAGACCCGTGTCGGTGGAAAGGTTTGTCCTGGTGGTTGAGGGATGCACATCTGAGCTCGTTCCAGTCTTCTTCTGTATTCGGGAAGGGTGCTCATTTCCAATGCACTACTTTGGTGTCTGTTTGCCTAAACGGGAGGTTAGGTCCAACCGGCCCCTAATCAATCGGCCAGGACTAGGTACTGTACCGAACTCCAGGGTAAGTGGTATGGCGAGCCCTCTATATCCCCTGTGTAGCCATCTGATCCCAGTAGGATGACCCCTTGTTGGGAATCATGGTGGGTGGGGAGCACTGGGGGATGAAACACATTCAATTTCTTACGGAAAACCTTAAAATTAAACGTGGGAAAGAAATAGCTAAGTCTTGTAATCCTCGCTATCTAGTCATTTTTAGAACTGAAGAAGGTCGAAAATTTACTTCCATGAAACCGCTCATTATTCAGAAGGGTGTAGATAGTATTGCTGGTCCTGTAAAATTATGTACTCGGTCTCGCCATGTCACGCTTCCGGTCCAAGCAATTTCTCCGACGGAGGCTGCGAAAATTTTGAAAACCAATATGCTTGCGAGCTATCCGGTGCGCGTGGAATTGCATAGGATTCTGAACTCCTCGCGTTTGTGTTGTAAATACCAGCGCATTGGACGGTATGTCCAATGAGGAGATTCAGGAAACCTTGGTGGAAAGTGTTACAAATGTATATCGAGTTCACCGCAAAGAACGAGATGAACTAGTGCCCATTAGTACCCTGTTTCTTAACTTTGATCGGGTCGATCTCCCGCAAAGGATTAAGGCAGGGTATGAAGGTATTGAAGTGAGGCAGTGAGGCACCCCAATCCATTGAGGTGTTATAAATGCCAGCGCTTTGGCCACACGAGTGATTCATGTGATGGAGTTGCTACTTGTGATGACTGTGGGAAAGTCAAGCATGATAATGCATGTACTTCAACCGCAACGTGTGTTATCTATGGTGGTAATCATTCGTCGAACTCAAGAGAATGTCCCCGTTTTATGGAGGGGAAGGCGATCCAAGAGATCCGAGAAAGAAAGAGGTCCTTAGGACCGTTACTTATAGTGCAGTTGCAGCAAAGCCGGTATCTAGACGCGATATCGCTACACAAACTAGCGACATAAACCGGACAGTAAAATCCGAAAGAACAACTTATGAGACACAGATCACAGCCAAAGCAATAGACACCAGCACGAACAACAGTGACCACACCTACTAAGCCACGTCCTATGAAGAACAGTGCAGCCAAGTCACCGCAGAAAGCATCTACCTCAAGAATATATGTACCAGTAATATATAATGCCTCACCCAGAAAGTTCAAGACCTCATATGAAAAAACTGACTTTCTCAGGGAAAATAAGGCTAGTACCAAACAAAAGGAGCGCAAAAGTCCACGACCATCTCCTCCGAGAACATCTTCTGAGAAATCATCTGGAGAGGACGCAGAACGGCGGCTTTCATTTTCCTCGATCGCACTTTCCGATCGTTTCGAGCGATCCGAGACGAAATTACCAGTAGGAAAGTGGTCCTCCTCCATTGAGGATGTGGAGCAGGTAAATCCTGTCCTCACTGCCAAAATGACAGTAAGAAGAAGGCAGGATAAACCTGCTGAAAATACCAGCCCGGTCCCTATGAAAAGGAACAAACTGATTCGACCACCAGGTCGGTAGTTTGTTTTCATAAAATGTTCATATTGAAAACGGCTTTTTATGTATTTTGTGGTTAATTATAGTTTTATCGTTTTGTTTCATTGGGATATAAGTATTTATTTTGTCATTTTGTTTTGATTTTGTTTGAGTAATTTATATATGGCTATTGCCACGAATTAGTTTTTTTAAGGGCGCTGATGCCCAACCAGTTGAGCGCCCTTATATACAACTCCTCATTGCATTATAAGAAGGCATTAAGTCTTTCATAATTACCATTTTTTGTACGCATGACTTTGTATTTCATTATCTGATGTATACACCGTTTTGTTAATTTTGGTAGGATCAAATATCATTAAAGTATTTTTTTTTCGTTTCAAAGCAACCTTAGGTGACTAAAATTAGCACTTTAAATTTTCTGGCTGTTCAGAATCAGAATAAAATTAAGTGTAATTTCTTTCCAGTTTATCCAGTTTTTTCTTACAGGGTTGATAATGTGTAAAATATTACAAAACCAATGCAGAATCTGCGATTTTTAAAGTGTGGTGTTTAACGCCCGCTTTTACTACATACGTCACCGCAGGTGGTGACACTGATGGTACATGCGTTGAAGATGGAGCACCGGTGGAATGAGATGGCGGAGGAAACAGGAGGTCCCAGAGAAAACCTGCCCCAGCGCCGTGTTGTCCACCGCAAATCTCACTTTGCGGTCGCCTGGGATCGAACTTGGGCCACCTTGGTGAGAGCCATGCGGTCTAACCACTGAGCCACAGCGCGGCCTTGAGATTTTTAAAGGGATTTACTACTAAATAATGAGGAAACAGATGTAGTGTGACTTTAGGCACAACATATTTGGACGATTACTTTCTGAGACAAGTTTCTTTTATATCATATTTGCCTGAGTTCGTAGATAATGTCATACGGAATAACATTTAGCTGATCCCCAGAAGTTACTCTGCCTGGCAAAATAATAATGAAACCTGAATAATGATCAAACACAAGACCTAGGTTAGTATATTGTATCAAAGACGACAAAACATTTGACCTCTAACTTCTTTATTTGCCACTAAATCGTTAGCTGAATGGTGACGTAAAATCATCCTTTCTTTTACACAAATACAACACTTTGAAACGTCTCTACGGTATTTCTTTAAATCTCTGTGGCATGTACTCTCTGTAGCTGCTATAATCTTACTGACTTACACACAGGTGCACCTCTAACATGGAGCTACACACAAATTCTGAATACAACTCCAATATTCACACTAAATTGCCGATTCCACAGCTCGGCGATCCCGCACCGAGCTCGAAGTACTACCTTGCTTTCACTACTACTCACTGTACTGTATTGCTCGCACTGACACACTCTCACTGCTCCAGACCATTCATTGGCTTCTATTTATCTGTTGGATGCAGTATATCTTTTTGGAATTGGAAACATCTGGAGTTACAGTCCTGAGAGGTCTTTTTACGAGGTATTAATAAGATTCCTTAAAGTAAGCTATCTTTAAGAGCGTGTTTATTTCTCACAGTATGTTTCCTCCTTCGTGAGTCAGCCAGTAGCTGACCTAGAGTGCGTGCTGCTTTCTCAAGGCAGACTTGCGCGATCGCCGATGTGGCAGCTGGATGACATGATCATTATCAGAGTATCTAATCCGTGTTGTAGAGTCTACTGCCACCCTAACTCCATATCTCAACTCTTGCTACACTTTTAGAAATTGACGCAGAAATAATATCTTTGCCAAGGTTTTAATATTTAATTTTTAAGAGGTCTGAGATCTCATTAGTTAACTAATTAAATAAACACATGACAACATTATACGTTCTGGTTACATATCAACTGCTGAATGAAAATAACCAAATTTGAATTGGTTATACTTAATGAGTTTCTGCAATTAATAATGATCATCAAATTATAAGTTAAAAGCCAAAGGAAAAGGTGAAGTAGAACCTGTATATGCATTACATTTTTAAAATAGCTTAAAGTCGGAAAGAGTATAAAACCTCTTTTCTCCGGATTTTGTTTCGGCACGTCATTTTCAAATTGCTCTACACGATATATCCTTTCGGTGCAAATGAATTCCACTGAACATACATCCGTACTAATACAAAGCACGAACATCTTTTATAAAATTTACTTTTGTTAACAGACTTGGTTATGAAATTATTAACAATAACATTCAAATTGTGTAATTGTTTAAGAAAGAACTGAATCTCAAGTTAAACATTTATTTTGTCCAGTAATTTACTGCTGTATTATTTAGTTTAATTATAAATCATTACTCTTTAGAGCTAATTCCTTCTCGGAGCAGTTTGTTTAAGTGTGTTTCGAATGATCCTAATACCCTCCTAATTAATTTAAATATAAGCAAGAAATTTGGTGTAATATCATACATTAAATCTTGATTGATATATTAAAATTTTAAATAAATTAGTC
The DNA here is from genome assembly GCA_030765055.1 of Mantis religiosa. NCBI lineage: Eukaryota > Metazoa > Arthropoda > Insecta > Mantodea > Mantidae > Mantis > Mantis religiosa. Next base: position 120,840,255 of record CM060948.1, on the reverse strand, counting down.
TGAAAGTGCAAGGTTTAAAAAATTCTCAATTGGATGGCCTTATATGCCATTGCGAGCTGGTAAGACTCGTCGCACTAAACTACGAGAAGAACTTTGATCCTAATAGCACTTGTCTACAAAAACGAACGTGTTTTCTTTCATAAGAATTAAAATAACATTTTCTAGAAGTATGTTTCGTGCTGAGTTTAAATATAGTTTTATCTTTTCCCCATAGGGCAGCAATTTTATGTGATATTTATTTGAATTTTTATAATATTCTAAAACATTCCGTTACTAGCTATCTAATTCAAAATTATAACTACTAATTGCGAATTACCTAGAAAGCGATAGATAGTGATTTTCCGGAATATTTTGCATCTGGAAGTCTCTCTTCTTGGTCCAACGGTAGTCAGCCAGCATATTGGAACTACACTTGCCTTGGCACTTCTTTTTCATAGAAGAAATTTGCTGATGAAAAAGCTCACCGTGCTCATCGTTGACAGCTCCTAGATTTCCGGGGATGAAGTCTAAGTGAGAGTCCAAGATGTGAATTTTTAAAGACATGATACATACCATAGCTTTATAAGAATGTAAAGCATCAGTCACTACGTCTCGATAGCTTTATGGTTTCCAAAAAAAATTGAAACATAAACTTTTGAAAGACTGCCAGGCTGCTTTCTCCAGTGGCTTTAACAGTCCATCGAAATGTTCATCACCCATTAATGACCGGATTTGTGGTCCTAAAAAAATTCCTTCTCTATGTTTAGCATCACTGGCTTTTTGGAATTTGGATTTCAGGTACAAGAATCCATCAGACTGTTTATCCATAGCTTTGACGAAACTTTTCATTACTCCAAACTTCATATGCAATGGAGGTAATAATATTTTTTCATGATTCACTAAAGGGACATATGACACATTTTTCTGCCAGGAATAAGATATTCACGTTTAGGCCATGATTTTTTAACATAGTGAGACTTCCTATCTGTGCTGTCCCAGAGGCACAGAAAATAGCAACATTTGGTTAACCCAAGTTGCAAATCAAGCAATAAAGCAATGACCTTTAAATGACCACAGATATTCCATTGATATTACCATTTTATATATTCTCTGAAATTACTTTCATATTTTGATATGTCAGCGGAAGGCGCTAAGGTACTGATGGAACTTTATGCAAATATGTAACAGCATAGCCTTTAAACCAACTTTAGACGAATCTATGAATAGTCGCCACTCATCTGACCTGTGTTGAAGCCCAAGAGTTTCCATAATTGAACAAATATCACTACAAAAGACAATACCATTTTCTTCAGAGAAACAACACTTGGCATCATTATGTTGGCTACGATAACTACATATTCTTACTTCTTTTTGGAGTAGATTCCACCATTTGAGTCTGGAAGTTAAACCTTCAGCTTGCTGTTTAGACAGATTTAAATCCCGAATCAGGTTATTAAGTTCTTTCTCATTAGGAAAGTATGGTTCTGATGAACAGGTATTGGCTACATATGTAGGATCATTTTTATTTTCGTCTGAAGCATATTCAGTTTCAGTTAGGTCAGAATCAGAGTTATCACCTAAGGTCATATCTGCATATTGTGACTTTATGGCTTCGTAGAATTAAAAGGCCGAGTTGCATATATTCTAAATGTTCTTTATTTGCGTAGAAATACACTCCGTAACAGCGGAATTACATCACATATCACAACACAATCTTGCAAGGTCGATGACAATAACAGCGTTCAGTTTACAACGCTCTCAGCTGTTCTCTGCTTACCTCTCGCGACTCACTCACTCACTCTTGTTACATGTCTTACAACAAATCTTGTTTCACAACTTGCCACTCACTGTTTTACAACTGCCCGCCTATCAGTTCCTATTGTGTAAACAAGCCGCGCGATCGTAGACACGGGTTCACAATATACTGGTACAGGGAGCTGTTAATTGTGTAAGACGGTCTTATTGCAGATTTGAAATTCGGATACTTAACTGTATGTTTTGATTTAGATGTGATTCCTTTTATATTTGTTAAATACATATAGCAATCACTTAAATGATCCTTCAGTTCCCTCCAACTCATGGGAATTACAAATGGCACAAATGTGTACCATTTTTCCACCTAGTCAGCAATGTAACACACTAAACTCAACATGTACTTGGTGCCCAGCTCTTATACAAATCACCAGCCTGACAGCCAAAGTAAAGTTGATTTCACTTCTTTACAAGTGGGGACAAATTTCGCCTCTGAGACTTGAAGGTCACCTCACCACAAGTATAGCAGAAACTGTCTACATGATTTACACATTTTCTTGGCATGATGAAAACACAAAGCACTAAAACACTACATACATAATACACTTCCGGAAGGAAGAAAGGAAATACTTCACTACTGAACAAACTCACAGTCAGCACAATACTGACACATCACAATGCCAGATGAACAGATCTGTACATGTCCAAACATTAATGAACCTGCACAGCCTTGTTTTGTGGTTCTTCAGTATAATATTACAAATCATTTCCTTATATACAGGATGGATAGAATAGCATCATATGAGGTAAAGGTCCCTGTAACAGTTTAACGAAAACGCTAAACTTCTATTTTAAGAAGTAGCTGTCACAAAAATACTGTGCCTGATGGAAAAATTTGACTACATATCTGAATTCAGTAGTGAATACACTAGATTCACTAATCAGATATCTTGTGAAGAAAACCTTGTCGACTACTGATAATTAAAGAAAAGTAGTTTGTTTTATTGAAAACTGCTTTACTGTTTTTCAGAATATGCTCATTTATGATCAATACACTTTTGCTTTCGTTTGAAGCGTTTTTGAAATCTTTTTATTCTAGTCTTCATGAGACACATCCAAAACATGGCTTTTGAAGGCATCAACATCTTCTTCTGCAGTCGAAAATAGTTGTCAATGTAATTTATTCTTGAAGTTCGGGAGAAAAAGTAGTCACTGGGTGCTAAATCAGGACTGTGTGGCGGATGACTCACCAATTCGATTTTTTGAGCCTTCAAATACCCAAAATAGTCTGATGGTTAGTCTTTTGAAATACCGTCATTGTATTTCTTGAGCATTTTTGTACACCAATCGACACGAGCATCTTTTTGAGATTGCATCAAATTATACCAAATTATAATTATAGTTATTGCAAACCATATTCACGGTTAATAATCATGCAATATTTTATATATACTGGTGAAGCTAATGCCCAGGTTTGCTTCAATCCCACAATAGGTAGCATAACGATCTTGCACTATTAATCTTTGAACAGCATCAATGTTTTCTGACACAACTGATTTTGGACGACTTTCATGAACTTCATCATTGAGTGAACGGCGGCCACGATTAAATTCGTTATACCAACGTTTTACAATGGCAAATGTGGAGCTTCGTCGGCAAATGTGGAAGTTAATTTATCGATGCACTCTTGTCTTGATAATCCACGTTGAAAGTCGTAATAAATCATTGTACGAATATTTTCAGGAGTTAATTCCATGTTTTTGTTGAGACACAATTATTTTCAAGTTAATATAAACAAAACAAACGACGTTCTATTGATAAAATATCAGAAGGAGATTGTGGTCAACAATGTCAAACTTTGCATTGGAAATATTATATGGCACCTACAACAATCACTTTTGCCAAGGCTCAAAATACAAATATTGCCCCTCGTAATAAATACCAAGTTTATAAATTAAAAGCTCCTATGTATTACGTTTACATGACCTTCATCTCTATAGTTACATAGATATGCTCTCTCAGGCTTCCGCGGTCAGCTCTATAAGTATCTTGGCTATGCAGTTTTTCACGCGTCATGTTTTCCAAAACCAACGTTTCGACCATCCTGTTGTGGTGCAGTTTTGCCTTTGAAGACAGCCACAACAGGATGGTCGAAACGTTGGTTTTAGAAAACTTGACGCGGGAAAATCTAGATAGCCAAGATATTTACTTAGATGGTGTTCTTATAGAAAGTTACTTCTCTGTTTGCTTCCTTTTAATTGTGAGAGATATCCGTAGAAACAGAACATTACACATTTCATTATAGATACATAGCATTAAACTATTGTTTTAAATATGAACAATTCGAACTAATAGAATCGGATTTGTGTTTACTAGTTATACATTATACAAAATCCTTGACTAATCTGCAGGACTTAACAGTCTACTCCCAAAAAATTGAATGTACGCGTTTTACTTGTCAGATGAATATTCTTAAGGTATTATTTTAGTCCAAACTATTATAATATTTATTTAGAAAACCATAAATTTCGAAAAATGTTAAAGCCAAGGTAGTTTTTGGTCGTAGAACGTTCTTGGAAATCTTTGTGTTGCTTTTTAGAGCGTAGGTACTGTTCTTAAAAACCATATTTAACGTTCAATATTTTACGTCCTCCAACTTTAAGTCATCGGACGGTGAATGAAACGAGTGAAATGATGCTCAAATGTGTCCAGGGTCCAAGGAGCTTAGAGCTACCCGACATTCGTCTTTCAGGATAAGCGAGAACCCCGTAAAAAACCTTATCCAGGTAACTCACCCTGACCGAAATTCGAACTCGGGACCTCTTGAACAAGAGGCAGTCACTGGTGTGTCTTATTGGCTGAAGTTAGATGTAAATCGATTGCAATTTACCGGTGTGAACACCCTAGTTGCGATGTCAGTCGAATTATAAAATGGACTATACGTGATAGAGAACGACACAATTTTATATAAAGGAAAAACTAAATAAAGTTTGAAAGGAAATCAAATATCAGAAGCAGTTTGTATGAGGGTTGAAGACAGCGTTTAAGAGTACATGTACAGGTGTAGGTATAAATGGTAGAGGGAATTTCCTTGGGCTTATCGCCAAGATTGATGGTGGTAAGGATGACAGAGCACAGTGCATCGCTGTCTTCTCCAGGGAGTCCTCCGGCGTATTTATGAACACAGAACTATGTAATAATCTGAGACTCGGGCATCTCGGATTTAATTTCGCGGACTGATTTCACACAGTTAATCACCCGGCATAGCTGGGCCGCCGGGCGGTGCTCCGAGGGGGTGGCACAGCTTACAGGGGTGTACACCATCGCTACTGCACCTTGTGTTATTTATTGGGCATCCGCTTAAGGCCTGTAAACGGGCTGCTTTTGTCGTGTTTTATGTTATATATATTTACGGTTGTGGCTGCTGCTATATCGTATACTACCTGAACTGACATTAAAATACTTTCTGCTAAAGAATTTCATTTACACCATTTTCCTTTGCTGTGGGAGTTTGGAAAAAGGAACTAGACAGACCACATTATTTTGGCGAATGGCAATTTAACGATATATAAATCAATTTAAAATAAATATTTTGAAAACGACTTTGTAAATAGAGGAACAGGCTGTTAGATTTATGCAAAAGAAAAACCAAACAACATAAAGCGTTTTGTTGCAATCAACAGAACATGGACTAGATACACCGAGTTTCCGAAGCTAATGAGAAGAATGAAAGTTGCAGAGCAGAACTCCAGGTATGGTCGTAAAATTATTGCTGCAGAAAAAGTTATTTATAAGTCAATTATTAGATCTATAATGACCTATGAGATAGAGATTTGGGAGTAAGAACCCAAGTAAAATTACAATGGTTTTCTAAATTTGGAGTGCGGACGTGGACAGCAGACTAAGGCATATTTAGAGAATTCCAGGTAGATTACCCAAAGTTTCAGGGTTAGCTTTCCAAACTCCAATGATAAACTAATTAATCTAATTTACCTAGCCCGTTATTTGCAAAATTATTGTGTATAGTACAGGGAAATTTATAATGAATCCTACACTACATCCCTTATAATTCTAATTTCGTTCAATCCAGATTATTCCAAATAGCTGATGGCAAAATGATGTAGAATATCCACGGAACCCCGGATTTCTTTAATTTCATTCCTCACAACTGGTGGCTCTCTCAGTAGCTGGTAGCTGTGATTTAAATTTAATTTTATGTAACAGGGAGAGAAAGAACTCATAAATTGTAAACATTCTTACACTTTTTCTACTATCTGCTTACAGTAATTTTTGGAATACTGTATTCTCTGCAAACCTCAATATGAAATTTCACCGGATTATGAAGTAGCAATTTCGAATAGTGTGCGAATATGTGTCATTAAGCAGCATAGTTAAAAAGGAAACAAGCAGGATAAATTGCTAACAGATTATTTACTTCATATTTCTTCCAAATATGGATTATGAAGGGGAACAAGAAAAACTGCCACTCCTATCTATATTTGCAATGACAGATTTTTGTCTACTGTCTAAAATTGGATGTAATAATTTGTTCTAGTATAACAAACGTTTAGCTTAATACCATGACAAATTTAACAAGTCTTGAACCTTCTGTGAAAAACTCCTAAAGTTATCCTTATTCAGGATGAATTTATTATAGTGTTATATTACTGCCATAGAAAGTGCATATTTTGTTAAAATACATAACGTGTGTCAAATATCACTTATAGGCCCAACCATTTACGATATATCTTTCCTACTTTTTAATTGAATATATTTAAAGTAGCTTTAACAGCAAGGTCATATCGTGAATATATTATAAAATATACAATATATGAAATGCAGTAACAGTACATAGAACACTGAAGTTACGGAGATACGATATTATGTTACAATTACAATACAAAGTAGTGTCAATGAAACTGTATATACATATGATAATATAAAAGATTACTCTTGTAAATTATTATATATTTTCATGTTAATAGTAAAAACAGTAAATTTTCATATACATTTTTGTATTTTTGAGGAAGAGCAGTACTTGCTTGAAAATTTAAGATTTGTTGAGTGTGGTAGATAAGTTTCCAGCGATCTCGTGAATCCGTCGTTGTTCAGCATATTGTTTGCATTCTGTGAAGAGGTATTTAACGGTGAACTGCGTATCACAGACTTCACAGTAAGGTGGATTGGTTTTGGCGAGGATATGTGAGTGGGCTAATCCAATCTGTCCAATTCGAATAAGTGAGATGATCACTTGATCTTTCCTTTTTAGAGAGTAGACTGGTGAACAACTAGTGTCACCATTTCATACCATGTACAATTTTTCTGGTGACGTCTGGTACCAGGTTTGTTCCCATTGCATCCTTAGTTGCCTGCTGAGGTGTTCTATAGCATCTTGGTATGGTATCTTGTATTGTGCTTCCATTTCTGTAAGCTGACTAGCTTTTGGCAGCTTTGTCTGTATCTTCATTACCTTTGATATCACAGTGTGAAGGAACCCACATAAAGATGATCTGCTTGTTTTTATTGAGGATCGATAGGTACAGGCTATGAATATCCTGAAGTAACTGCATATCTATTGAACGATCTCTAATACTTTGAAGGGAGCTTATTGAATCGGTAATTATAATAAAGTTATCCTACTAGAAATGGAAATATAAATTAAAGCTTCTTTAATGGCGTAGAGTTCACAGAAGGAAATGGAATATTCTTTTGGAAGTTTCAGTTGAAGCTTTATACCTGGGACAATTACAGTGCATCCGCTACCGTTTTCCGCTTCAGAACATTTATGATTAGGATGTAGGTTTCGGTTTTCCTGAAATTCTCTTCTGTAGGTGGATGCATCTGTGTGAGATTTCTGGTAAAGTGCATGATCCAAGTTAAGTTTTGGTGAAGGTATTCGCCATGTTAGTAGATTATGGAATTTTCTTGCCATTACGTCAGGAACTTCAAAATCGTGTTGTTCAATTTAATACCTGATTGTGCGCTGGAATGATATTACGTTTTGTGAGTTTGCTGGAGAATTTTCGTAGTGTTGGAGAAGACCTATTGGTAAATCGATGATTCAGGTTGCGCTGCAATTTTTAGCGCATATCTTATGTTGAGTTCCATTCTGCGGATGTCTAATGGCGGTTCATTAGTTTCCACTAATAAAGCAGACACTAGGATGGTTCTGTATGCTCCTAGACATATCCCTAGAGCCGACGTTTCAATTACATTTAATGTATTTAAAACAACTAGCTTCGCTGAATTGTACATCTGTGCACCATAATCCAATTTTCTTCTAGTAAGAAGTAAGAGGACACTGAGATCAGAGCCCCAACTTTTGTAGGTTAACGTATTCAACACATTTAGTCTTCCTGAGCATTCGTTTCTCAGTTCATTTGCATTATCCTTCCAATTTAGTGCTAAATCAAATGTTAATCCTCAAATTTTGATAGCTTGAACCGATTCGATTATCCAGTTGTCTATAAAAATTGCGGGTTTTGAAACTTCACGTGGTGATTTGAAAAACATATGCATTTAATACCAGCAACAGAAGTCCACGTTTGTAGAGTTTCTAAAGTCTGTTGAAGAAGTAATGAAGTAGTAGAAGGATATCTTCCTTTACAAAAAGTTGTCAGGTCATCAGCAAAAAGTAAACCCATCACAGGGGGTATAATGTTGTTCATAATGCTATTGATGGCTATGAGAAATAGTGTGACACTGATAACAGATCCTTGTGGAACACCGTTTCCTATGGATTCTTCTTGGGGCATGACTGCTTTATATTGGACTCGTATTTTCCATTCCTGAAGAAAGGTTTTAATAAAGTGATATAAATTGCCACTGATGCCGATATTTTGTACAGCTCTGAGTATGAAGCAGCGTGAAATGCTATCATACGCTTCTTATATGTCTAGACTTAATGCCATCATATGTTTCTCTGAATAAAAGCTGTTTTATCTCCTGGTCAAGCATTACAAGATGGTCAGTAGTGCATCTAAAGCGACGAAAACCGTTTGGAAATCGGTGGAAAACTGTATCGTCTCTAGTTTTCAAAGCAGTCGGTTAGTAATTATATTTTCTAGTGTTTTGCACGTGGTGCAAGTAAGAGCTATAGGTCTTAAACTGTTAGCTGAACTACAATCTTTGTTTGGTTTAAGGATGGGTGTTATAGCTACCTTACGCCATTGGTCAGGGAACGTCTGGAAGTCCATAAGTATTTGAAAATTTCCAGAAGGTATAGTAGTGCAGCTTGTGGGTGAGTTTAGCAGCATATAAGGTATCTTATCTGGTCCCGGGCTGGAGTGTGTACTCTTTTCGAGAGTTTCGAAGAGCTCAGTAAAGGTAATGTTGTCATGGTAGTCCACCTGATTGCTTTCATCAGGTTCGCAATAGCGGTGGTTTTGAATCTTTGATGCTTCTTCTATTGATGTCACTGAAAACGTCTGTACTAATAGGTTTGCTATGGTTAGGGGGTGGACGATAGTGTTTGCTGTTTTATCATCAAGAGTTACATAAGATTTTTTCCATAAATTGCCATATTGCTCTTGGTGGTGTTTGTTTGCTTATGGTTGAGATAAATGCTAACCAGGTTTCTCTTTTGCTGCATTTAATTATTTGGCGTGCTTTAGCTATTGATTTTTTAAAATCAATTTTGTGTTCGAAGATGGGTCGCCTTTTGTACTTATATAGGGCTTTACTTTCTGATTATCGGTGTTTTGCAATCGTTCTATCAGCTTACAGTTTTCTTGTGTGAAGGATATATCTTAGATATACTGGATTCGGCAGATTGGAGGATGATTTCTGAAAATTATTTAGTTAACACACTAATGTCTGACTTATTCCTCCGGGGGAGTTAGGATATATTATTAGATATGTATATTCTGAACACTTGCCAATTTGCATATTTTAGATTCTAGTTTGGTTCAGGGTTAGTGCAGTGAGGAATGTTTGTTGCATCTGTTATTAAAATAGGAAAATGATCGCTGCCACACAGTTCTTTAAAGGCTGTCCATTAAAATTTTCCCTGTATGTCGGGGGTGGTTATTTTCAGGTCGATGGCACTGGAGGTGCCATTAGCTAAGCTGAAGTGTGTGGGTAAGGTACATTGAGAACATTGTGGTCTTTTTCGTGCAGGAGTTGTTCCACTATATTCCCTCTTGAGTTGGTTGTGTTTACAGCCCCATAGAATACTATGGCTATTGAAATCGCCCAGTACGATAAATGGTTTCGGAAGTTATTGTATTAGCTGTTGAAGCTTTTGTAAATCAAGTGGAATTTTGTTTGGAAGGTACACGTTGCAAATCGAGATAGGTACTGGTATATGCATTCTTGTGGCAAAAGCTTCAATTTCCATTGTGAGTGGAATTTCTTGGTGCTTAATGTTGTTTTTAATATAGGTGGCCGCGCCTCCACTAGCGTGTTGGTAGTTCTTATGGTTTTTTTTAGTAAAAATAAGTGTAACTTCTCAAAGATGCGACATATTCACCTTTAAAGTTTGGATCAATGAATTTAAACGTTTTCGTAGAATCACCGAAAAGGAATTGCGCTCTGGTCGCCCAATTGGGGTTACTACACAGGACACCATTTAAAAAAATCTACGACATACTCATGCAAGACCTCCAAATTAAAAATCGTGAATTGCTGAGGCTGTAGTCATCTCAACTGCGCGAGTGCATAATATCCTGCATGAAAGTTTGGCAAAGAAAAAGCTGTGTGCAACATGGGTGCCACGATTGCTCATAGTCAACTAAAAGCGCATCCGAAAGAACATTTCTACCGAAATACTTTTTGCGCCGATTTGTGACCGTGGATAGAACTTGAATCCATCTTTACACACCAGAGTCAAAACAGCAGTGAAAACAATGGACAAAGACTGGTGAAAGTACATCAAAGGAGGCAAGTATCATTTTGTCAGCTGTTAAAGTGACGACCAATGCTCTATGGAGGGGATTTTCAAGGAATAATCCTCATAGACTAATTGGAAAGAGGCAGGACCATCACTGGAGCCTATTATGCTTCATTGTTGGATAGTTTGCAAAAAGAGTTGATTGAAAGGAGACCGAGACTGAAACTCAAATAGGTGCTCTTTCACCAGCATGATGCACCATCGCACACATCAGAAATTGCAATGTCGAAAGTGCATAAGTTGGACTTTGAATTGGTTCCTTGTCCACCTTGTTCACCAGACTTGGATCCAAGTGACTTCCTCCTGTTTCCAACCTTGAAAACTGGACTTAGTGGTAAAATATTTTCGTGAAATGAAGAAGTGATAGTCACCGCGAAGGAGTATTTTGCAGATTTTAACGGAACCCATTTTTCTGACGGGATGAAAAAGCTGGAACATCGCTGGACCAATTTTACAGCCATCTTATTTGTATAGAAATAAGGTGAGATTTTCACGAATAAAGAATATTCTTGTTTTTTACCAGACTTATCAAACGACCTCCTTAGCCCACGTTTTAAGTATCTCTTGACAAATTAAGTACATGTCTGAATTTACTGGGAAGTCCTTAAAGATCCTCTTCTCTATGGATGACTTTCCTATAACCGGTAAATCGTAAAAGATAGACGAATCATAACTCAGAAAATATTTAGATCTCGTTCAGATACAGTTATGTCAAGTGCATAATTTTGGTGGAGCGAACCGTCTAGGAGATAAACCGTATTATTTGCTTATATTTCTGATGCGTACACTCCTCTTATATATATCTACATACATACATACATACATACATACATACATACATACATACATACATACATACATACATACATACATACATACATACATACATACATACATACATACATACATACATACATACATACATACATACATACATACATACATACATACATACATACATACATACATACATACATACATACATACATACATACATACATACATACATACATACATACATACATACATACATACATACATACATACATACATACATACATACATACATACATACATACATACATACATACATACATACATACATACATACATACATACATACATACATACATACATACATACATACATACATACATACATACATACATACATACATACATACATACATACATACATACATACATACATACATACATACATACATACATACATACATACATACATACATACATACATACATACATACATACATACATACATACATACATACATACATACATACATACATACATACATACATACATACATACATACATACATACAAACATACATACATACATGCATGCATACATACATATATTCTCTGGCGAACGCACTGTTGATTCGATGCGACGCGGGCGACTAGTTCAAAGAGACGACAGTGCAGAGCGAACATAAAAGCTCGCCGAAACGGGAGGGAGGGGGGAGGAAACGGATTTCTGGAGATTTGGTCTTTCTTCTAGCGCCGTCTTGATTGTTTGAGAACATTCCGGATAGTGAGTAATCTATAAAAAGGGAGCCGCCGCCTGCCATAGTCAGTCAATCGGTAATTGAACTCGCCTGCGTGAACAGCTGTGTGAGCTGTGCTGTGGTCGTTGACCTTGCAAGTTGTATTGTGTATGTGACGTAATTCAGCGACTGTAAAGTTTGACAAAATGTGTTTCTACGGAAATAAAGAGCAATTTTTAGTGTTGGTAACCTGGACTTTTAATTTCACGAACCCACAAAGTCACATTTGATGTCAGGAGTGAGACGTACCACCACGGAGGCTGCATTGGAGAAGATTCTACAGAAAATGAAAGAAATGAAGACGGCGAATGACAACCTAACCGCGAAGATGCCGAATTAACAACTAAGATGGAGGAGGCAAATACCAACCTGGCCGCAAAGTTAGAGACGACAAATCACAATCTACAAGAAGCCCTTGCCGCCAAATTTAAGGAGCAGTTGGTCGGCGTAAAGAAGCACGTCACGGAGTTCGGCGAACGCGTCGAAGACCTGGCGAGCCGCATTAATGACCTGGAGGGAAAGGCCAACACCAACACTAAGTCCCTGAACGTGGTGGAGGACATCGTCGGCAGAAGGATGAAAGATTTAAAGGCCCCCTGGAAGGCTTACTGGAGAGGGCGGCCGACCACCTGGCCACAGAACAGCTCGAGAAGTTTCGACAACTGCTGAGACGATACCAAAGCGTCTTCAGCCAGGGGAACAGCGACTACGGCCGCACGGACTGGGTGCACCACCGCATCGACACCGGAGACAACAGGCCTATTCGGCAAACACCCAGACGCATTCTGCTGGCAAAGCAAGCGGCGGTACGAAACATGTTGGAGAACATGAGCTCCAGGGGAGTGATTGAGGAGTACGACAGCCCGGGGCGGGACCCCAAAGTCCGTTAATATATGGTTGCTGCGCAATCTGTCTATTACCACAGGTTAAAAAATCTCATGTGTAAAAACCTCGGCGTAGCGGTGTCGGTGACTTTGGTGGAGCTCCCACGTGCACGTCGTCCGCCCTGCGCAATAGTTACACAATTGGCTAAGAGCAGTAAACAGACAGTGGGAATTGTGATAATCCTAAAATGGCTAAACGATACATCTTTAAGGCAAGGAAATCGCTTATGCGATCTCCCGATCTCAAAAACATGAAACTGAACCGAGTAGCAGTAAAGGAGCTGAAGAACCATTAGAAATTTCGATGGTGGGGGGCCTTCCGGAGTATGAACCGAAATGGAATGAGACAATGGCAGAGATCCATGCTTTAATAGCAGTGGATAAAGCCATGACTGCAAGTGGTAAGAGGCAATTATATGCTCTATTTGCTAAGCTGCAGACTGATTACGAACAATTAAGAATTAGTAATGAGAAACTTAGGACAGAGAATAAAGACATTAAATATCAGAAAGAAACATCTAAATTGTCGTACGCACAGGTTTCGGTAAAACCAAAAATCCCAGAAACTACTGAGGTAGTAAACAGAGTAGTACATAAGCAGACGCATGTGGTATTAATATGTTCAACAAAAGGCGTATCAGAAAAGGACTTGCAGCAGGAAGTAACCAAAAGTCTTAGCCTTCTGAGGAAAAAATAAAAATAAATAGTATTAAAGCAACTGATAAGACCTTGGTTATTGAGGTGGATAACAAAGAGGATGTTGTCAAAATATTTAACAGTCCTAATATAAAACAGGAGGATATGGCAGTGGAAGAGGCAACAAAGAAAAATCAATTAGATATTATTTATGATGTATTGAGCAGTGAGAAACATGAAGATATAAAATATAATATGTATAAACAAAATTTACAAAATGATATCACCCGGGAAGACTTTGAGGCCAAAGTAATGTTTAGATTTAAGACAGGGCCTAGAAAAGCGAGAGCAGTTCACCATGTAGTAGAAGTCGATCCTAAAATACGAATACAATTGATACGACAAGAGAGGTTATACCTGGGATTTCAGGCGGTAACGTTAAAGACTACGTTTTTGTGGCAAAATGTATGAAAGGGCAACGTTATGCTCATGTGGCCAAATATTGTAAAAGTGAGAAGGAAGTTTGTGCTCATTGTGGAGAACAGGACCACACTAAGAAAGAACGCGCAAAGAAAGATCAACCAGCTATCTGCGTTCCATGTATTTCCAGACAAAGAAATAAAAAGGAAGGGAAGATATTTAGTTGTAAAGATAAAAAGTCATGCCATACACATAACATGTTTTGGGAAAAATTTGTCAACCGTACAAATTATGGATAAAGATATTCAGACTAAGTATAGTAAGCGTTTTAGCTTGAAAAATCTCAACAGAGTAAGAAAGCATGTGTATAGGGCACAACTATAAGAGGAACAACAAACTCAAAGGACGTGTGTAATGTGATGCTAACTATAATAAATAAGATGCATCTATATGGATATCTCATATCAATATTAGTTGAAGATAAGGTACAACGAAATGGAGCTTCATCACCGTACAGTAGATCAAGAGAAAATGACTGTGTAAATATTGAAAATTTTATATTAGACAAATGGCTTTAAAATTTATCAGAATAGGACAGATAAATGCGCAAAGATCTAGGACAGTGATGCAAGAAATTAGGAGACTTATAGATGACATGGATTTTGATATAATTTGTATACATGAACCGCACGTCATCAATGGTAGATCCATATATGCACCAGCTATGGCTCCTGTCATTGTAGATGGAGAAAATCCAAAAACAACAATAATTATCTTTTGGGATATTTTAATTGAACGGATAATAAGTAGTTTGCAACAATCGCCCGAAGTATTAGAAGTTATAGCCTATGCAAGTGACTTATTAATATTGGTAGCAGCTAATAGTTGGATTGAACTGGGAGCTAAATCTAAGACATCTCTTGGAATTCTTGATAGTTGGTTTGAACAATACAAATTAAAAATTGTTTCGCAGAAGTCGTTTATTTGGCTCTTTAAAGGAAGTTTGAAAAGAGATCCTATAGTCAAACTTAATAACATCAACATCAAACGAGCAAATGTTGTTAAATATCTTGGTATGTATATTGATGAAAAGCAGCACTTTGATACCCATATTAAATCTGTAGCCATGAAAGCCAATGGAGTACTAATGAAACTGCCTACAATAGCTACGAGAATATTTAAGCTTTCTCCAAGTATAATTCATACATATCATACGAGTTTCATGGTAGGTTTAACAGCGTATGGAGCGTGGATATGGGCACATAGAGTAAAATTGAGGAAGAACCGCTGTGGCCACATACCCGGAGAAGACACAGGCCATGAGAAATGGTCCTCGGCCAAGGGGTAAGAGAAAATTGCGCAGTTTCCTAGTGCTGTGCAGTTATAACCGCCGTTTCATAAAGGGGTTCTGCAACATCGCCAAGCCCCTCACCCGCCTGATAGAAGATCACCTGCCTTATGCGTGGACGGAGAATGCCGAAGGCGCTTTCCAGTACCTGTAGAAGATATTGCAGTGCTCCTATTTTTGGATTGGCACAACCAGGCGGCGCTTTCATTGTGGACAGCGACGCCAGCGACCGTTGCATTGGAAGCGCCCTATCCCAGGTCCAGCACGGCCACGAGCGGCTGATAGCTTACTACAGCAAGACGCTATCCAAGGCAGAGAAATACTACGTTACCGGGCGAGAACTACTGGTGGTAGTAAAAACTTTGGAATACTTCCACAAGTACCTGTACGGTCAGCCATTCCAGCTGAGGACTGATCATTCTGCCCTAACCTGGCTACTTAACTTTAGAAACCTGGAAGGCCAGACTGCCCGTTAGGTCCAGAGGCTGCAGCAGTACGACTTCACCTCTGAACATTGTAGAGGGAAGAGCCACGGCAACGCAGTCGCCATGTCCGGAAGACCCTGTCCGGAGGGGTACGGCCAATGCACAAGAGTGGAAGAGGAAGAGCGTTCCGGAGGTGTCAAAGTGGTAAAGCAATGCCTGCGGACAGCTGGGATAGCGTAGGCCTGAGGAGGGAGCAGCTGACGACCGCCGACTTGGGGCCATTCTTAAGGGAAGTGGAGGCAGAGACAAGACCAACCAGGGAGGACATCGTACCAAGGAGCGCCACATACAAGTCGTACTGGGCCCAATGGGAGTCACTGAAGTTCAGAGAGGGTGTACTGCTCCGGGTTTGAGTCCAGAGGTTCTACTCCCATTAGTCCTGGACCCGTAGGACCAAGACCCGGGTCTCTTACAACCAGGGAGTTATCCGAGCTGTCCCAAAGGGTGCTCGGCGTCCTCCGTGGGGCTTTCCATAGGACAAGACCTGGGTAACAAACAAGCCCCCCCCATCTGGTCTAAGGACACAAGATGGAATAGAAGTGGATACGCCACTTACGCCAACACCAAAGGTGAAGGCCACCGATATGACCTCGGTGGGGCCGCCTGGCGATCTAGCACATCTTCTACTAGCTTTGCAGGCTAGTACCCGGGAGAATTAATGGCTTCCTTCAACCCCGTCCGCAGACGTACCCGATTCCCACGGGTATCGGGAACACACTGCCCCAGCGAGACCAACCCAATCCGAACAACTCCCAGAGGGAGGGGCTCAGATTTTCGGCCAGAGGTTCCTATAGTAACGTCAGAGGTACCAGGAGTGCTAAGGTTCCGCAGCGGCCGCTCCACGGCAGCTGAAGGGGACGGATCCCCTGCCCTACAGGGACCGTTCCGGGTTTAGCCCAGAGGTTCTACTCCCATTAGTCCTGAACCCGTAGGAACTGGACCCAGGCCTCCTTCGACCAGGGAGTTATCCGAGCTGTCCCAAAGGGCGCTCGGCGTCCTCCGTGGGGCTTTCCATGGGACGAGACCTAGAGACTAATAAGCCCCCCATCTGGTCCTGTGGATTCAAGACGGGATGGAAGTGGATACGCCACTTACGCGCGTTAACACTCAAGGTGAAGACTACCGATATGACCTCGGTGGTTCCGCCTGGCGATCTAGCACATCTTCTACTAGCTTTGCAGGCTAGTACCCGGGAGAATTAATGGCTTCCTTCAACCCCGTCCGCGGACGTACCCGATTCCCACGGGTATCGGGAACACACGGCCCCATTGAGACCAACCCAATCCGAACAACTCCCGAAGGAGGGGCTCAGATTTTCGGCCAGAGATTCCTCTAGTAACGTCAGAGGTAGCACGAGTGCTAAGGGTCCACAGCGGCCTCGCCATGGCAGCTGAAGGGGACGGATCCCCTGCTCTACAGGGACCGTTCCAGGTTGAGTCCAGAGGGTCTACTCCCATTAGCCTTGAACCCGTAGGAACAAGTCCCGGGCCTCTTTCAACCAGGGAGTTATCCGAGCTGTCCCTTAAAGGGCGCCCGGCATCCTCCGTTGGGCTTTCCATTAGGGCAAGACCTAGTTTCCTAACAAGGCCCCCCCATCTGGTCCTAGGGACGCAAGACGGGACGGAAGTGGATACGCCACTTACGCGCGTCAACACTCAAGGTGAAGACTACCGATATGACCTCGGTGGGGCCGCCTGGTGATCTAGCACACCTTCTACTAGCTAAGCAGGCTAGTACCCGGAAACCTAATGGCTTCCCTCAACCCCGTCCGAAGACGTACCCAATCTCCCACGGGTATCGGGAACACACTGCCCCCTCGAGACCATCCCAATCCGAACAACTCCCTCAGGAGGGGCTCGGCTGTTCGGCCCGAGGTTCCTCTAGTAACGTCAGAGGTACCACGAGTGCTAAGGGTCCGCAGCGCCCGCAATTTGGCAGCTGAAAGTTACGGATCCCTTCCCCTACGGGAACCGTTCCGGGTATGGGAATCACCCAATGGGAAGACACAGAGGTAGCAGTTGGTACTTTCCCGGTTTAGGGTCCCGGGGGTCTTGGAAGTAGTGCACGCCGGTACTTCAGGAGGACACCAGGGAGCAAACTGAACAATCGACGAACTCCGACAGCACTACTACTGGCTGAGGCTCCGAGCAGACCCTGAGAGATGGTGCCGTTAATGCCACTTGTGCGCGGCGATTGGCGACCCCCAGACTAGGAATCCGGGTTGCATTCAGCAGTGCAATGTCGGAGCGCCTTTCGAACGCATCGCTGTCGACACAGCTGGACCATTCTCAGTGTCCGACCGGGGCAATAAGTACCTGATGGTGGTCGTTGACTACTTCACCAAGTGGCCGGAGGTGTATGCTATCCCGAACCAGGAGGCGAAGACAATTACAGACTGCCTCGTGAAACAAGTGTTCTGACGTTTTAGAGTACCGTTAGAGCTCCACAGCGACCAGGGCACCAATTTTGAGTCTAACCTGATGAAGGAGGCACTGGAAAGACTTGGGGTTACCAAGACCCACACAACATCGCTACACCCGCAGTTGGACTGTATGGTCGAAAGGTATATCATGACTCTGGAAGAAAATCTGAGGAAGGTCGTGGCCAGCCATCAGCGAGACTAGGACGTCAAGGTACCACTGCTCCTGCTGGCCTACCCCTCGTCGACACACGACACCACTGGGATGACGCCAGCCAGTTTAATGTTCGGCCGAGAGTTACGCCTCCCTTGTGACCTGGCATTTGGGAGCGCCCCCCCCCCCCGGAGGCGAAGCAGCAGGCAAATAAGCATGTGGAGAACCTGGTGGACCGTCTCCACGACATGCACGAGATGGCTCTTTAGGATATACAGATGGTGAGTGACTGCATGAAGACCCGATACGACAGGCAAGCCAACAGCCAAGGTTTCCAGCAAGGTGACTTGGTCTAGTTGTAACGCCCTACCCGGACCCATAGACGCTGCCCGAAACTTCAGTAGCCATGGCAACGACCGTACGGGTTGCTAAAGGGGATTAAGGACGTGGTCTATCGCATTCAGAATGTGCCCCGACGAAATATGTTGGTGGTACACCTGGATCGTCTGGCCCGCTACGGTGGTGCTGTTCGGGACGACCAGCCTTGAGGGAGCAGTGTCACGAATGCATTGTTGCATCAAGACGGTGCGGCCGAAGCATTCAAAGAGACGGACAGGGCAGTGTGGAGATAAAATCTTGCAGAAACGGTTGGGGAAGGCAGGCCGATTTCTGGAGAGTTCCTTTCTTCTAAAACCGCCCTGATTGTTTGAGAAAATTCCACGAATTTCCGGAATAGTGAGTGGCTATAAAAGGAAGCCGTCGCCCGTCAGTCGTTAATTGGACGCGTCTTGAGCGTTAACTGCTCACACAGCTGTGTGAGCTGTGTTTGTGGTCGATCACCTTGCAAGTTGTGTGTGTGTGTTTAAGACGTAATTCTGCTGCTGTAAATGTTGACAAAGTGTTTTTCTACGGAAATAAAGGGCAATTTTTAGTGTTTGTAACCCGAACTTTTAATTTCACGAACCTACACATTCACAACACTTATACCTATACTTATTTTTATATAGACCATGACGTAATATACAAAGCTGGCCCGACCGGCCTATTGGATAAGGCTGCACACAGTAGAGTGAAATTGCCAAAAAAATGTTCCTACACCTCCAAGGTATCATTAAAATGATGTTTAAAATACTGAAACCTTAGGTTGTATTATTACCTTTAGTTTTTGGAATTCCTCTATGTCATATCTTAAGTCTTTGACTAGTATTTCTTATGTTTGCAGTTAGAAGCTCGAGGAAGATTTCCATATATTTATTCTATGCATTGACTCCAATTACTTGATTTGTATTTTGTATATACAGCACTTAACTAATACTTACATTACTCGTCATTGCTGATGTGGTTTAAGTAAATAACTCTATATCCATCTTGAGTGCTACATATATATCTGAATTATAACTTCCTTTCTCGTTTGAGATGTTCATACCTTACCGCCATATAATTAGCACTGTAAGTATTTTGTATTCCATAGAATTTCGTATTATTTCATAACTTGTCCTTTAGTGCAAGCTAAAGACGCTAGCAATTGCATTTAGTTTATTTACATCAGGATATTACAATCCTGATAGATAACAACAGGTACATTTTTAATATGCAGCTGGCCTAGAAATGTAATAGTACGTCATCATTCTTGATAGTACTCTGCAAATCTGGTACATGATCTCAGATATTTCCTTGTGTTAGTTGTTTGGACTGGTTATTCTCTCTACTAAATATACGAGTAGAAATTAGAAATATTTTAAGCCACCCAAAACTCCGATGTTGAACTTTTACTATAAATATGTGCTTTGACACCCCTGAATCCAACTGCAAATCATTTTAAGGAAAATATGCTTTATAGTGTGCATGTGTGTGTATGTGTGTGACAACAGCATAATAAAAAATGAATAGTAAGTTAAAAACTAAACCTATGCATGGAATAGTTTGCGAAATTTTTGTTCTTTCCAGAGATTGCTGTGCCAATTTTAAGAAAAGAAATCGCATGATTTTAACATACTTCCCTGAAAATGAAATATATATTTTAAACTTTATGAGAATAGCCTCCGAAACTCTTTCCATTTCACATGACAGTTGCATTATTGCAAACAGTAAGAGAAAGGCAAAAGTCTTAGTTCACAGACAATGCAGCAATCGTTAAAGAAGGCGGTATATATGAAGAGTACTTAAATGGAGTCCGTCACTTCTGAAATATTCTTTATTAATGACTTCAATTTTACAGTACTAATACTGTGCTCAAATAGAATGATATTTTCTCTTCTGATTATTCGAGGAGAGTGGATGATAAAAGAACTGACTT
>CM060948.1:120799423-120814423 GCA_030765055.1 Mantis religiosa | reverse complement strand
ACCAAGAGAAAGACGGAATATGAAATAGCTTAAAATGCGAGGGAGATACCAGTGTTTTGAACGGGATTTATACTCCTAGCACCTTCATTCAAAGTGGAGCGAGCAGAAGAAAACAGTTTGCTGTCAGATTATAGAATTATCATTTTTAGCACTGCATGCTCGCATAAACGCGGATTGAATTACTTCATTATCTAGACCCGGGGTGATCAGTCCATTCCGGTATACCATTGAAATCAACACGGGACATAGACGCACCAGTAAGCAAATGCTTGAGCTTGTAGTTACAATTCATTCCATTTCCATCTTGCCCTCCTCGCATGAAGGATTTACACGTGCGGGACTAGGGGCAGACAACTGCTTGAGGCACGGGAGGTCAGTTTGATACCTGGTATGGGAGTGAAGAAGTGAATGACATGAATTGTAGGAGCAATGGATGAAGGTAAAGGTAATTGTGGAGCAGCTGGTTAAATGGATGACCAGAGAAACCGGAGAACGCAGAGAAAACCGACATAGGTGCCATTTCGCCCACCGGAACCCCACATCTAGTCCCCTGAAGTTCTTGTACAAGTGTTAAAATAAATATGTATCTGTATGTGTAAGGCTACTAAAAGTCTAAAGACGGAAAACTTCAACGCCATAGCCCGGATTTGATCCATGGTTAAGTATTACGATGAACTACCTACTCAACATGTCGCTTCAATATTAAAATGGACAAATTGCACCCATTCTCCCGCGAAAGAACAGGAAGCTCAAAATTATTCAGTATGATTCCACTTTTCAACCCTTATCGCAAGAGCAGCCTTGTTTCGAATGAGCAGTTAAGTATCAATTAATAACCTAATAGAGGTTATCTATAAAGACCTTTAAGTACGTACTAAACTTTAAGTCGCCATTGGTGCATTTTGTTTCAGATATTATTTGAGATCTCCCGGTTTTTTGGCAAGAAAGATGGACGAGAGTTGGTGAAATTAATCTTGCTCGAGTATATTTCCCTGCTTACTTGGTCCTTGCTGAAAATCTCTAGTTCGAATGCAATTGATTCAGTCTTGAGTTTAGGTTTCAATCCACATGGCCTTATGGGAAAAGAATTACCAGTGTGTCTCGCTTAGTGCTTTCTTGTGCTTAGAGTTTAGAGTTAAATATTTATTGGGAGGTCCTGTGCCGTGCTGATCCCTGGCTACTGAAAGCGGCCCAGGTTCGATCCCATTCATGGAGTGCGCATTTTCGGTCCCGGGTATAGGACCGGTGACCACTCAGCATCGTGAGGAAAGTGAGGAGCTTACAATAGGTATGCGGCCTTGTTCACGAGAACCAACATTCCGGCTGGGGGATGCCGAGATGCTGACCACATCTCCTCCCTTTATCGGTTGGATCATTGCCCACATCTGACGTGCGTAAGTGTGGGGGGGCGGCATTCGGGTTGGTAGGCGTTGGCCCTCTTATGGTTTTCGCGCTATTAGTTAACTTTTCTTTTATTTATTGGGGGGAAAACTGTTCCATTCTTCCTGTTAAATGGCTTGCTCTGTGAAATATACTAAAAGTGAATTTTGTCAAGATTAAAATATATTGAATAATTTAGTATTCGTTGACCAAATAATACTATTCCTATCAACAATATTCCTTAAACTGGTGTTATAGTCATTCTAATGGGCTGGACTGAAGTGGACTGGATATGAGTATTGATGGAATCGGGTTAAAATTGCCCTTTACACTAAAACATTGTGTTTTATTGTGTCATTTCCAATCGCCATTATTTTAATTAAATAACTCTTCCTTTGTTCAAGATATAGTCGATTATTAGCTTGGTTGCCTTTAGGACTCAAACTTTGCTCAAATTTAAAAGCATTTAGAGCTGTTAAATTCACAAATGTAACTAATTACTCACTCACATGCAGTTTTGTTACAGTGAACTTGTGAAGCATGACCAACCACCAAGTGGTGGATTAGTTGTCATCAGTGGTACATATACCATAGGTTGAAAGACAGTCTATGGTGTAAAGAAAGTGGAAAGAGATCCGGTGGCTGTGGCTGGGAATTACCTTACACAATCTAGGCATATCTTGTTACGAAATCTGGCACCTACAGATATATGGAACTGGATTGAAAGCAGCTAACAATACCGTTAAGTTTCTGGATAAGACTTTGGGGATAAAAAGTTAGAACGGCTTGTGACACCCTTGTGGGGCGGGCTCCAGCCCCAAGGGGAGGCAACCAGTTCGCTGGGCTAAAGTGGCTTCATAAACACGTCCGTGATGAATGACCCGACTCGTCCTTCTTCAATTGCATTCTGGCCGCTCTGCACATAAATTTCCCTGCTAATAGTAGCGAGCTCTGACGGACTGACAGACACGCGCACCGCGGGGCGATTTCCCCCTCTTTTTTTCTTTTTTTTTTTTTTGTGCAACGGACTCTTCGCTCAAAGTTTATTATCTCACTCTTAGGATTTGTGCCCAGCTCTTCAATTAGGTCTTCGCTAACATAGGGATTTCGAACGTGCTTTACTGATAGAAAAATCTATAAGAACAATTGTTAAAATTTTAGCTGCGCCTCTTATCTAATCCAATGACAAGAATGCAACGAACGGGAACACACAACTTAAATATTTTGTCTTCTCCACACAAGCAATCAGCGTTACCAACCACATAAGAATACCGAGAGAGGTCTGCATTTACACGGGAGTAATCAACCGTCAGATTAAGCAGATGCACTCCCCTGGCCCCCCATCCCAGAGTAGAATTCCTTTTATATATGGAGGTACAGCTTTCAGTGTTCATGCCATTTCACTGAAATGTTTGCTTTGGCAAGTCTTTCTTCCTTCCAACAGCGCCTTTAAGATGCACTTCAGTGTAACTAAGATCGACTTAAAATTCTTGGCAGAATAATTATTTCAGACGCAACAGGATCTATATGCTTTTGAAAACAGCAATCGCAGTGGCTCCATAACATTGTCGAGCAGGTGGGCCCTGAGGTTGAAGTACCTAACATAGTAATGTGTTAATCAAATATGCAAACATTTTCCAGCTAGAACATACGCATTGCTACTGTATATATGAATATATATATATTCGGCAAAGTGTCTTAGGATACGATAACATTTATCCAGAAGGTATAAGAATTTGATGAGAACAGTGAAATGCGCATTAAGATATATCGGTAACGATCAATTAATAGTAAAGTGTAAACCCCAGAAGCCAAGTATCAGTGATGCGAACTTCGGCAATCAAAGTGGCTCTTTCAGATGTTTCAATTATATAAAATTATCCTAATATGGTAATGGTAAAGGAAAACCAATTATTAGTTGCAACCTCTGACACATCAGCCGATGCTTGATAGATGCATTTCTTGCTTAGAGAAAAACAGGTGCACACGCGTCAAACCAATTTTCAGACTGACGAATGTATTCTTGAAATCTATAATAATCAAAAGAATACTTTTGAGGAAACGATGATATGCAGAAAAGAGACAGAAATAGTCCCTTGATAGGAATGGATATAGTAAATATTTAACAAGATAAAATGGAATACTACAAGATAAATTTTTGAAATTTGTCGCTCAAGTAGCCACTGTGAATTCTTATAACGTCTTAGCACATGGTAATCTGTGAAGATTTTTGTCTCGGGGAAGTGGAATATGGAGGTTTCTACAAATTTATTTCTTTGTGAAGCCTTTTGAGCAGTCTTAGTATATGACGGTGCAAAGTCAAGTATTATCTTTTGTTCTTTATTTACCATTACAAAATCGCCAAATAGCTAGGAATTAATGCTTTTATGTCAAGTTACTTAGCTTTCAATAAAATTTTCAATAAGAAATGGCAACCCAAAAAATTGCCTCAACCAAATTCCTGTTACACTCTGGTCAGTAGTAAACCATTTACAGATTCAAACCGCTGCATATTAAAGTAAATAGCACCTTGGATACATGTCCATCACCATAAAAGAAGGACTTGATGTTTGTCAAACTTCAAGATGAAAATTTGATGAATTTTGTGATGATGTTGTTATCTCATCTCAGTGAAGAAGGACCAATAGAAAGAAAGATCAGTAGAGGGTTACCAGTAGATATGAGGCCTTTTCCTACACGTTACCCATAAAGCTTTCACGCAGACTGTGATGCTAAACTTTATTATCACGTTATTAATAGATTTGTGGAAAATAGAAAATCGTATTTCGTAAGACGACTTATTTGTATAAGAACTAATTTTAGAGACAATTTAAGAGAATGCTAGTAACAAAATTTGCCAAAGATGAGATTTTTAGTTTTTATGTAACAGGTGCGGCTCTGGTCGAATTGATTAGGTGACTTGGAAAATTTTCTAACCTAAATTCGCAAAATCAGCATTGCAAAAATGCATTTTTTACAGGAATAGTAGTTATGAATTTCGATGGGGCTTCCCTCTGTATATGAATCCGAAAGTTCCTTAAAATTACCTTTATTTAAAGAGTCCTTGCTTTCATTATGCCCATGAAATGTTATGACTTGTCTGCTACGTTAATGGGATATTTCATGAAAAGCCTGTTTAAGCTTAACGTTTTCATTGTATTTTTCAAAATATAGACGTAGGTAGTCTTTCCCAAAGAGCGTCTGCAATTTCGTTAGCGTTCTTTCTCAACTCCTTCAATCCGACACAATTATGTTCCTCATACCAAAGAGTCTTAAATTTCCTGGGGTATTTTGAAGATGCTCCGCCATATAGTTCTTCTAAACATAGCACTGGCTTTGGCCTACCACATTTAGCACGCCGCATTTGTCATTTTTACATAAAGAAATGTGTGTTTGGAGACACACCAAGTCAAGTGTTGGATTCATTGTAAATCCCTTAAATATGTAAAACTAAACAATGTTTATATCAGACAATAATCACTGATCACATAAAAAATGACGTTTTTACTCAGGATGCAAACTGATATAAACAGTAGCACATGACACACGGGGCTCGGTTCAAGCACGTTACCACTTTTATCAACAAACTTCTTTCCAAATAAATGAAAAGGTAGGAAGAAGGTCCTGCATTGTTTCGGCAACACGAGTTGACGCAGAATATACGGCTTCTATGAATCGAATCCGTAGCCATGGTAACCAGCAATGCAGTCTGCCGCTCCAACCTTTCCTCACTCATCGCAAATGTTATGGTCACCTTCGCCTTTTAATAACGAATCACTAGTTGGGAAGTAAGCTGGCTGCGTAATTGAAACGTGAGCGCCATTATAAAATATAATTTGGAGAACTTTTATAAAGGAAAATTAAATGCTAGAACATAAAACATAACTATGTAAGTTATTCAAAAACAAATAGGTGACTCGATGATTCAAACGCATCAAGGAAGAAGTGCCTCTGTTATGTAGTCTTATAAAATGTAGTAGTGTAAGTATATAAGTATAGTCTTATACAACATGTGATAGACTTGTATCACAGTCCTTTTGGTTCGTAGACTTATAGTGGGAGATCGCCACGCCATTACAGCGTGGATTATATACAGTTGTGAAGGAAGATTTGACACCTAATAGTCGGAGCAATTCTCTTGAGATATTACTGATAAACACAGAACCTCTGTCTGATAGTAGCAGAGCAAGCGCTCCATGTCGGCAAATTGTATTTTCTAATATAAATTTTGCTACATGCTCAATTGAACCTCTAGCCAAAGCTTTAGCTTCGCAAATCTTGATGCATACTCAACGGCGACTATAATCATTGTTTTTCCGGAGTTGAATTTATGAATGGGGCTAACCAAATCAATTCCCCATCTTTTTCCAATCTCTTTAACCTCAATGGGTTGGAGTAAGCCTGCTGGTTTGGCATTTTTAGGGCCCTTCCTTGATTGACAGCTTGGGCACGTTTTTACATAATGTTCAATGTCCTTGCGTATACCTATTCAGTAATATCGGAAGTTAATTTTTGCCCCCCAAGAGATCTATATGATATTCTGACAATATCTTCTTGTTTCAGCGATTCAGGAATAACCAATAAGTATAATTATCCATTAGCACCAGCTTTTTTACAGTAGAGAACACCTGATTTGAGAATGTAGGTAGAGGCTTGCCGTCGTAACTTAGGGGATGCTAGCTCTGGTTGTTGTAATGCATTAAATAGGGGCACTAATGTGGGGTCTGATTTCTGGTATTGAGCTACCTCAGCGGGAGATAACAGACAGGTGATAAGCTGTTCTATCTGTTCCATTTCTTCCGATGTGGGGTCAGATACTGGAAACCTTGTCAATGCGTCTGCACCTAAATTCTTCTTTCCGGACGGGTAGATAATAGCGTAGTCGTACTCTTGGAATTTCAAGGTCCACCTGGCTAACGGACCAGTGGCATCCTTCAGGTTTCTCAATTAGCATAGGGTACTATGATCAGTAGCTATTTTCACAGTGTAGCCATAAATATAGCACCCAAATGGGCTAATGAATACATAATCGTTAAGAGTTCCAGTTCAGACACTAGGTATAATTTTTCTCGTATTTTGATAGTGTGCGGCTACAGGATGCCACAGGGTGGAACTGATCTACATTTTGTAACAAACATGCCCCTGCACCCGCGCCTGACGCGTCTATGTGCAATCTAGTAGGGGACCAATGTGTATAATGTGCCAGTACAGGGGTAAAATTAGAGCATTTTTGAGTGTTTCAAAAGCTGTTTGATGTTTTTTCTTCCAAGAAAATTTGCAATCTTTCTTCATGAGGGCATATAATGGTTTCACAATATATGCAAAATTAGATGCAATTCCTTGACCGCTAGTAGTGTGTCTTGGTCAGGTTCTATACCTTTTTCAGGCACCTGGAACCCCAATAATTTTATCTTAGGCATCACGAAAAGGCACTTTTCTGGTTTAAGCTTAAAATTGTGCTGTTCGAGTTTCTGAAAGACTTCTATATTCTGTAATAACTCACTAAATTCATTGGCAAACACAACTATATCATCCAGGTATACCAGCGCTTCTTTGTATTTCAAATCACCAAGCAGTTTGTCTCCTAAGTAAGTGAAAAACCTTGGGGCATTCTTAAGGCTAAACGATAACTTTTGAAATTCATAACATCCGTCAGAAACAACGAACCCAGTAAATTTCTTAGTATCTTCTTCTATAGATGCCTGAAAATAGGCACTGAACAAATTCAGTGTGCAGTACCATTTGGCATTTCCCAGGTAGCTTAAAAGATCGCCAATAAATGGTAGTGGAGAGGAGGAGGTCTCTGTAGCAGCGTTTAGTTTCCGGTAGTCCGCACAAAATCTAAATTCTCCATCTTTCTTACGGACTAGCACCATTGGGGAGGCATAAGGGCTGGTTGAATCTCTGATATTAGCCCCTTTAATTTCTTTTATTTGACTGTAAATTATGTCACGCTGTTACTGTGACACTCGATAAGGTCGTTGACTAATAGGTCAGAGTTCCTGAAGTTTAATATCAAATTCACCTAAATTTGTAGTCCCCAATTCTTGTAGGGTGGTAGAAAATACATTACTGTATTTATTTAAAAGATATGTTAATTGACTGCGCTGATTATCAATCAGCTTTAAATTAAGATGAAAATTAACATTTTTTATATTGACATCACATGTGTCTGATTGGTTCCACGTTGTGGCTTGGACAAGTGCTACTTCGTGTACGCACGATAAAGTACATTTTCAGTGAATATTTTGAGTTTATTTAACATAATATTGGAAATGATCTTATAGACCACATCTAGTTCCATTATATATCTGTAGGGTTTGCATTCCGATCTATCGCCTTTCTTAAAAATTGGACATATAAGGCTGGAATACCAGTCTCTATGCATTCTCTCTTTAAATTGCCACTATTCATATTGTGTATTGCTTTGGTGAGTCTATGCCCTTCATATTTAATTAGCTCTGCTGTTATAAAATCTTCCCCAGGTGCCCTGTTGTTTCTTTGGCCTTTCAATTCCTAACTTCAAATCGAGTAAATCACGTACTTTGAGTTCTTGGTTAACTGTAATATATTATTCTCTACTTATGTGGGTGTTTTCCTCTCTATTAAAGATCTATTCAAAATACTCAGCCCATCTTACTATAAGTTTTTCTTTATTTTCTATTATCCTGCCGCTTCTGTCTACATATTTATAATCTGGGTTGATAGCCTGTGTTCATTCTTTTGATTGCTTGATAGAACTTTCTTGCTTCATTTTGGGTATTTAATGTCACATTCATTTCCATTTCCTTCTCAAGATACATCCTTTTCTTTCTTACTATGTTAGTTGCTTCTTTCCTACTTTCTTTATATCTCTCATGAACTTGATGCGTCGTTTTTGTAACATGTTTAATTTTTCAACATTTCTTCGCTCAGTAGCTTGCTTGCATTCTTGGTCGAACCATTCCGCATTTCTTACGTTTTTCTCCTCTGATTTCTTTATCAGCTTGGAATATACTTCGTTTGTTTCCAGCTGTTGATCAATTGTCTTATTTTCATTTTGTCTTTCTTCTTTTAGTTCCTCCAACTTGGTTTCCTCCAACATATTTGCGCTTTTTCTCCAAATTTACTTTAGCCAGGTTTTTTTTTTAAAAAAAAATTCTACTACTTTTTCTTTTATATTTATGCTTTTACGGCTAACGTTAAGCATAATAAACGTATTTCTATTTCCCGCGCTTGTAGGCCGTGTTCCAGAAGTCATCAAAGCTATCGATGTTTCGCCAAGGACTGCGCTTGTACCTTCAGGATGATGGTGGTCCGTGGTCTGCGCTGATCACAGCTCCAATGAACTTTCTGGTAGTTTATGAAACTCTCTTCAACCTGAATGACTTTTACAATACTGGTAAGTCGTAAAATATAGGTAAAATCTTGGTATTAAAACAACGTATGCCTCACTAAAGCATACAGTTTATGTCAAATAAGTTATAATTTAACAGTTTTCGAGATATCCCTTATTACTGGTTTAAATTGACTAATATGTATACTTTCCGCGAATGGTAGGATGTTACTCTCTTTTTGGGTGCTTCTGTTGATCATTCATAAAAAGCGAAGGTTTAAATTCATCACATAGCGGTTAGAAGATTTGACTATCACTTAAGCCTACTTTATACATATATTTATATTGTACTTACAATAGAATATCTAATGAATATGCTTCTACAAACGTTTATCCTGATTAACTTGTGTTAGAATAAAAAGCTTTTATAAGCATAGTTTTTCAAAAAAAAAAAAAAAAAAAAAAAACGTAATTTCTATATTTGGACATGGTCTAGGGTTTGTAATACGGCAAAATTTATTAGGAGTGTCACCTCACACACTGTATCTTTTGTGTTAGTAAAGATATTTGATGTTCCTTTCATATGCCGCCTTTACTACCCAAAGCTAAAGCGGCGCTTTTGAAGCAGTTATGTAATAGCAACAATCTTCACTTGCGGTGGAGTAACTGTGGTGATACTGTTAAAGGTTGTGTTACTTTTGTATGTAACATCAAATTCACACACAGACTGCCATTCCGTGTGTTGTAGAGGTAGCGTGTCTGCCTCTATTTCAAAAGGTCTGGAGTTGGAAGCTCGGTCAGTTATCTGTATCAAGTTTTTATCCAGGATCATCCCTTATCCAGAAAGACGAATGTCGGGTACTTCTAAGTCCTTTGGACCCTGGAGTAATTTGATGCACCATTTCACCCATTTCACCCATTGTCCGATATGATCTACGTTACAGGGCGTTAAAAGGCACTGCGATTGATATTTCTAGACTCTAGGGAGGATAGGGAATAATTCGGCTAAAGAAAAATTCCCATCCCCTACGGGATTAATATCTTCCTTACCGCTCGGGACAGATTTTCTAGGGTTATTTTCTAGCTACCAACATTGGAACTACCCCCGTTGTATATTGCGAGTAGGTACAGGCTACCATAAATCTCACTTTACGGTCGCCTGGGATTGAATCCGGCCCGCGTTGGTGAGAGCCAAGTGGTCTAACCAGTCAGCCACGGCGCGGCCCAGTCCCTGAGGGAAGTAGGTCTAGGACGAGATGGCAATGAACCACCTTCCGCTACAGAATAGAATTTAGCTTCTATTGCTTTTGGCCTCTGTTCCGTGAAAACCTAAAATAAGAAAGTTTTATGTTTTTAACCAGCGTGTACGTAACTTAATAAAGTAATTTAAAAGAATTTTTTTAAAGGCGGTGTCGAAGAAACGACAAAAAGGGTCTTTTTATATTAGGGCAAAGATTAGAATTATTTGAAGGATTTGTGAAGGGAGAAACTGCTGCAAAACTAAGTGCTGGCTTTGAAATTGAAATGGAGTTTTTTTCTGACATTAAGAAAAATAAGCATTAATCACAGGATTTTGTCAGGATCTGCAATTCTGACTCTGAATCATCTGCACGAATGATCATGAAGACATCCTAATTCAATGAATTAGCTGTTGCTGTTTTGTAATGACTTACTCCAAAACGTGCGGAATAGGTGAATGTTTCAGGAGATATATGTCTGGACAGGCTAATTTTAAATGAAGATCTAGGGCTACAGAAGAATTCAAGCCCTAACAGGATTCCCGATCAAGCTGTTCAGTAGCTCCCTATAGTTAAATTTATCTTTGCGGCTAAAATATAATTTTAAGCTAATTTATTTACATTTACATTTTTTGTATCTAAAACGGTTGACAGTAAAAGAATAAAATATGTATATAAAAATACAACTATGCGTTTATTTAATAATAGTACTTTACGTTAGAGCGGTTCCCCTCCTTGTGGGTTGGATTTATATCACACGATGCGGTGACATATCTGAAGTTGGATTCGCCCCTTCGTGAGGTCTACGCCCCACACGCGCAAAAGTTTCGCGCTCCCTCGGTGTGGCGACGGATGTAGAAGCCAAACCTTACCTTGATGTAGAAGCGATGAACCTTTCGTATAAAAGCCGTGAAGATGATGTTCTCGAAGATTTCTATAAATCCTCTCTCCGGCAGCTGCAGCGAGCGATGAGATGTGAAACTTCTCAGGCGTGGTATCGATAAAAAAGGGATTTCACTTTTGGGCAACTATGGAATAAAATAATTAATACCGTCTTACTTTACTTGGAATTACATTTCTCGACATCATTTTCTTATTTACATGTGACTTTATCCACTGATGTATATAGCCCTTTACTGTACATTAATTTTCTCCTTTTATTTATAAATGATGCAACGGTTTTTTACTTTAATTATTTATCGTAGCGTCGCGTCTTCGTTGTATATTTTAAACGTTTACTAATCATTCATAAATGATGAACTCCAATAACTTCTAATAGTTTCAAGAAGTCTCTTACTGAAAACGCGTCTACCCTCTTCGAGAGTTCAAGCCAGAACAGCAAATTTAAGAATAAAATCATGGTCTCTTTTTTCTGTTTTTGTTGCTAAGTTACCGTAATACTTAATTCTAATTGACCCTACGTCACAATTTGGGATTTCAATAAACCTAAGCATTTGTTGCATCATCTATATGGCCTGCTTGGTTATTAACTTACGTTGAATTACAAATGACATGTTTACTTAATATGTCCCTGTATGCAATATCAGCTTCAACGTCAACCCGGTACATGTCCAGGACCATCAATATGATTCTTGGCTGAGATATTGACTCCAACTCTTCATGAGCCTATGATGCCCAATGCTTTCTTGATGTAAGCATTTTCACCGGAAATTAATTTAATTTATTTATCACATATGCTTTCTTCTTTGTTCTAATCAGGCCTTGAAATTGACAATGTTTTCCTACTCGGCTTCATAAGAGTGCTTATGCTTTACTTTCATGTGTGATTTCCAGGCCTACCTTACGCTCATGCCTGTTAAAAGATAGCTTTCCTTCTGATTTGTATTTCTCCTCTACACAGAATCTAATGGTAATGATGAATGTGAGTGAATGAAAAGTTCTGCGGGAATATGGCAGTGTACAGCACAATATACAGATATGCTTAGTTTTACTTAAAATGAATTGTATTTTGTTCATTAATGACAAGTAAAGGGAATACACAAGATGCGAAGATATTTCCTTTAAAGCATGATGCAAGCCACTGAGCAAAATGAAGGAAGACATTTTACTTTCCCCCTCACTTCACTTAATGTACTCATTCCTGATGCCAGCGCATATTCATCATCATCATCATCATCATCATCATCATCATCATCATCATCATCATCATCATCATCATCATCATCATCATCATCATCATCATCATCATCATCATCATCATCATCATCATCATCATCATCATCATCATCATCATCATCATCATCATCATCATCATCATCATCATCATCATCATCATCATCATCATCATCATCATCATCATCATCACCACCACCATCATCATCGTCGGCGGCGTCGTCGTCATTACTATTATTATTATTATTATTATTATTATTATTATTATTATTATTATTATTATTATTATTATTATTATTATTATTATTATTATTATTATTATTATTATTATTATTATTATTATTATTATTATTATTATTATTATTATTATTATTATTATTATTATTATTATTATTATTATTATTATTATTATTATTATTATTATTATTATTATTATTATTATTATTATTATTATTATTATTATTATTATTATTATTATTATTATTATTATTATTATTATTATTATTATTATTATTATTATTATTATTATTATTATTATTATTATTATTATTATTATTATTATTATTATTATTATTATTATTATTATTATTATTATTATTATGTTTGACAATTTGCATTCTCACAAGTATCCCTTCAATTCTCCAAAACGCCTCTCAAAAAGCATATTCTTCTCTTCATGTTAATCGAGATAATAATGTGTGTACTCACATGCTATTCTCTACTCACTATGGTACTACTGACTATTCTCTAAAGTCCCTTTTCACCTATCCGAACCGTATTAATCCAGACAAATGTTTTGTAGAAATGGCTTTGCTATACTTCCTTAAAGGTACAATACGAATACAAGAACGTAGTCTTAAGCGAAAGTCAAATTAGCTCATCACTGTGTGATTGCTTTGACATCTCACTTTCTTTACATATCCAAGGTATAGAAAGGAACAGCTGTTTCTTTTTGAGAAAAGTATAAGTTTTGGAAAATTCAAACAAATAAAAGGAAACATCTCAGAAGTGGTCCACTCCACAAAAAATGTATTTGGCATAATTTTATTTTAATGGGAACTATATTTTTGTGTAGTAAGACATTGTCTATCTCTTACAGTTGACTAATTATGCGAAAGTGGTTCAGGATGCAAACATTTTCTGAGGAGACCCCCAGAAATTTCAAGATATACATTTCATTGGTGATTAAAATATCTTGAACATCTTTCTGAAACATAGTTTAACATATTAAGCATTATTAAACACGCCACAAACATTATTTTAATTCAAATCGTTACAGCCATTTTTGAGAAAATGGAAATTGTTGAAAAATGTGGTAGTAAAAGGTAGTGTACGTGTTTCTTTCTGGAGAGATGCTGAACATAAATATAAAGTTTAGTATACAGCCGCATTTTCAGACACACACTCGGGAAACGTGTATTTCCTGTAAATTTCGAATTTTTGAGTGGAGTGCAATGCTCTTCCTTTTTATTTTAAGTACATTAATAGGAAAGAAAGTGAAAATTTGTTGTTTGCAATTTATGGCCAATAATTATAATCAGCTGTTTCCTGCCTGTGAAACTGAGTACTTGATCTATAATTTGAAATAATTCCTATGCAAAAATACAGCTTGAGTAACGCAACGCATTAGAATGACTTTTTATATGAATATTTGCATTATAATGTAGGAGAAAGTCATGGGCAGAGAAAGTCGTACGAATGTATCACATCAGTTCTGGTTATCTTAGTTACTGAATTGAAATTAATATTTTTCTCAGGTGCTAATCGCACCTTCTTACCTTCTTCCTTCTTACGTTCTTGTAACTCACAATATACGTAGTGAAATTATTCCATTCAAAAATTCAATAACGAGGTTTTACCTGAAATACATGTTTCAACACTCCATCAATAAATGGATATTTTTGAAAATGATATCTATATGTATAAGTGAAAGCAAGTTAGTAATTATTTAAATGATAGTCGTTTCTAATATCCCACGTTTTCAAAATGTACTAACATGTATAAAGTAATATCTACTAGCCCCACTTACAAGGGGCCTGTATTCGCTTGAGTGTTGGATGGCATCATCTCTGCTCTATGTGGGGCTCTGTGTACCAAAATCGGATGTGGAGTAGAGCTGGAAGTACCCGGAAACGGGTTCAGAATATGTAGGAACATATAGGCGTAATACCACAGCATTGTGTATCCTGACTGGTAGCGGTCTACACATAGCATATGTACGGAGCGCCGTCCCGCACACCCGCCACAGAGCTGAGGAAGGATGTCCAACAGCTACTTGCAAGTGGTTGCATGCTTTCACCTTGCAGCCTTTAGTTTTGGGCGTTGCGGTTCTACCCCGCAGCAGATTTTTAGTGCACATGGTTTTTATACAGAGGCATTATACCATCACATTTTCAGGTACGTAGAGGTGTGAGTATAGTGATAAATCCCTTGTTAGATCCGTAATCCCATACGTTTCCTAGCGACATTACATTTTTTCCTGAAAGTTCCATAAATAAAACGAAAAAGTATGGTGAATGCAATGGATAATTCATGCATCGTGGGTTCGAGTAACGCTTCGAGGCTGGTTGTCCATGTTTGTTTTATATGTATATTTATAGAGTAAAAAAAAGAAAGAAAAAGAAAAAAAGAAAGAAAGGAAACAGGAAAATCAGTTTATAACATATAGTGAAGTAGGAAACAAAGAAGGGATAGTGAGTTCAAAGGCGCCAATTAGGGAAGTACCGAGCTTAGTTCTTTTGTTAAAGAAATAAAAAAAATGACACAATTATGCATGGTTGGGTGCTTCTTCTCAACGAGAGCTATTCCCTGCGTTGCTGTACTATTGCAGGCGCGCCACGTCTTTTCTTTGAAATGTTACAAGTATTTCATATTTACTAGAAACTCACAGTCTGATATTTTCAGGGCAAACTCTATAGGGCTAGGAGACATTAT
>CM060948.1:120756923-120791923 GCA_030765055.1 Mantis religiosa | reverse complement strand
CAGCAGCTCTACTGACTTTGATTTAACAAACCTGGGGCATTAAAGTGCTACAGGTACAGTCCCAGGCAATTCATCATCAGTATCTGTTAGGAATCACGAGGAGATTTTGATTCCCCTATCTTTCTCCTTGTTATAGTATTTAGTCACGTTATATATGATTTCTCGCGGATGCCGATGTATGCCACGTTGCTGTCCAGAAAACAGGATTGCATCTGAAGAGAGTGTACATACACTGAGTGTGTGTGCGATAACTTCTCGTAAACATCTCTGTCTTTGGGATTCTTCCCGGTACGCTTCCTTGCTTTCCCATGTAGCATTTAATATTTAACAAAGCATTTCAATTTTACTTAGGCTGTTCCAGTCTCTCTCCCCCTAATACATACACACGGACCTTTTAATAAAAAATATATTTAAAATAAAGATATTTTAAAAGATATTTTTAAAATTCAAGGACCTTAAAACATCTATTTCCATTGAACTCTCGTTATCAAACTTTTGGGTGGAAAACAATACCTTTATATTTACTATACCTAGTACAGAAGTAACACATAACACAAGCGACTGTATCAGTCGTTTCTTCTGTGAAACAAATTAAGCCCCCCATCCTCCACCCCGAAAAAGGGTGAGAAAGTAAAATATTTAAGTAGCTCGATAGCACTTGGTGAACTGGTCCCAAGTAATATCGTCCAAGTTCAAATAATCTGTGTTGATGTTACAACTGCTATTATATGTTATAATTTAATTAATATTTCTTTCGTTTTACTTTATATTTGAATTTCTTTGTATTGTATCACACTTCTTTGAAGGTCTGTGTGTATCGTAATAAATTAATTTCACTTTTAATATCTTGACTTTGTACATAAGTTTTATTGCACTCCAGATGATTAAAAAGCGGTAAATTGTTCTGCTATTTTAATACCTATTAGATTTTGAACGCGTTTGTCCTTCATTGGCCATTCCTGAACGTTCATGAATTTGTTATATCTGAAAATCATTGTAACAATAATTTTTCATGTGGTTTTATTTTTCATTTACGGTTACTGTTAATAATGTGTGTAAGGTATATGTTTGTACATAAAATTGCCAGGGCTGAACAAGGAGAGATCAAGCAGGAGTCAAAACCCAGGAACGGTGGTTATCCGGAAAGCGTTTACCAATTTCATCATTCACTGGAAAACGTTTTCCCTTAAACCCCAAGCTGCTCATTCTGCAGCCGAAACACCACCGCTTTTTCCTCTTCTACCCTCTCCTTCTGTTTCCGCAAGCACTGATCAATATGGTGGTCGACGGATGGGCTCATTTTTTTCCTTTTCTCTGACCTTACACTTAAAAATCTACTCATTTGCTTAACACAGCCGCTGGTATGTAAATGTTTCCAGCAGCTAAAACAGATTTTTCACAGTTCATGGAAACGGAAAGCTATTTAAAACCGAGTCCAGAAAAAAGAAGGGTTCACTAGTGAGGAGAACATTTCACTGAAAAAGAAGTAATATTTTGTTGATGTGCTCAAACAGTTATAACGGTTCTACAATTTTTTCTGTTACAAATAGGAAGGTTTGCGATACAAATATGTAAGACAAACGTAGTAATCCCATGAACAAAATAAAAGTTATTTTCAACATGTATGGTACCTCCTTTTTCAACAGCTCTGAAATTTGTAAATTAATATTAAGATAGTATCTGTAAGCAAATTATGCCATTTTCACTGAAATTATTTTTAACATTTCAGCGAACCGATTATGTGCTATATAATAATTCATTCTGCATTTTTGTGGGTAGCAAATCCAGTGATAACTTTTCGCAACTTTGGCTATTTCTTCGGGATCTTGAAATCCTTTTCCATCCATATTTGTAACCGCCACCATTTTATAAGATTATTCAGGTCATATACAAAACAATAACTATTGAGATCAAAGAAAGTACATGGCTTGCAAACACACTGAACCGGAAAACGGAATAAGACCAAATCTATTTATTAAGTAAATAAAAAGGTTATCTGTCATGTAATGTTACCAAAGTTCTTAGCAATAGGCTGGAACAACAACTTTGTCATGCTAGCGCGATAAGCCATTTTTAAATCGTGTGTCTTGCATTGAAAATTTTAGTTTTTGTTCTAGCAGTTTAAAAACCACTTGTTGAACACTGTCGTGAGGACATTCTAACTTTTAGAAATTTGCGATTTTTCTTTATAATCATATGTATAAATTGATATCATGGTAAACAAAATGAGTTACAATCACAAGAAGTGCTCTACCTAGCATCCGCATCATTTAACATCATAGATCTTATGAAACTTATTGCTACGATAGCTTGTGTGTGTGTGTGTGCGTGTGTGTGTGTGTGTGTGTGTGTGTGTGTGTGTGTGTGTGTGTGTGTGTGTGTGTGTGTGTGTGTGTGTGTGTGTGTGTGTGTGTACCGGGTAGCCCAATTATCACCTTCCCTTCGGGCTTTAGAACATTTGCAGAACGCAACCGGAGAAATCCTGTTAAACGGTCGGCGGTGGCGTGAACGAAATTTTGTTCTTCTAAGAGCGATGAGAGGCAGTTTCCAGGGTTTAACTAGCGAGTGTATTACATAATGATATACAAAACAGCGTTAAGCTTTTTCCGTTTATATATAAAGGACACTTTATTTTCGAGAGGATAAATTCATTCTTAAGACTGGCAATTTATTGAGAAAATTTTATGACTTGTCCGTAATTACCCAAAACTACTTTTACACTCTCCGTACGTGCTTAAAGTATTGCATTCCATCCAAAAATTCAGTTCTGAGATTTCAGTGGAAATACACCGGAACAATATCCCGTCGGGTAAGGTAATTTGATCACTAGAATTATATAAGCAACGAATGAGCAAAAGTTTTGCTTCGTTTGAGTTTTAAACTGTTTTGGCGTCTTTGCTTAACGCTTGAGGGAGATGCGGTTCAACATTGAGCTCCTAACGCAGAGCTATGTAAACGTGTTCCTCTCTGTACGAAGCTGCTAAAATGTCAAATGCCTCTAAGGGACAGGTGAGCCCAGAGGTTCTACTCCCATCAGTCCTGAACCCGTAGGAACTGGACCCGGGCCTCTTTCAACCAGGGAGTTATCCGAGCTGTCCCAAAGGGCCCTCGGCGTCCTCCGTGGGGCTTTCCATAGAGCAAGACCTTGTTCCCTAACAAGCCCCCCCCCCCCATCTGGTCCTATGGACTCAAGACGGGATGGAAGTGGATACGCCACTTTCGCGCGCCAACACCAAAGGTGAAGACTACCGAAAACCTCGGATGGGCCGCCTGGTGATCTAGCACACCTTCTACTAGCTTTGCAGGCTAGTACCCGGGAGAATTAATGGCTTCCCTCAACCCCGTCCGAAGACGTACCCGATTCCCATGGGTATCGAGAACACACTGCCCCCTCGAAGCCATCCCAATCCGAAGAACTCCCGAAGGAGGGGCTCAGATGTTCGGCCCGAGGTTCCTCTAGTAACGTCAGAGGTACCACGAGTGCTAAGGGTCCGCAGCGCCCGCACCACGGCAGCTGAAGGGCACGGATCCTCTCCCCTACGGGATGCCTCTAAGGGACACAAGAGATAGTATTCAAAACAATAGATAAAAGGATATGAAATGAACCGGGTACATATACCTATGGCGCGACAGCCCATGTAGGGCCAAGGCCTGCAACGCGACTGCCGGCCTCACGCCCTCATACGCGAGGTAGAGGTAGGTGATCATCCAACCGATACGGGGAGATGTGGTCAGCATCTCGGCACTCCCAGCCGGAAAGTTGGCTTTCTTGACCAGAGCCGCTTACCTATCGTAAGCTCCTCAATTTCCTCACCATGCTGAGTGGGCACCGGTCGTTTACTTAGGACTTAAAATCCACACCCCCTAGGGGTGAACCGGTTACATATGCAGCCTATAATAATGATATTTAAATCGCACTGAATTGAATGTAACAGCACAGTTAAACGAAATTTTGATAATCTTTGCATGCAAAAGCGAAGAACTATAGCCGCAATAGATTGCTTCATATTCTGTTTATCTTGAGCTACAGGCGCAGATCTGTTGCATTAATGTTTAGATTTACTCTACAAAGAGTAATAATACCTATGATGAAGATTCAAAGAACAATAAATATAACAAAAATAGTAATATATATATCAATAGAGTAACAGCAATAATAGAAGTGAGAAAATCCTACTGAAACACAACGTACCCTCATTTATGCACTGTTTTCTCTACGAAACTTTACAATGCGTACAATTCATAACATTATATAATAGCATTGCAAACAGAGTCGTAAAACGACTGATCCCCTAGTTCAGTTGGTAGAGCACTGGCCTTCTGTGCAAGGGGTCCCGGATTCGATTCGTGGCAGTAGGAGTGGAGATTTTTCTCCGGCCAAGATAATTTCTCATCTTCACCTGAGTCTGAAAGTATGAATGAGAGAGAGAGAGTGTGTGTGTGTGCGTGTGTGTGTGTGTGTGTGTGTGTGTGTGTGGTGCCCGCTTTTACTGCATACGGCACCGCAGGTGGTGACACTGATGATACATGAGATGAAGGTGGAGCACCGATGGAATATGAAACCGGAGATCCCGGAGAAAACCCGCCCAGCGCCGTGTTGTCCACCACAAATCTCACTTTGCGGTCGCCTGGGTTCTAACCCGGGCCGCCTTGGTGAGAGCCAAATGGTCTAACCACTGAGCCACGGCGCGCCCTTAAGTGTGAATCTGTGAGTGATCTAACGATTAAAATACAAAGTACAACAAAACCAATGTATACGAGTTAACACCTTCGATATGTTCCAAAGGAGAACGGCCGCCGATATAACCAGTGCAGGTGGGGTATAAGTGGGAGAAAAAAGAAAGAAAAGCGTTAAACATCTGAAGTGTTGTTCACTTACATG
This sequence comes from Mantis religiosa, assembly GCA_030765055.1. Classification (NCBI taxonomy): domain Eukaryota; kingdom Metazoa; phylum Arthropoda; class Insecta; order Mantodea; family Mantidae; genus Mantis; species Mantis religiosa. Next base: position 120,787,041 of record CM060948.1, on the reverse strand, counting down.
ACCCTCTACTCTTGTAAAACTGCTTTATATACTTCATGCCAATCGCGATAAACGTTAACTTATTAATTTTTGTAGGTTCAAAGTCGATATGGGAATACTGCAGCTTTTAAGGGATAGCAACTCTTTGAAACGTTGGTCGCTTGTGCCGTCTTTGAGGTTCCGTTCTCTTTGCATGCACAAGCGTTAAAAATGAATACAGGCTTCTCATTTGAGTAAAAGTGTAATTATTGGACAACTCAGACAAATATTTGTAATATGGGATGTCTTCGAAACTGTTCATTCCAGCACAAAAGAAGGTATCGAATATAAGTTTTGTGTATTAACGAAATCTGCAGTTTTGTGCGGTAAGATTTTGTCTATCTCTTAAAGTTTCCGAGTTATGCAAAAGTCATCCAGAATGTAGAGGACTTCGAGGACATCCCCATTTGCATTTGTGATGAAAATACTTTGAACTTATGTTTTAAATAAAATCGTTAGAGTCATTTTTGAAAACGTCACAATTTTTAAGAACTGTCCACACGCACACAATCCACGTGCGCATGTTTCCCTAAAAATACTTTTTTATCAGGGATCACAAAACTTTTACTTGCACTGAAATCTCAGAATATGATTAGTCATTGGAATACAATACTTTCCCTACTTACTGTAATTACCTAGTAAAGTAAAATTAGCGATGGTTATCTATGCACAAGTCTAATACAAGTTCTTCAACTATTTTGCAGTCTAAAGGTGAGTTTAGATTGTTTACACTGTTCATGTCTATTATCTCGGACTACACACAACAGTCGCTTGCAGCAGATCAAATTTTGGTTACGTCAGTCCTCCGTTTGACTAGATTTGCCCTTAAAGTTCTGCAATTGTTTTAACGTACGAAAAGATATCTGCTTATCTGGTTGCTTGAAAGACAGAGCAGACAAACTTTATAGTAAAAGGTACCAGGGAAGAAAGTTAATTCTCTGTTGGAAAGCATAGGCGGTTCTTTAGTAGTATTTCCAACTGATTAACGACGAAGCTGGTTCCTCCGGCTTCCCCCCGCCAGCTTTCCATGTATTGCATCATCATAATGTTTCCTACCACGTCATCTCTCTCGTACTTCATTCCACTTCCGGCGTTGGGCTGATCATTCATCCCGGAATCTCTCTGATCAGGAAACCTCTGACCTTCAACCCGTTGATTACGGGCCTCGAGGTTGCGCTGTTCACATGGCCCTATGTTCGAAATAGGAATACAGTAATTAATTAATTAATTCATTCATTCAAAGACGTAGCTATATAATTGGATTCATAACTGACTGTGATTAATTAATTAGTTATTAGCAATTAATTAACATGACATTTGATATGTTTTTATATTTATTTTTGATATATTTTTTAACAGTTACAGTCTCTGATTATATTAAAATCTGTAAAAGTGAAGAGCATTGCAAAAGCTGTAAATATGTTATACTTTTGCCAAGTATTGTTAACGCAATAAAGGCATATTTGCATAAGAAGGTCCTCAACGTTTAATCAGAATAGATTAATCTCGCCTCGAAGTTTCCTTTATTTTGAGTCAAGCGGTCCTAAAAACTCTGATAGCTTTTTCGTACCGTTATTATTTCCAATTTTCCACTGTACAGTCAATAAACTATGCGAACGTTTAAGGTGAATTTTGCAGTTCGTCACCCAACATTTGCTGGTTAACACGTAACACTTACGTTGAAAACTCTGATGTGTTGTACTCACATGACTTTCTCTACAATTGTACAAACTGCTATTAAAAACGCCTTTTTTCTCTGTGTACTTAGTGTTAATCGAAAAGAAAAACATCTTATTGCTAACTTTCTTGTGGGTGCAAGGAACTAAGGGAAAATTAGGCTTTAGGTGAGTCAAATAGTTTAGTGGTGGTCCCTGTTTATTTTCTATGAAATTTCCCTCTGTTTGCGTAACCAACAGATAACCAGCAAATGAGAGCTTAGCATTTGAGAAAAGTGTATGTACTGGATCCTACACACATACCTGAAGCAGTATACTCAAGAAAACATATATTTGACGTATATGTTTACTATGATATAAACTTTTTTTTTGCATTTTGTCGAACTTATACGATTTACCACCTATGCAAAGGTCATCTAAAATAAGTAGGGCTTCTGAAGATATTCTCAGAAAATTGTAGCTGTAGATTTTTTTGAGAATATCTTAAATATGTGATATTTTAATGAAAATAGTTGGACACATTTTTGATAAAATCAAAATTATTTAAAAAAATCACGTCAAGGATAATCTGAAATGTGAGAATATGCTTTAAAATGTCAGTGTCCCATTCTGGTAAGATGCTGACTTAAATGCCACGTTTGGTATTAAACCGACTTTTCAGTTTAGACTTACGCTGTTTACTTACATACACAAAGAAACACATACGATCTCTCTGACATATTATTTTTGGACTCAGTTCACTTCAAAACTTATAATTTCTGTGGAACATCGGTATGAAGTCGATGGGGGAATACAGTTCCTTCTCTGCCTACTACATTCATGGTTAGGATAGCGAGAAAGAAACACGAATTTACTTTTCATAAAATATTGGAAAATCAAACATAGAAGGAGTGCCACGAGAATAGTTCATACCACAAGAAAGTGTGTGGCTTAACAGGATCTATAGTTTTACTTAGTAAGACATTTTATACCATGTGGTAAAGTAGTTATAAAAAAATACATACGAATGAAGAATACTTCTCAGGAGATGCGCAGAAAATGCAAGATATACTCTTTATTTGTCATGAAAATACACTACATTACGCTATTTTAATCAAAATCTTTAGATTTCTGGATACAAAATCTCTGTAAAGGAGGTGTGAGTATCCTTGTTAACATAACGTAAATTTCAATGAAACTGGTCTTGGAAAATAAGGTTTGGAACAAAGTTTAGAATGCTGAACTGCTCATATGAAGACAATCAAGGAACTGAATATATTAGTAGTATATAAAGCTCCCACAGCTAATCTTTGGAACTTTACGTTTTTTCGATACTAATACTAAAAATTACCTTCAAATCAAAATTTGGATGTATTGACACAGGCGACTTAAGCTTACATTTCTTGATTGATATCAATGAAGAACAGTAAAACTATTTATTATTAAAATCATACAATCTTATACTTAAATCATTTTGGCAGAATATCTCCAAAACAGCTATTCACAACGTTTTCCATGATAATGTCAAAAAAGGATTAACATTAAATACAACTCTTAATTAATAGACTTTCAGTTCACTATGGGCAGGTCATCAAAATTGATTATCTTTCTCCAACATCCTGCCTGCTTTAGACTCATAAAAATCCAAAGCACTGAATGCCTTAAGGACGGTCTATCTGAGGAATTATGGGAAAATATGTATAAATAAAATAAGATAAACAAGAAGTTAAATCCCTTCTTAAACACCTACACAGTCATTCATAGCTCTAGATTTTCATCACACACAAAGAAATTTAATAATATTTTTAAGTACATCTTGTGTCTAACACAAGGCAGAGAAATACTTTGTAGCTTCAAAAGAGAACTATCTTTGCTACTAAGAAGAAACTGCAATAGGCATAGACAACGACATAACATTTAATGCAAAAAACTAAGGAAAACTATAGACACACCCAAAAGGTGTCCTAGAGAGATAAATGCAATCACACAATGAGCCAAGTACTATATTGAACATTATTAATAAGCAAACGGGTAAGGATCATTCGGAGAACGATATAAAAGCACTTTCATTTAATGAAGTAACCATGAATGTTCCACAGCACACAGCAATGACATTTAATTAATTTTTCATTAAGGTAGAAGAAACATTTTTAATAATGAATCAAACTGCAAAAGATCCAATAATATTTCTTTAGGAAACCTGCTTGGAAAATCACCTCTTCAGAGCTATTATCCAGTACTGCCTTTGAAGTAAAACGAGTAATACAATTCCTGAAAAGCAAGAAGTCATCGGGATGTGCTAAACTAAGCACAGCAACATTAAAACCACGTGCTGATATTATTTGCAAACCTTTAAGCCATATATTTAATACGTCCTTTTTGAAAGGGATATTCCCAGATAGGTTAAAGTATTTAATTATTAAAATTACTAAGCCTTTATACAAAGATAGATAGAGATTACAAATGGCAAATTATATGGCAGGATCCCTTTTAACAGCTTTCTCTTAACTTATTGAAAAGATCATCTTTAAAACAATTTATCAGCATTTAGATAAAAATAACGTTTTAGCAAACGAACAGTTTGGATTCAGAAACTAATTAATTAGATATCCCCTCGATGATAAAATAAACACACTGGGAATTGTTTGACCTAACTAAGCCTTTGACTGTGTTAATCATAAAATAATTTCATCGAAATCATCACACTATGGTATTAAAGCCAAAAGTTACCAGATTTGCATAATAATTATCGAAAAAAAATTATAGTAAATACTTCAAACAGTAACGCATACTCTAAATTGTTTCAGGCCCTCTATTATTTTTTACTGTTTTCTAATAATCTCCCTAAAATAACAAACAAAAATGTTTTTCCAGTTTTCTTGCAGATGATGTAAGAACGAAAAGCACCAAATCAGTCACCGAATAGGTTCATTCAGTATAATTTTTAGTAGAAAATATAAATAATGCATAACGTGATAAATAAATTGTTTGAAAATAATGCATGTGCATTTTGTAGAAACAAGCTACACTATCTTCTTTACAAAGTGTAAAGGCCTCTCAATGCTAAATATAGAACACGAAGGAAGATAAGTAGAAAAAGGCTAATAGCATAAATTTCCTAGTTATAATAATTGATCGTAATATGTTTAGAAGGACCATATTGCTTTTATGTTAGCCAAAATGGGATATGCTTGTTATGCGGTTGGATCACTAATCATGCTCATCAACAGAAGTATCCTCATACCAGTTATTTTCCCTATTTTCATTCATTAACGGCCTATGCGGAAATATTATAGGAAAATTCGGTAGAAACAAATTAAGGAAGTATTTGTTATTCATACGAGGGCTGTTCAATAAAGAATGATCACAATTCTTTTGTTTTTTTTTGGGGGGGGGGGGACAACGTACTTTTACTCATCCTCATAATTTTGATGGTCCTCAAAATAGTCTACCCTGAATGCGATGCACTTGTCCCAGCGTTTTTGCCAGTGTTCAAAGACACGCTGGAAACAATATTTTGAGAGATCCTTCAAAATTGCCTCTGCAGCCTTCACCACTGTTTCTGATGATGGATAATGCCTCCCTCGAAGGCATTTCTTCTAGATAGGGAATAAAAGAGTCACATGGTGCTAAATCCGGACTATAGGGAGGGTGAGGGATGCACTTCACGTTGACTTTTGCAAGATATTCAGCAACAACATTGGCAATATACGGCCACGCATTATCGTGGTGCTGCATCCAGCCTGCTTCATGAAAATGTGTTTTTTGCGCCTAATATGGACTTGCAATGCTTTCAGGACATCCTTGTAGTATTATCCAGTTGCTGATGTCTGTGCAGGTACAAAGCTGATGAACCATTCCATGAATATCAAAGAATGAGATGACCATAACCTTTCCAGCAGAAGCAAACACTTTTGCTTTTTTTTGGGGGGGGGGGCTCCGTGATGAAGGAGATTTCCCCACTGAGCTTTGCTGTTTGCTCTCAGGATCAAAATGATGTAGCCAAGTTTCATCAGTAGTGATTACGTTTGAAAGAAACTCCGGATCTTCCTCTAACATTGACTTGAACTGCATGTTACCTCCATTGCAGCGGTAGGCGATACTGGACATGTCTGAAGTTGCCTGGTTCTCACAGGCGGGAACCAAGTGTACCGACAATGAAATTACTACGGCGTGTTTGTTTCACATTAAGCTAAGAGAAGATAATAAGATTGAATTTTACTTTGAAAAATTATGACAGTAAAAAAATTAGGATCATTCTTTATTGAACAGCCCTCGTACATTTTGTTAAGAATAATGCCATAAGTATGACGGCTCACTCACTATAAACCACTATTCAGGATATTAAAAATCATACCCTGGCCAGAAAGTACATTTTAGCTGCATTGTTTCTCGTAGTAGACAACCAGAGAGATACACACAAAAATGCAGATATTTACAGCAAAGAGGCCAGATAAAAACTATATTTACACAGGCCCTTTAATAATTCGCAGTTTTCCAAGAACGTAATTATTGCAATAGCATAGTCTCATTTAATTCACTTCCATTATATTTAAAGAATTAGGTAGAACAGGAATAAGTTAAAGATAGCAATAAAACGATGTCTATTACCAACAGCTTCTACACTGAGCAGGATGTTCATTCTTGCAAAGCCAACTTTTATAATTAATTTACTTTGTATATATAATAAACATAAGTATTCCAAGACAGCATGTCTGCATTAATGGATACAAAGGAATTTGTGTAACAGAAAATGATCCAATTTAGAGAAGGCGAAATAAGCAGAGTGCAGTAGTTAGCTAAGACTTAGACTTAAGTCTTAGACTTAACTTAGCTAACAAATATCTCCCTTAAATGTTACAGTATTCAGTCTCGCAATTGTAACCACACAAACTCGTAGTACACTTGGTGGCCAGTCCTTTTCTAGTTAAGTGGGATAAGAAAATGCAAAGCGTAACTCGACATCTTAACATTCAAGGAGGTATAGTTCAATCCAAAATCTCCTTTCCAGTTCCTTACAAAGCGATGATTTTGCTCCCCCTAATGTAAAGGTTTGATTACTTCCCCTTGTTAGGATCAATAGTAATGCTGCTTTAATTTTGGCAGTAATGTCATATATGTGACAGATTACCCCCAAACTAGAATCAAAGATGCCGAAGTGGAATCTTAGCCCAAAAGAGTACGTCATAAGTTCATAAGTTTGACAAGCTTTGACAAAGAAGAACATGAGAGGTAGAAATGAAAACGCAACCAGTGTTCTTACTATGCGCAACTCGGATATCTGGTAAAAGGCGCGGCTTTAAAAAAAGTATATTTGCTGTTTAGACCCCGGATGGTTTAGGTGGTTTTGTCTTGACCCTCATTTGGGAGGTCTGAGTTCGATTCCCGTGGCCGACCTACCTGACCCTACTGGTTTCTTCTCGGGTCTCTAGGCGAATGCTGGGTAGGTTAATTACATCCTCCGAATTTCCTGCCTCTCCATTTCATCTCCAGTATGGCGGGATGATATGTTCTTAGTGAAATTTCCTCCTCCAGTAGGACGGTCTCCAGTCATCGAACCCAGTCTGATTGGGCCGTTTCCGGAGCACAGCAGGGTGGTATGCTGGCCGTTCTAGCCTGCTAGGGAGTTTCCAACTAGTAAAGTATAGGGATCCTGCCTTCAGAACGGTTGAGACTTCTTGGGATGGCCACCCACTGTCTCCTCTTGCCTCATCCTTCTTTCCGGGGTTGCCCCACTTGGGGGCATAGGTACAATAGATAAAGTTTGGACCCTCATGGCCAGTCCCCTCCACAGCGTTGTCCAGTCTCCAAAACTTTTACAGCGACCCTATACTATATTTCGTTTTTAATGAATGTTTCCTAGACTTATGGTGCTTTAACAAACATCATTAGAGCCATTTTTGCTAAAATCAAAATTTCCCATGTCCAGAGTAGTTGTTTTTATTTTGGATAAATATTCGTGACTTACTTTTGGAAAATCCTGATACTAAATACCAAGTTTCGTATTTAGCCACTTTTCGTTTCTGAGTTATGCTTTTCAAAGTCACACACACACACACACACACACACACACACACACACACACACACACACACACACACACACACACACACACACACACACGCTGGCCTTTGACTACCTCTTTATTATTCATGAGAACTCAAAACGCATGTTTCCAGTGAAATTTAGACATGTAAGTATACTTTTGGCTGGAGTTCAATGTTTTCCTCGAGTTATGTGCGTGGTGGATAGAGTTTTTTTTGTGCTCTTTTTAATACAATTTACGTCCTCCAACGTTAAGTCACATCGGACGATGAATGAATTGGGTGAAATGATGCTCAAATGAGTCCGGAGTCCATGGAGCTTAGAGTTACCCGACATTCGTCTATTAGGATAAGGGAAAACCCCGGAAAAACGTTATCCAGGTAACTCACCCTGACCGAGATCCGAACTCGGGACCTCTTGAACGTGAGGCAGACATGCTACCACCACGCTACCGAGGCGGGCATGGACAGAGTAAGAAGTTTGTCACATGACTTTCCCTACTCCTATTCAGATTAATTCTACAAATGCTCATTGCTATGTCAATTTTATGTTAATACATACAAACACAATTTTTGTTCTTAGGTATACTCGTATAGGTTTGAGAATACAATAGAGTTTAAATAATGGTCAAATCCTTCAGCAGCTGGTCGATATGTAGTAGCTATGAAATTCCGTTCTCTTTGCATTGCCAATGCATAAACGAATCTAATATATGCCACTCATATTACGTTATCTACTCTGGCATAAACTTTTTTTCCAAAGAGCTATACCTGTACAGTTAACTATCGGTTTAGCAGACCTAAAGGGGCCAGAAGTTGACCGTAAAATTGAAAGTTCGTTAAATCGAAAAATGAGTGAAAGTGAAGCAGAAACATCTGAAACTGTTTTATTGGTACATACATATTTTACATGATTTACTCTTAGTTAAAAGTTGTTCCCTGTGAAGTAGTGGGTTTGAAAAAGTGTGAATATCCATTTGCTTCCTACTTGAGTATTGCTTCTTTATGTTTAAGTAGCGAAATTGTCTGGAATGTTCATAACAGGCTAGCACTTGTGGGTCTGAAGAGCTTTCCACGGAAGAAATCATCATTCATGTGGTCTCTTGTAACTGATAATTTAGGTACACACTTCAAAGATTCATCATCACCTTCGCCGTCTTCATCTTGATCCTCTTGCAGCTATCTCTTCATGACTCAGAATCTGATAACTTGGGACACACTCATCCATGTCCAGCCACTCTTCTAAACCACTTAAATTATTCCCTGCCTTCATCACTGTATTATCGGATGTGAGACCTAGAGCGCTTGACTCCTACACGAATTTTATTTTCACGAATGTAGCCAAAGACGGATGGACTAGCCTTCTCGATCAAACAAGCAGCGGAACATTCACCACTGATATATCGATAGTGGATTCAGCGGAACCTCCATCCATAGAGACAATTGCAACCAAGGTCATTTATTCACAGTACTTTTATACAATTTTTAGCAATACCACAATATAATCATCGCAGAAATTTTCAATTTTATTTACATTTATTTTATATCAACGTCAAATTTAGTTCATTAAATCTGAAGTTCGTTGAACAGGGATCCGTTAAATCGAGATTTTACTGTATTTAATTCATTTTATTCGTGATACACATGTACAGAAACTGCGTCATTTCTAACTTTCTTGGTGGTGCAAGAAGAATATGGGAAAACAACATGCCTTAGGCGATACCAAATCCTTCAAGAGCTGCCCGTTATGTGATGCCTTTGTAATTGCACTCTGTTAGGATTGCTAAGAGTTAAAAATGAATAAGGGCTTCACATCTGAGAAAAGTATACATATTGAAAATTTAAACAAATAAAAAGCAATATTTCCAAAATAGTTCATTCATCATAAAAATACATATTTGACTAAAATTTTGCCCTTTAAGAAATCGTACACCGGAGCAGTAACACTTTCTTTAAATTTAATGGCCAGAACCAAGATTTTAGGTAAAAACCTATTTTCTTCCTCATTATATATAGAAAATAAATATTATGTAAATATATCTTAATTATAGAAATATGTGTTCGAAAATGGTGGTCCTATAAGACCTAAACTACCTAATTTCCCGCTGGAACCTAGTAATACCTATTTTACATTTTCCAAGTTCTTCATTTGGTAAAGCTGTTAAGTCAGCATGCCAGTGCTGCCTTGGCAAGAATTACCGTGAACAATGCATATTGTGTCTCCTCTATTTAGTGTAGTGTGAGTTTCATAGCGAAGCCATTGCATTTATAAAGTAAGGCATACCCAAAGTAGGGAGTTCCAGATCATCTCTGATTGGGCAATGATATAAGTTCTCAACGACTGCAATTGTTCCTTGCGATACGTACCATAAAGAGGTGAGTAAATTTTATGAACCTTTGTAACAGTATGTACTAATGCCTTAAGAATTATCGACAATTTAGGGTATTCCATGTACTGAGTAGTTTCTGACCAAATAATTCGCAAAAATGTTATTTTTATTTTGTAAATTTTACATTAAAACAAACTACGCAATCCTGCTTTGACAGCCACATTATTTTGCTCTATCTATTTGCTGTTAGAATAAATTGCTACTCCGCGTTTCGGTATTCTTGTTTAACAATGTAAACTGTTTTTGTTACATCGACCGTTGCATTGTTGAACACCTGGGAGACATTGTTTATGCAGTAACCACATAAATTACTGCATTATTTATGCAGTAATCTTGGATAAACGAGAAGTGAAAAGAGGTACGATGCTCGTACTCCAATGATTTGTCTAATAACATCACTATTCTTAAGACAGTATTTTTCTTTATAGTAGGCGATTGTGGAGTCATATGTACTCCTCATGAACTTCGTCTAGCTGTTCATCGTGTGCTTCAATCCTGATGATCCGGTCGATTATAATTACGTATTGATTATGTTCCTTATAAACATCTGTGGAGTACTGAACCGCAGATTATAGTTCTCTTCAAACGTTTCTCCTTGTTTCTGCTCTATGTAGCAATTGTTTAAATGGTTACTAGCTTGTAGCTTGTAGCTTTGGTTACCATAGTTTGTTGAAGAAGCTTCATATAATTTTTCGCCGCGTACAATCTATCAAGTATGTCAAATTTCGCGAACAGACGTTTAATTCGTGACTTTAAACGTCTACAAGAAGATCCACCCGCTGGTATCAGTGCAGCACCTCAAGAGCACAGCCTCATGATATGGAACGCTGTGATATTTGGTCCAGTGGATACCCCATTTGAAGATGGTACCTTCAGGTTAAGGATGCACTTTACCCAAGAATACCCTAACGAGCCGCCAACTGCAATATTTGAATCCCAGATGTTTCATCCTAACGTTTTCCCAAATGGAGTAGTGTGCGTTGATGTCCTGCAAGAAAGATGGAGTCCTACGTTCGACGTAGCAGCAATCTTGATAATGATACAATCGTTATTGTGTGAACCAAACCCCATCTCTCCAGCTAATTTAACAGCGGCACGACTGTACATGGAAAATCGGAAGGAATATGACAGAAGGGTTAAAGCGTTAGTGGCAGAGAGCTTCATGGAATAAACGTACGGGTATGTAACATATGTTATATATTGCACTAGGCTAACAAAATTCTTTTGGAAAACAGCATGTACGGGTATTTTTTATTGAAGTTAATCATTTGGATGTTCCTTGCCTCAACTGTACCACAAATACAGTTAGCGTTTACTTCAGTTACATCGTGAACTAAAAACACAAAAGAGCATTAGCTTACTATCCAATAAGTCTAGCAGCTGTGTGGGTTGCAATTTATACCTTGCTTTAAATATAAAATTGCTTAATACGTAAAAAAGGGTGTACATTATCATAGGAATGAGTACTAAATAAACAGACATGACTTTCTTACTATGCAGGCGATCCAGTGAACTCATTAGATATATTTTGGAGCCAAAAACTGTCATCATAGCATAAACTACACTTAAATATCTCAAAGACAATTATTTCATAGAAATTTCGCTGACTTTGTTACTGTAATGTTGGTGTCTATAAAGGCAACTATTGACAAATGCAATTACACATCCTGTAATTAATAGTACTTCCTTTTTGTTTTTTGTTGATCATTGAAAAAATATACGTGCTTCGTCGTAAAAAAATATAAAGGGACCTACTTAAATGTGGTTTTAATCCATCGCGTTTAAAATAAATGAAATACGTGGAAAATGAAAAAGAAAGAGGTATGTATCAGAAACTATAGCGCCACTAAATAATAGAGTTCACCTAGCCCAGCCTAACCTAAACTAAACTAACCTAACCTAACCTCCCGTTAATTATAAACCTAAATTTACGTAAAAGAGCTGTATTGAGACCCAACCTAATCTAAGCTAAGCTTGTATACAAAAGTGGCTCCATATCTAAGTTAACCTTCCTAACGCGAATTATAAACCTAAGCTTATTTAAAAAATAAACTAGTAGTCCTGCAGATTAGTAGCTGCGTCTGCTGCGGTATCCGTAGCAAGCTGTTGCCAAATGTGGAGTTCTGAAATACGCCGAGACAGCGAAATCTAGCTAAAGCAATATTTCTTGTTATTCTTGCTCCATTTATTATTATTATTATTATTATTATTATTATTATTATTATTATTATTATTATTATTATTATTATTATTATTATTATTATTATTATTATTATTATTATTATTATTATTATTATTATTATTATTATTATTATTATTATTATTATTATTATTATTATTATTATTATTATTATTATTATTATTATTATTATTATTATTATTATTATTATTATTATTATTATTATTATTATTATTATTATTATTATTATTATTATTATTATTATTATTATTATTATTATTATTATTATTATTATTATTATTATTATTATTATTATTATTATTATTATTATTATTATTATTATTATTATTATTATTATTATTATTATTATTATTATTATTATTATTATTATTATTATTATTATTATTATTATTATTATTATTATTATTATTATTATTATTATTATTATTATTATTATTATTATTATTATTATTATTATTATTATTATTATTATTATTATTATTATTATTATTATTATTATTATTATTATTATTATTATTATTATTATTATTATTATTATTATTATTATTATTATTATTATTATTATTATTATTATTATTATTATTATTATTATTATTATTATTATTATTATTATTATTATTATTATTATTATTATTATTATTATTATTATTATTATTATTATTATTATTATTATTATTATTATTATTATTATTATTATTATTATTATTATTATTATTATTATTATTATTATTATTATTATTATTATTATTATTATTATTATTTATTATTAATTATTATTATTATTATTATTATTATTATTATTATTAATTATTATTTATTATTATTATTATTATTATTATTATTAATTATTAATTATTATTATTATTATTATTATTATTATTATTATTATTATTATTATTATTATTATTATTATTATTATTATTATTATTATTATTATCATTATCATCATCATATCATCATCATCGTCATCATCGTCATCATCGTCATCATCATCATCATCATTGTTGTTGTTGTTGAAGCTTTGTTACTTAGTATATCATTATTTACCCAATCTAGTTTGGCCAGTTTCCTTACGCATTACAGTGCCGCTAGTGTTCTTAGGCAGTATTGTTGGTAGCTTCGGGGAAATCATGCTTTCACTGTTGGCAATGCTCCAGCCATCGACGTGACGTCCACTATTCTCCTAGCAGACAATGGCCACTGACCTATAGTTACTACTGTAAAGCTTGTTTGGAAAAAAACTGCTTGTATCCTAAGCTAAATATAAATTTTCCTTCTAAAACAAATCACTTAACGAATAAAAATAATGTCTTATGGGAAATTAAAGAACAAATGTTCTCTACGATTCCAGTGAATTATTCCATTTACAAAGCAATGAGTGAATAAGGATTTTGTGTGGAACACAAGTATTCTAGCGGGTTTTAGTTCCTTGGCTTAGTTTAGTAGTGGAATAAAATGGCGTTATATGTTAACAAAATATATGGCTTAAAGGCGTAATCTGGGAGAATTGGTAGCCTAGGAGGTGCTGAAGTGTTATTCAAACCGTACTAAAAATGCACTGGCAACAATTTTAAAGTACAGTTTTGCAGTTTTTACCTTCTGGTTGATTGCTGCATGCTGTTTCGAATTTGAAGAAATGGCAATTTTATATGTGAAAGTAATTTCATATATTTAATGAAGTTTTCAATCTTCAAGGTTTTTCAGTTATCAGAATAGCTTCATCATAATGGCAATTCCCCAAATACCACCCCGAGATCCATACCTACGGCTGGAAGTTTCATCTTACCACGTATTGCTAAGCGCTCGTCCATTGCTTCCACGGTCGCAGGTTCAAACCCCTACCCAGGAATAAGTTTTTAAGTGAGCTTAAAAAAACAGCCTCATGTCAGTAGATTTACCATCATGTAAGGGGACATTTGAAGGGGGGGATGAAATTCTGACACACCGGCGGCGCTGTTATGATTCTGGCAGTTGAAGGCATCGTTTAAAATGCACTTAAACGTCAGGCGAGTTATATTAAATAAAATTGAAGTTCAATTGAATATAAACGCTTATGAAACTAAATGGAACTCAAAAGTATTGTTTATGAAAACCAAAAGTTTAACCTCCTTTATAAAACCAGGCTTAAGGCTGCAATATACTGCGGACTCTTGGACGAAGAAGAGCCATAACTTTGGGGGTAATAATTGTTATACAGCTCTATTAATGTAGATATTTAATGTACCTTAATTGCAATTCTTTCGTAGCTTTTTAAATTTCTTTTTAATTGTCTTAGGTGTCTTCCAAACAGGTGATACTGTACCCCTGTAACATTATCAGTTCTCTGAAGCAGTGTTTCCACAATACGCAGTGCATATATTTTAAATTACTAACATAGTCCGTTAGGTGAAATCGGTTGAAAGTGATGTTGACCATCTTCTTGCACAGAAAGCACCCATGCGGGTTACTTTCTCTCTCTCTGTCGCATCTGGAAATAAAATGTTGAGGACAAAGCGAGGATGTGTTGGAGAATAATATGCGCCTAATAAACCTTAAATGTTTGAGCAGATATGACGGTGAGTCACTCAGAAACATTTTCTACATTACTGAGGGCAGTAGAAATCTTTCCTTTCCCCAGAGAGATGTTATTAAATCCGTTGGGGCAAGAGGGCATTACTCTATATGGAGTGATTTCCGCGGCACCGGATAGTTGGCGTGCCCCAGCGTCTAAACTCATCTCGCATCCCTCCTTTAATCTTGGCTAGAGATGGCAAATTCCAGTGCAGCCTATGTTTACTTCTTCCCGCGCCTTTTCATTTGCTTTGCTTCATCACTTTAGGTGCGTTTGCTAGGCAAAACATATATTAATATGAAATAACTTCTGTGCACTACGCAGCACTTCCCATACCAATGTTTGAAAAACATTCGTAGACAAGGTTATCCACAAGTAAAGTTTCTAAATATATATTGCAGTTTTTATTAAAACATTTTCAAAACTTAATCACTTGCTGCCTATGAGGGTATTGTAAATTTCATGTAAATATACTAGGTAGTCTTTTAGAAAAATCTGATGGACTACATCCACATGACTTTCTCCACTAATTATCGTTTATATTCATGCATGGCTTTAACAAATTATTCCTGCATAAACTTACTAGTTTCTCTACTGGTGTCGTAAGTAGCGGAAGTTTGTATTCCCTTAAAACTTCTATACCCAGGTTTCACTGCAAATACATGTTTTGAGACTCCCTGAATAACAAAGCAGGTTTTGAAGAAGGCTCTGTTACGCGCGCGCCCTCGTGTGTGTTTGTGTGTGTGTGTGTGTGTGTGTGTGTGTGTGTGTGTGTGTGTGTGTGTGTGTGTGTCAGTTGAATATCAGGCTTGGTATTTAAGTTCAACTTCTTCAAAGCATCTGACAGGAAGATTTCCAGCAAAATTCCCATTCCTGATTGTCCTTTACATCCTTTGTCCTTTTCCTTTTCGAAAACGCTGACTTTCTAAAAAATTGCCCTAATAATTTTGATTAAAATACCATGTTTAAAATGTTTTTATTAAAAGAGCAATGTATAACTTGACGTTTCTGAGAATGCTCTCAGAAGCTCTCTATATTCTGTATAATTTTTGCCTAACTGGTATACCATAAGAAATGGACAAAACCTTTCTACACAATTAACTACCTCTCATTAAAACGCAATATATGTCTAATTTTAAGAATCATTTCGGATCTTTTTTTAATATATGTCCTCCAATGTTAATTTTATATGGACGATAAATGAAATGAGTGAAATGATGTTCAAATAAGCCCAGGGTCCATAGAGCTTAGAGTTACCCGACATTCATCTTTCAGGATAAGGGAAAACCCCGGAAAAACACCTTATCCGGATATCTCACCCGGACCGAGATTGGAACTTGGGACCTCCTGAACGTGAGGCGGAAACGCTATACATACGCTATAGAAGCACGTAGGAGATATTCTTTATTGTTGGGGCGAATTTTTAAATACTTATACTTCTCTGAACATGAATTTTACTTTTTCTCTCCTGATCATTTACTGAGAAAGAAATTTCAAAACCATAACATAGCGACCGGCTGTTAACAGACTTGACTATCGCTTAAGCCTACTGCATTCTCCTTTTCGCAAACGTCTATTTCGATTAACCTGAAATAGGTGGGATATTTTGTATAGGCATGTGTGGAGAAATTCTTATGCGTGCACACATCATATTTATTTATAGCTCATATTAATTGAGTTAAAACTTTGCAAAAATGGTAGCGTTTGAACATAGAATAGTTCGAATCGATATTAATGTGTTTAAAAGCGTGTCGTTAGAGCACCCGAAGACTGAATACTTCTTTTTCAATACATTAGTGCATCCTAAACTCCACGTTTGGTATATTCGTATTTTTCTTTCTATAGAGTTATGAAGTATGAGTTATGAGTTATGGTGTATACATATATGATGTATATGTATTCTATAGAGTTACGAAGACCTGGCAAACTGCGTAAACGACCTGGAGGGTAAGGCCCACAGCAACACCAAGTCCCTGAACGCCATGGTAAAGGACATCGTCGGCAGGAGGTTGAAGGCCGAAGCGCCGGGACGCGACACAACATCAGCGCGCGTCAAACCTAAATACGACCGCGCGACAACTTTCGAAGTCTTCCGCCGCCAGTTCAACACAGTGGCCAAGCACAAGTGGTCACCGGAGGAAGAGGCCGCACAGCTAATAGCCAGCATTCAGGGACGGGCCGCAGAAGTCCTAAACGCGGTCCAGACAGTGGCGGCTCCCTAGGACATCTGGGAGACCTTGGAGAATCGCTTTGGAAACCACCGCTTAGCCGCAGCGTACCGCAGCCAGCAGAAGTCAAAATCACAGCAGCCAGGGGAGACGCTGCAGGAGTTCGCCTTGGCAATTGAGCAACTGACAAGCAAAGCTTTAGTCGACCTACCAGAGTTCGTATCCCGGGAAGCCACCTATACATTCGTTGGCGAGGTACGAGGCACGGAGATTCGTCAGCGCCTAATGCCCGACGACTGCAAAACAATCCACGAGGCGCTAACGGCAGTATTAAGGATGGAGGCGGCCAAGGTGATGGCTAACCCGACGTCGCGATCCAGGAGTATCCGCCACTGGAGACCGAAGACCAGTCAAGGGACGCCGGCGAAAACCTAGTGGCCTGTGTTGGGGGCGTGGAGAGCCGGGACACCTGGAGAGACTCAGTCGACACCAGGAAGAACAGACGGAAGAACGAGTAAGGTCCGTCGTGGTGAGGGGCATGTCGGCACCATCACCACCATCCCCTCGAGTGACACTGCGCACCGTCAGCCGACAGATGGATGACAGCCTCAACGCGGACACTTGGGTGAGAGGGAAGCCGTGTGGCGTGCTCGTAGACACTGGGGCTGCCGTGACCGTTATTAGACCTGACCTAGCCAGGGGTTTGCCAATGACGAAGCCTAGCCGACCATACCAGGTTATGACGGCATCGGGCTCACCTTGACTGTGGAGAAGGAGGTTCTGATGAAGTTGACCTTTGGACGGAGTCACGTGCGCCAGTCTGTGTTAGTCGCGAAGGTGGCTGAGGAGGTGATAACGAAATTGGATGCTCTCAGGAGCCACGAGGCGACGGTCGACGTCGGCAGGAAGGTCCTGCGGCTTAACGGAGAAGAGGTCATACTCCGGTAACCCCAAGAGCCCCTTGGAATCTGCAGGGCCATTTGAAAGAAGACGTGGTGGTCCCTTCGAGAAGCGAGGTGGTGGTGACGGTTCGACTGGTAGTCCAGCGGACGAAGAATATGATGCTGTACCAGATGATGGCTGTGCACGGACTCTGTGAGGCCAGGACATTGTTGCCATGCCGAGAGGAGGTGCCAGTGAGGCTACTCAACCTGACAGACAGCGATCACGACGTCCAGACCTGAACGGAGCTGAGGACGGGTCAGCGTAACCACAATCGACAACACAAAGGAGCCGGTGCCGACGCAACACCTGGGGCCCCGGTTTGGAAGGCTTACTGGAAAGGGCGGCCGACCACCTGACCGCAGAATAGCTGGAGAATGTTCGACAACTGCTGAGACGATACCACCCCGTCTTCAGCCAAGGAACAGTGACTACGGCGGCACTGACAAAGTGCTTCACCTGTATCAACACCGGAGATGCCCGACCTTTTCGGCATCCACCTAAAGGCGTTCCGCTGGCAAAACAGGCGGCGGTATGGGATATGCGGGGTAATCAAAGAGTCAGACAGACCTTGGTGTTCATCTGTAGTTCCTGGTGACAAAGAAGAGCAGCGAGCTACGCTTCTGCATGGAGTACAGGAAGCTGAACGCTGTCACCCGAGAGACAAAGATAAGACTGCATTCCGACAGGCCAAGTGCTTTGGCAGTTCAATGTTATACCCTTTGGCCTCTGTAACGCACCAGCCACCTTCCAACGCCTAATGCAATCAGTTTTGAGAGGGCTGACTTATGTCTCCTGCCTGCTATACCTGGACTACATCCTCATAGTCGGCAAGAGTTTTGAAGACCATCTTGAAAACCTGAGCAAGGTATTACAGAGACTGCAGGCGATAAGACACAGCCCGTGAGAGATTTGCCTTGGCAGAAGGATAAGATAAAATTGCGCAGCTTCCTGGGGCTGTGTAGTTACTACTGCCGTTTTATTAAGGGGTTCTCAAACATCGCTAAACCCCTCACCCGTCTGACAGAAGATTACCAAACCTACGTGTGGACGGAGGACGCCGAATGTGCTTTCCAGCACCTGAAGAAGACATTGTGCAGTGCTCCTATTCTGGGATTTCCACAACCAGGCGTTGCCTGAATTGTGGGCACCGACGCCAGTGACCATGGCATTGGATGCATCCAATCCCAAGTCCAGAACGGCCACGAGTGTGTGATAGCCCATTTTTTACAGCAAGACCCTGTCCAAGGCAGAGAAGAACTGCTGTGTCAACCGGCGAGAGTTACTGGCGGTAGTGAAGACCTCGGAACACTTCCACAGCTACCTGTATGGTCAGTAATTTCACCTGAGGACTGACCACTCCGCCCTAACCTGGCTACTCAGCTTTAGAGATCTGGAAGGCCAGACAGCACGTTGGGTCCAGAGGCAACAGGAGTACGACTTCACCTCTGAACATCGTAGAGGTAGGAGCCACGGCAACGCAGTCGCCATGTCCCGAAGGACCTGTCTGCTGGGATAGCGCAGGCCTGAGGAGGGAGCAGCTGGCGGACGCAGATTTGGGACCACTCTTGACAGAAGTGGAGGCAGGGACAAGACCAACCTGGGAGGCCATCGCACCCAGAAGCGCCACATACAAGTCGTAGTGGGTCCAATGGGACTCACTGAATACAAGAGAGGGCGTGCTGTTCCGGGTATGGGAATCACCCGATGGGAAGACGCCGAGAGAACAGTTGGTTCTTCCCTGAAGTAAGGTCTGGGAGATCTTGGAGGAAGTGCACGCCGGTGCTTCAGGAAGACACCTGGGAGCAAACCGAACAATCGACAAACTCCGGCAGCGTCACTACTCGCTGAGGTTCCGAGAAGACGCTGAGAGATGATGCCGTCAATGTCAGGTGTGCCCGGCGAGACGCGGCCCCCAGGCTAGGAGCCGGGGTCACATGCTGCAGTACAACGTCGGAATGTCATTCGAAAGGATCGCTGTCGTCATAGCTGGACTATTCCCAGTTTCCGTCCGAGGCAACAAATACCTGATGGTGATCGTTAACTACTTCACCAAGTGGCCGGAGGTGTATGCCATCCAGAACCAGGAGGCAAAGACAATCACAAACTGTCTCGCGGAGCAAGTGTTCTGCCGATTTGGGGTGCCGTTGGAGCTCCACAGCGACCAGGGTACTAATTTTGAGTCCAACCTAATGTAGGAGGTACTGGAAAGACTTGGGGTGAAAAACACAACATCCCTACATCCACAATCGGATGGCATGGTCGAAGGGTACATCAAGACCATAGAAGAACACCCGAGGAATGTCGTGGCGGCCAGCAGTGAGACTGGGAAGTCAAGGTGCCACTGTTCTTGCTAGGCTATTGCTCGTCAACACACGACACCACTGGGATGACAGCAGCTGTGTGGCCACGCCCCGGTTATTCCCTACCATCTACCCACCGTAATATCATTAAAAGTCACCACCATGCCAGTAAGGGACAATGTCCCGAAATAACGAAATGTCGAATGCTCCTCCTCTGAGGAGGTGGTTCAACGTTCAACGACGCAACTGTTGTTGCTGCTGCGACGCCTCGGTGCCTTTCATTGGCCCGCGCAGAGCACAGGTACTATCCCTTAAATAAAGGCACAACACTCTCATTCAGCATACCCTGAAGACGGGAACAATTTTGCTCCCGAAACGTCGGTACATCACCACATCTACACCTGGCTTCAAGCCTGAGAAAACTTGGAATTATACTCTTGATTTACAGAATATATACCTATACTTCTTCCCGCTAAAAGTCTTGAATATGTGCTTTGCTTTTGTTTATATAGTTTATATTATTTGAAAGTTTGTGATTTTACATATTTATAAAACAAACGTTAAAAGTACTTCTTAAGATGTACGGAAAATGTGAGAAGTGTCACATAAAGATTGAAATGTGCTAATACACTCTGTACTGAGTATTTTCAAATTGTCACATAAGCTTCTCATTTTAACTTCCTCAACAAAATTATTGAAATGAAAACATTCTTTCAGAATTTTATATAATAAGCTAAAGCAAAGAATCATTAAAAATATACCAAAAATCTTGATTTCTTTCCAGTTCATCTTCGCAGATGCGGAAGTGGCGTCTTTTACTACCCCTCCTCCCTTTTCAATTTCATCTCATTTCGTGTTTATCTCATGTTACAGAGGATTCCGGGATCCTTTGACGGCTTGAAAATAACTTAGAGATTTGTTAACCACTTCTCGGTTCCACCAAAGAGCGTTCGTCCTAGACTACACCATCCAGAGGAGCTTTCTTGGTTACCGCTGTACAATCATCTTCCGGCGGTTTGGACGGGTTTTCACAAAGCACCTCCCAGTGTTAACTTGTAATATGTGTTAATTTGAAAATATGTTAGCTTGAAATATGTGTTAATTTGAATATATGTTAACTTGAAATATGTGTTAATTTTAATAAAAAAGAATGTTACTGGCGTAACATGTATGGCGGGGTTTCCATATTTTCCAGGTGCTTTACCATATAGATACCTACATAAGTTATATAACGCAATAAATGAATAAAATATTATACCCAAGTGCGTTGGTTGCTTTACCGGGATATTTAATGAAACTTTTTCTTTAGCTTCTCTTTATAATTAATTTCATTAATAGCTTAATTTTACAGAAATAACTACAAATTACAAACTTAAATAGGTATAGCAATATAAAACAACTTTAATTTCAATAGAAGTTCTAAAACAGGTTAGCATAACAACAAACATCCCTAACAAATTGGTATTCAACTATTACTACTGTCCATGCAATACAGCAGACTAGTAATGAAAACCAGTGCTAGTAATCTACTACTGTTTGATAGTACCAAATGTTGGTAATTATTGCAATCTTGGTTCATTAATTTTTTATGTAACTACACATTTTCTATCTTTGCTATACTAAGTTTATGGCCATTAAATTACTTATTATTTCCAGTGTAGCTTCTACTACTACTTGTACTATATGATGGTCTCGAGCACTATGATTTACACAGATGTTCTGTTATTACACAATTTTACAGGCCACAAGCTATGGGCAGAGAAAACACCGAGAGGCGCGGAAGTCTAACAGTTCCATGCTCGAAGACCGGTCCCACTACTGGAGTTATCTACGTAAACGATGAAGGATCCGTCGCCCAAGCAACCTTCTGGTGTCCATGATGAATGGTCTATCCTTTGAGCAGGCATCAACGCCATCTCTCCGACTCTGCAATACTTCATGAAGAGCATGTAAAGGAAACGGAATGAAAGTGGGTGTGATGGGAACCAAACCAGCATTTGCCTAGCGAACAGTGAAAACTGAAAAAAAAAAAAAAAAAATCAGGTGATAGTTGGAAGTTGACTAGAATCGAACCCATTAATGCAAGTATCTCACGTTAGCAGTTCCATTTCGCATTGTATCATTAACCCTGCATTGTAGTTTTTTACCACCTTCACCTAATTTTCACAGATCGTTCCGATTAATTTAAACGTTCTTTCCAGTTCTAAAGCATCCTTTCCTGAAGGCAAGGAAACAAAAAAGAAAGGGCGACGGCAGGAAGCCTCCACCACAGTGAACTTGGGGCCCCTCCTGTCGATCGACACGGTCATGTACCACTTGGCTGCCGGAAAGACACCCTGGAGAGCGAGCGAGAGAAATAGAGATGGTCATGATAAATGGGCTGAGCCGCCGAAAGCATGATATTGATATTCAAATGCTTTTGCTGGCAAGAGAACGTTGGGGTCAGCCAGGTTGTTGTATAATAAGGGCAGGAACCCCGAGGGAACGCTCGGCTGTGATATGAGGGAGGATAGGCTCGCTCCCGGCTTCCTCATTTGCCTAAACTTTATGAGTTCTCCTCTACAACGTACACTATTATCGTCGCTTGCACCAACTACAGTAACATTCTACCTCCTGTTAATCGAGCCAGCTCACAGCAAATGCTCAAATAAATACTACACGAAACTTGGCAGTATTTAGCTGTTTGCCGAAACCACGTCAACACAAACGTGGGAGTCCACAAGGGAGTTACGTGGCGCAAACGTATCTGCCCATACACATGAAGTATTAAAATATAGTTACAATTTATTCGTAATTCTGGAAATATGTTAAAGCATAATACAGTTTTGAAGTGTTTATAAACACAAACACTTTCATTCAAAGAAATGATTCTTAGTATATATGTTTAATGTGTGTGATCCTTTGGATGTGATTTTTAATCCTACAAGGGATTGAAAAACAGACTTTATAATTTTGAGACAAAATTTCTTCTCGCAAATATTCTCCATTGGTAATTTATGTTTTAATTTTTAAAATAAGTGAAGAATGGTGGGAACCTATATTTGTATTTTAAAACTAATAGGATTAAAATATTAATTATATAAATATGTTTAAATTATTTTAATTTAGGGATCAGCTATGGTAGTTGAGCAGGAAGTTTGTTCAGGTTTTATTTTAATTTTAAGTCTTTTTTTTTGTTTTCTTTTCCTTTTATTCTAGTTGCAGATTTTATCTGATGAATTTTTATGCAATTAATTCTGTTGTTTTGATTTTAATAAATTAAAAATTCAAATACATATACCTGTTTATTAAATTATGTACCAGGACGGAGTATTTCAGATATATATATATATATAGTGTCTTTAGCTACGAGACCTACACAACCTTTAACCTCAATATCGATATGCTTTAGCCGCCATACAGGCGACGCCGTGGCTCAGTGGTTAGACCGCTTGGCTCTCACCAAGGCGGCCCGGGTTCGATCCCAGGCGACCGCAAAGTGAGATTTGTGGTGGACAACACGGCGTTGGGGCGGGTTTTCTCCGGGACCTCCGGTGTCCCCCGCCATCTCATTCCACCCGTACTCCATCTTCATCTCATGTATCATTAGTGTCATCGCCTGCGGTGCCGTATGTAGTAAAAGTGGGCGTTAAACACTACACATTACATTTAGCCGCCATACGAAGTGACCTAACCGCAAGACCATAAGATATAACCACAAGACCTTGCGGCCTTTAGTAGTCTGGCCAATTGCCTTTAGCCAGCAAGACCAAGAGACCTAATCATGAGACCATAAGGCTACACCTCAAACCTACACAGCCACAAGCAATAAGACCACATCTTAAGTCCCGTATCCTTTAGCCACTTAACTAACAACCTTTAACCTCAAGACCATAAGACCTAAAACGTAACAAGATGAAATAGAGTTTCCGAAAGCATAGAAACGCTCACTTTCTTCTGGGGCAGCCAGCCAGGTGCAAAGATGATTAGCTCCAGGCATATGGTCTAGTGTGTGCTGTATTGATATCAGTTTCATCCATATAAACTATATAAACTTCACTGCGATGTCTCTGAATATTTCGTAAATACTTAAACCTATTTGCATGTATGGTACGATGTTCGATTAAAATTTGTCTGTTACGCTTAGATTTTCCCATCATAAATTCTAACTTCCAAAGACCCCTTCTTAATGTTCAGAAACTGCTTTGGAGGTTAGTAGAATTTTGAAGCTTCATAAGCACTTTATTCAGAGTTAGTCTTTATTTTTCTGTGTTTTAAAAATTATTTACTGTTAGGCTAATTACTTCTTAACTAAAATATCCAAATTAGATTTTGTGCATGTTTTTAATGTTTGTTTACTGGGCATAGAGAAGGGCGTTGTTGCACTGACACCAATGGCTTTTCTTTCCTTAATAACTCACCTAAACTGCTCTCAGACACAACTGTTGCCTCAGATCCCCCTTCCCAGATTTTTATAGCAGACCCAAACCATTGTTCCCTTTTTATAAATGTATAGACATTGGTTATTACTTCTTGTGTTTTAAATGTAGCACTTTATTTCCTAATGTGCTGCTAGCAGACTTCATTTCTAAATTCTCTCTTGGAACGAGGAGACACGCATATTTTGAAACAAGCTGTAGCATTACCGAGTAGCTCTGCACTTGTTTACTTGCTCGCAGATGATACGCAACTGACCTGCCGTCCCTTCCAGTTGCAACCGTTCTCAAGTGGACTCGTCCAGATATAGTCCCGCTGCTGGAACGGTTACCATGGATTTATCTTTGTTAACAGAAACCTCTGGCTATTCTTGTAAGAGTGAGAGGGGTACTTACACACCTCCCGTTCGTGTGCTGAGCACAAATGAACGCATCACTTCATCCAATGGAGTTCGCAGGAATCACAAATGACAGATATATGTTCACTCCACGTGGAGTAATCAGTGCGTTATCTGAGAGGTATCCATTACCAAAGATAAATCTATGGTAACCGTTCCAGCAGTGAGACTATACCACTGCGCATCGCTTTCCATCTGTGAAGATATAAAAATGTACCTGTACTTCCAGTAAGTAGGAAAACTATTGCATAAGTCCCAGAAATGGAACTCCGAGGTTTCAGTGGAACTATAAGTTTTGAATTCTGCTAAATCCAAAAGGTCTTTTTAGAAAACAAATTGTGACAGTATCTGCTTGTGGATTTCCAGTGTGCCTGTGAAAAATATTAGTCAAAAATAGAAAGTGTTTTAGATACCATACTTGGTCCTTTAGTTCAGCATCTTTTAAGAAGATTGTCAAGAAACTACCCCCAAACTACGTGTTAATAGTGAACATTTTTAAAATTGTGATTTTCTCCAAAATGGCTCTAACGATTTTATTCAAAATATCACATGTTTAATACACCTTCATGACAAATAAACCTTTTGGGAATATTCTCAGAAGTCTGTTACGTTCTAGATGATTTTGCATAGCTCGGTAGCCGTAAGAGATACACAAAACCGTACTCCACAGAAATCGATTTTTTTTTTTTTTTTTTTTTTTTTTTTTTTTTTTTTTTTTGTAATTTACGTCCTCCAATGTTAAGTCATATAGGACGATGAATGAAATGAGTGAAAAGGTGCTCAAATGATTTCAGGATCCATGGAGCTTAGAGTTACCCAAGATTCGTCCTTCAGGGTAAGGGGAAACCCTGGAAAAACCTTATCCAGATAACTCACCCTGACCAAGATTCGAACTCGGGACCTCTTGAATCTGAGGCTACCACCTACCATCTACGCTACCGAGGCGGGCTACAGAAATGGAGATCTCACTAAAACACACTATTTGGTTTAACACTTTTTGTGGAATGAAAAGTTTCGGAGATAATCCTTGTTTTATAGAGTACTTAAATCATAATCGTACCCACTACCGGTCTCTGTCTACTGCGCAAGATGTTCGGTAGACGCCGGGGAAATTCGGTCAGCGGAGACGGACTGGAATCCTCACCTTGAATAGATGCTGCTATCAAACAAGCAGCGTATCTAGTGTAAATATTCTCGCTCATCTCCGAAGCTCAGCAGTAGGGATCCCTGTGGTTTTTTTTTTTTTTTTTTTTTTTTTTTTTTTGCACAGTGTTTTAATTTTAAGTTCCTGTAGTGTGCGGAGATTGGGACGATACACTTTGTGTTTTCAAGAACCCATAAATAAAAGTCACACCTCGTTAGTTCAGGACAATGAGGGGGTCACAAATACGTTTGTATTATTATTATTATTATTATTATTATTATTATTATTATTATTATTATTATTATTATTATTATTATTATTATTATTATTATTATTATTATTATTATTATTATTATTATTATTATTATTATTATTATTATTATTATTATTATTATTATTATTATTATTATTATTATTATTATTATTATTATTATTATTATTATTATTATTATTATTATTATTATTATTATTATTATTATTATTATTATTATTATTATTATTATTATTATTATTATTATTATTATTATTATTATTATTATTATTATTATTATTATTATTATTATTATTATTATTATTATTATTATTATTATTATTATTATTATTATTATT
The DNA here is from genome assembly GCA_030765055.1 of Mantis religiosa. NCBI lineage: Eukaryota > Metazoa > Arthropoda > Insecta > Mantodea > Mantidae > Mantis > Mantis religiosa. Next base: position 120,760,204 of record CM060948.1, on the reverse strand, counting down.
ATTATTATTATTATTATTATTATTATTATTATTCTGTTATCATACACCTCCCTTGTTGCATTTAATGTTTCGGCAGCCATACGTGCCGTTGCAGAAACACGCATAACGAATATATGATTTCTCTTCTTCTGTCAAGCGATTGAAAAATGACCTCAGAATTAATCTGTGACATCGCTCTGCATTTATTGTTCCATTAAACTACATGGGCCCTGTTACTCTTCGAGCAGTTACCGCACACCACACTCCAATTTCCTCATCATAAGGAGGCGTTTCATCTAGTAGTAGAAGTTTTTATGAAGCCCAGTATCGACTGTTGTGAGTATTAAAAGACACGTCCAGTTAAATGAACCAAGATTCATCAGTGAGAAACGAAAACTGTGGATCAATAAAACCAATTTCTACGGATTGGAAGAACCAGTTACAATAATTCGCACGTTTAGCATTTGGCTTTAAAGTCTGCACATGCGTGTTGTGATAGGGCTTCTTTTCAACAGACGTGTATCGTTTCAGTCCTCGAATACTACAGGAACTTAAGAAAAACACTGTGCAAGAAATCAAAAGAATGCCTGCTGCTGAGCTTCGGAGAGTGAACAAAAATATTTTCACGAGATATGCTGCCTGTTTGAGAGCAGAAGGTCAACATTTCCAGCATCTATTAGAAGGTAAGAGTTCTAGTTTGTCTTTGCCGGCCTAAGTTCCCTTACAGCTGTCGGCCGTCACGCGCAGTGCACAGAGGCCGCCAACTTTCAATATTTATACTTTAGCTTAAATGATAAAGTAGCTATTATTCATTTTTTTAATTCCCGCCCATGTAAAGGGTATGGGGGTTTAAAGGCATCACATAGCGACAAGCTCTTTAATGAGTTGACATGTCCTCATTCCCAAATTCTTCCTGCAGCAATTAGAAAATTAGCAATAAGATAACGTTTATCTGGATGGAGATATAAAGTACATGAAGTATGTACCGTAATAATCACTTGTAAGTACAGGTTGTACACTTGTAGAAAAAGTAATGTAAATGCATCGCATCAAATTTTATCACATTCTTTTTACAACAATATTATTCAGCGTTAAGGACTATAGAGTGGAGTGGTACTATTTCGCTTATTTCAAGTTTGAACCACAATTAGACAACGAAGGAAACTTGTTTTATGATTGTTATATAGTCTATTTTGGTAAAGATTAAACCACCCTTTCGCAGAAGTATTCCATTGAGAAACATTAAATTCAAACGTGAACAATGGCAAAAATAAAAAAAGCAGAAGGGGGTTTTCCACTCGTTGCTGGCACTATTTCGTTCAAAGTTTCTTCTGATTTAAATTAGATACACTTTCCATAGATGAACACTTTATTTTCTTCCAGCACCAACACGTACTGCATGGTACCATGTTCCACACTTTTGACATTTAATCCAGTCGCCTTTTAACACAGACTTAGATTATATTTATCTTAGGTAGCAAAACCCACAAGGAATATTTTCATCCTCGTTTTCCCAGTAACATAGCGAATGTGCTCATCACTTGTGGGTTCACAGATCCCTTTGGCAAGCCTATTGGATCCTTTCTCCATTTTCAACCTGCGTTTAGCTGCACCGTCTTCATAATTTTCATCCGAAGAGAGATGTCTTGTTGCTGACCTCTTTCGAGGTTACTTGGCACTCTGTTTCGTACGTGACGGTATTATGACAGTGAACGGGGATGTCTTCATAACCTCTTCACTTCCTTGAGTGTTTAACCCTGACTGAGATAGTTGTGACGGTGAAGACTAACTCATGGAAGCATGAACCTCAGCATTTTAGAAGATTTCTCAGGAGCATCTTCCAGAGATTGAAAACAATTGTGTAGGAGATATTTTTGGTTGAATGGATAGATACAGGTACAATTAAATTCTTTCAATGCGTTACAAATTGTAGCTGATTTCTTCCATGATTGAGAGAACAATTTTACAAAATTAAATTTTGAGATAGATGAACTTGGATTGCTTTCGATGAAATATATGTATCTTATTGGTGATAAAATTATTTTAGAGCCTTGAACACTGTCCTATCAGGAGGCTACAGGGCATGAGTTGCGTGAGGTGGCAGACTCCTCATTTCAACTTCGTTCTCTCTCCAAATGTCAAGACTCTCCAGACTCCAATGTGAAGTGTGGTAATCTAGTAACAGCAAACATCTTCCTTGGGGTCGATTCTTCTGAAAGTGATGTAGCTACTTCAGTAATACGTTCCCGTTTGTGTATAGAATCCGTCATAGCAACCTCAGAGCCTATTGATAAATCACTCTTGTAGACATCTCTGAGCCTAGCCCCTTTAAAAGTCATAAATGGTGGATAAAAACCCCAGCTGCACTGCAACAAGCTATAACAGTTACCCTGTGGTTTTCTCAAAGAAATATCTTAATTTCTTTTCATAAAGTTCGTAAACCCGTCGTTTCCTGCCATAGCTTATTGTTATTTCCACGGATGATGAATATGCTTTTTCTGAGCATATGCAAAAGCTGCTCTTCTAATTTGCTCTGGTGTGCAGCCAAAAACTACTACCAGCTAAATATTTTGGTCTTTGAATCAGAACTTTCTCCTTCTTCTCGGTAAATACCGTAGGGTGTCTGACTGCTCGAAATGTACCTTCGTCTCCTTATGTATTTCTCCTTTTTATTTTATTAGCACGGTTTTTAAGAGTGAAAAATGGCAAATTGAAAATACCCTGCTCCTCAAAGGCTGAGATCCCATTGAAGAACACTCGAGACAGCGTAATCCACATCTTCATCTATCCATTTTTTACGTGGGCCTTTGCGTTTATAAGTTCAAACCATCTGAAATTCATAAATATATAAGCCCTTCTATATTTTGTAAACATATGAGCAATTACAATAAATATTACAGAAAAAATAACTTGAGGATAATAGCCTCCAAAACACTGAGCGGAATAGCCCCAAATGTAATGTTTTAAAAATATGCGTCTGTAAAGCAGAAAGACAAAAGACAGTCTGCACTACTCTCTAGCGGGATATGCAGTAAACTCCACCCTGAGGCACGCATGTTTCCGTTATCACAAAATAGCATTGCTCTAAACGCTATCCCTTATTTTCAGGAGAAGAAATATTTATCTTTGCTAAACATGCATTATATTAACTTCAAATGAGTTTCTTCTTATCAATCCAAAACAGGAGCAGTAACCACTAAATTATTGTGCAGTTGTTTCTATACTGATTCACAGCAGCATGTAACGAAATTTGTTATTTTGAGCGCAATAGCTCCATGAGCGAAATAGCCCCGCTCTACCCT
>CM060948.1:120701923-120754423 GCA_030765055.1 Mantis religiosa | reverse complement strand
CTCATATTTCAGTTATATAAATGTTTGCTCAAGTGGTTAACAATTTTAAGACATTGATAACCAGAGAAAACTATAAAGCCTCAATTTCAGGTGCAACAGATTTATCTCAACCTTTCGGTCCAGGAAGATGTAGAAAGATATTGTGCGAACGTGTCCTAACATTTTGAGGGGGTTGTTTCTTTCTCCACTTAAAGTTATCGTTAGCCACATAATTATGATATTTAAATAGATCTCCATCCATTGCTTCATCACTTGATTCATTTTCAACACTAGCCTACTCTGTGTCTGAGTAATTCACATCTGGGTAAATATGATCCTCTACTCCATCATTGTTAAGTTCAATGTCACTTTCACTGCTTTCATTTTGAGCCTCATTAAGCTAGTGTGGAACTTGAAAATCGTGCTCAGGTACACCTATACGAAAAACCTTAATCTTAGTGGTCATTTACACAAATGTTACATCAGTGCTCTCATGGGCTACATATGTAGCCCAGCTGTGTGCAACTGCGTTTAATCGCAAATAACAAAAATACCTTATCGCTAAAAGACATTATAGCCACCTGACCACTGAGAACATATTGCGTCAAGAAGGTAACAAAACTCCTGAACAATATGATCAGAGGAAGATGCGCGCTTGTAAAAGCAAAATAGCTGGGCTACATCTGTAGTCCACGCGACTACTCTAGGGTTAAGGTATTCTATTCTTACCTCCTCAACCTATCCTAAGCTTGCTACTTTTCTCCATCACCTAACCAATATCCTATTTTGTATCCCGCTAACTACTTGTATGTCTGGGTGTAGACATTCTTGAAGCAAGTCGAAGCTAGAGCTACTAGGACAAACTTAGCCACTACTAGGGGTTTATGTGTTCATTAGAGATCTTTAAGTATTCGTTTCTGTTTTCCTGTTGATTGAGATATTTTTGTTGCTGGAGATTCTTGTTTTTTCAGTAACTATAGTTCATTTTGTTTTGTTTTGGAGTCTTATGCTTATATCTTTGAACTTCGTGATCAAGTCTTTCACTCTGAAACGCTATGTTTATTGTTTCGGTCCCACGGTTAAGTCTTGATATGTGACCTTGTGGTGCAGAGGCTAAAAGCTGTAGGATCTAGAGGTTGGGGTTTCAGATATGATCGCGGGCTCGCGGTTAAGAGTGGTAGTTTTCACAGCTAAGAATTTGCTGGTCTAGAGGCTAAAAACTGTAGGATCTAGAGTAATGTTTCTCAAAATGGGGTCCGCGCATCCCCGGGGGTCCGCGAGTGGATGTCAGTGGTCCGCGAGGGGGTGCCGTAAGTCAAGTTGTAATGTTGAATTAAAACTATGGAAAACGTCGTTATGATGTAACACAGCTGAGAACTGCAATCAAAGTAACAGTTGGGAGCTTGTGGTATAGCGTTTTAGTAGCAGCGACGCAACCGTACTCAGCGCGAGCGGTTAGCTGCGGTGCGGGTGAAGCGGGTGAAGTCAGCCAAGCCTGTGCGTGAAGGTCTCAGTTGGCACTATCACTGGCACCGGCTACACGAACGCAAGCACAACAGACCAGTCGTTCTCATTGCGTTGAAGCCAGTGATGATAGTGTTTGATTGTCCTGGCAGTTTGCAATTGTGAATCGTGAGAATTTATTCATGTAGTTCAACATGAATCGTTGGTTACAGACTGCATCACTTAAATGAAAGCCTATAATAAATTGGCGATCAAGAGGAAAATTGTAGTAGTGATCCTACTAGTATAACTAGTTGCTGTTCTGTCGATCTGCGAAAAGCAAAATGGCGAAAATACAGCAAGGAATAGTTGGATTGTTTCGGATTTGTTGGAGCTGGAACTGAAGATGAATAAAAACCTCAATGTGTTTTATGTTATGTTGTACTGTCCAATTACGCAATGAGGCCTGCTCAGCTGCGAATTTATTTAGAGACGAAACATCCGGATTGAAGTGGTAAGACACTTGATTACTTTAAAATGAAAAGTAAAGAGATGAAAATAACTAAACCTAGAATAGAAAAAAAATTCTCTTGAAACCAGTAGTGAAAAAACAACACTAGCTTTCTATGAAATAGCGCTACTCATTGCTATAAGTAGCAAGCCGTATAATATTGCGGGGGAATTATTTTTGTCAATAGCTAAAAAGATGTGTAGCATAATGATTGGTGACTCAGCTGCCAAAGAGCTGAACACAGTCCCACTATCAAATGATTCAGTTAAACGTAGAGCCCAGATTTGGATGAGTAGTCACAGACGAGGCTTATTGGAAGGTAAGTGCATTCTGGAACAAATGCGTTTTATATGTATGTGTGTGTGTGTGTGTGTGTGTGTGTGTGTGTGTGTGTGTGTGTGTGTGTGTGTGTGTGTGTGTGTGTGGGTGGTTTTATAGATCATGAAAGTGCAACTTTCCACATTTTTAAAATAAAGATATTTTTTAACATTTAGATGCATTTTTCGGTTGCATTTGGTTATTGAGCATTTTCATCTGTAGCCCGCTTTCTGGAGACCCGGGTTCGATTCCGACCGACCCTGACCCATGGGCTTTTTTTAAGTAATCTGTGATTTAAAGTTCATTTATATCACAATCTTTTATGAAATAGTAACTTTGTAACTGTGGTAAACATGTAAATACCAAAGGTCAGTATCCTAACTGTGCTGGTGAGTTTATGACGCATCAATTCGAGGAATCGCCGATTACATCATGCAATACTTGTGGATTGCATCAGTCAGGACTTCAGGAGTTAGAAGTGTCGCAGCAGGGAGAGTATTAGTTTGTAAGGTGTGCAAATTTGTTTTGTTGTGGAAATAAAATGCCGAAACAAAACAGTCAACTGCGTCTCGTTTGAAACAGTATATTTCAGAGGTTGGCGGAAACATATCCTCTACTGATGGAACTGTATTGTTCTGTAAAGTGTGCGAAATTAAAGTCGCTGCAGACAAACGGTTCACCTTACATCTTGGGCGGGAAAAACATTTGCGAGCTCTTCAAAATGTGCAAAAGACAAGCGTCTCAGTTACTGTTAAAGGAAACGGCTTCAACGTCAAGTAGCAAGCCATCTTCCATTTATAAGGGATAATCTGAAGTGTATGTTGTAGTGCAAATATTCCGTTAGGAAAATTGATTAATCCCAATTTACGAGATTTTCTTGAACGTCACACTGGTCATACAATTCCAGATGAATCAACTTTTGCGTAAAAGTTACCTACAAGAATGTTATGAAGACACGTTAAACCGCATACGTGAATATATGAATGGGGAAAAAAATATGTATCAATTGATGAGACAACCGATTCAGACAGGCGTTATATAGCTAGAAGCTACTAGTGCCGGACAAATGTTTCTTCTGACCTCAGAGGTTATGTAAGCTGTTAACTGCTGTCAGATATGCAAACTGTGTTTAATTATTGTGGCCTAGGAGAATACAGCATGACAACGTGCTCCTCTTCCTAACAGACGCGGCGCCTTATATGTTAAAGGCGGCAAACTCGATCCAATCATTTTACAGTAAGATGTTACGTTTTGGGCCCATGCATTTCATCGAATTGCGGAACAGGTCAGATCAAAATTGCCAGAAGTAGATACTTTAATTTCAACAGTAAAGAAAATATTTTTAAAATTCCAACCCTAACTATGCATTTCTAAGATAAAGCCCCTGCAATTTTAACACGCTGGAGTACATGATTGACTGCATGTAAATACTACTGGGACAATTTTCAAATAGTGAGAGAAGTGGTGAATAGCTTTGACAGGGTAGATTCTAAGGCAATTGAGAGCGCACAGGATCTGTTTTCTGATACTAAAATCCAAGGTAAATTAGCTTTTATTAAATCAAATTTAGCATTTTTGACGGATACCATAACCCGCTTTGAAAAACGTGGCATGACATTGGACAAGTCGATTGATTTAGTGAGGATTGCGGAAGAGAGGGAAACAAAGTGTAATAGGCGAGATGGGGGACAAAATTAGACAGAAACTAAAATTTGTGTTGGACAAAAATAAAGGACATCAAACAGTTTGTCATATTGCCGATGTCTTATCTGGAGAAATCTTCTGAACTGATATTTTTGAACAGGATTTAACAGGCTGTGAAATAGTGTTTTTAAATATGCACCTTAACATCTGTGGAAGTGGAGAAAAGTTTCTCAAAGTATAAAACAGTTTTATCTGACAACCGCCGTCCCTTTACTTTTGATAATTTGGAAATGACCATGGTGGTGTACTGCAACGCTAAGTAAGGTATGTTTTGGCTAATGGGTACAGTAACTTATTTTTTCATGTATTATAAAATTGAAAATGATCTGATGAATTTTGAATTTATTTATTATTTAGTAGCAGTAATTGCATTATTTACTAACAAAGTTAATTTTAAAATGTGGTTATTCCAGCCATACTATAAAGCTGTTTAGATAGTACGAGAAGAAGATGTTTTAGTGTTCAGGAACACTATTCTTGAGTGGCCGACTGTTTTGTGGGCACAGGATGCAGAAAATTACAAAATACTTGTTATATATTCTTCCCCCCCCCCCAAAATGCATTTCCATGAGTTAGACATCGTCCTGACTAAGTTCTATGTTAATTAAAAAGATTTATTGCATATCTTGAAAGCTTTAAATTTGTTACTTCTCACTTATGTCATAATGGTCCAATGTCCACTAAAAGTCTTTAGCTTTTACAAGAAAATAGAGACAACATATATAAACAGAATCAGTCACAATGCTAGTTACTATCGATATCTCTAAATTGGCAATCGAAAGAAATCTAAAAATGTCCTTCAAAAAGAATAAAATAATTCTTTTCAGTTTTCTCAAGACTATGCCAGTTGGACATAGGTTCTTTCTGAAATAACTGATTCAATTTTTAAATCAAGAACAATGTTTGCCTACGAAGCTTAGATATCAAAAGGACAGGCGAGAAAAAGTTTGAAACTCAACAAAGTAGAGCTCTCTATTAGAAGCTACGCTTAGAGATTACTTTTGAAATCAGGAGTTGGTTATACTAAGTATGTCAGGCAAATAAAAGAGGTTATGGAAAAGTGGAACAAACTGAATGGATAACCAAAAAGTACCTGTCAGAAAATTCAATATCCGTGAAATGTGGGCAGGCCGGAGAAAAGTTGGAGAGAATCTTGAAATAGGTCGTAGTGATCTGATCCTTGGACTAAAGAAAGAAAGGAAGAAGATGACGGCTTATCAAGTGTGTAATAAGTTTTGTTACATTTTACCCACCCTTCTTATGGTGCATTTTCTGTGTCATTTACTAGTTCTGCTAGAAATTTGAGTACTTCTCAAGATTGCTACAGATCCTTTGTACACAATATTACTTTCTCTGTTTCCCTCCAAGTGTGCTTCTGTAGGTTGTTGTGAGAGATTAAGAAGTGACGGTGGCTGGTGCAACGGTGTAGCTGCAAGGTAAGGTGCCTGTTAGCTTACTGCATCCCTGTAATGATCGGATTCACGGTATTTTGCTCTGCTGGGGTTGGCATGTGAAAAGTTATCCGCCAGTGGCGGTATGCACGACTCATAATTCAAATTGCTTTGTTAGGCAATTATCTATTCTCATTTTGCACAAGGAGTTGAATTTAGAGGTATCAATTGAAAATACAAAAATAATGGTGTTTTATGAGAAGGATATGTCAGCTACGATAACACCTAATTAACAATACTCCTATAGAACAAATTTAAATTTAAATTATATCAGAGTGGTTATAGACAACAACAAAAATATGAGCAACCAAATTTGCTTAAATTGATCTTTTTGTAGAGAAGGTTATCTAGCTCTCGTAATATGTCTTAAGTGACTAATCGAATTGAATAAAAGAAAAGAAAACTACTACTTTATAACTACAAGCAAACATATAAGAACTGAATTATTTATGCAGATATTTATATTCTGTGTGCATTAAATGACTAGATAAGATTTTGACCATTTTGCACACATTCAAAAGCATAGGAAGTATTTGTTAAAATTTTCAAAATTTACTTGCAGAACTTGTAATTCTGTAGCATAGAGAGTATACATAAACTTGAGGGTTATTTTAATATGCAGAGAGAAAGGTTATTTATATTGGTTTAGATGTGGAAATTTGTTAGTCCACTCACCATTCTTATTTGTGAAGCCTAATAGCTGCAAGCACAGATTTCATATACTCACTGATATATAGAGCACATCATACTGCAGTTACTAGAATTAGTTAATATTCTTTTAATGCAAAACATTTTTATTGTTGTGTAACACATATGAATATAAATAACACCAATTTCTGTCTCTCATAAGCCAAATTTTGGAGAAAAGATAATACAGTTAATACATTTAGAGTGTGCTGCTTATTATTGTCAGGAAAATAAATAACTATATATGTTGAGTTTAAAACAGATTTTGCATTTTTGGATAAAATATTACGCTTGTATTAACATATATGTGGGTGAATACAAGAAAGGGGAAAATAAAGATTTAAAAGTATAATTATATATTAATCGAATTAAACTCACCAACAAAAGCATGCTAAATACACACTGTGACCACTACACCACGCAGACAGCTTCATCTACTGGAATGCTAAGAATAATTTAATGAAAGTTTTAGGTTCTCTCACTCTCTCTTCCATACTGATTCTTTTTGTGGAGGGTGGGATTCTTTTAAGTAGAAGTCCAAAGTTGATTACAGGTATCATTTTAATCCAAGATAAGAATTTCACAGTTGATTATTCTACCATTTATTTCATATAACACAATACTGCTTTTAAATTACGTTTAGGTTTTAAGCAATGTCAGTACATGCATTGAACACAATGTTAAATTTGCTGTAGAACTGTGTAATTTGTTTCGTTATCTGCGCCTTCAGGTGTGGTTGGTATTTGCTGAAGCCCAAAATTTCGGGTAGATCCTAGTCACATCATGAGAAACAGTGGTATTTTAAACGAACGACAACAATATGCATAACGAGCTACTTTGTTTCCTGAAGAACATCTACATCTTTCGCTATATATCGGCTTTTCATGATCTCCTCAGTATTTTCGCGAAATGATATTCAGTGACGGCTTGCGACATATCTAGTTACGTTGCATTATTACGGGTGAAAAGTGGGTAAAACAACACATGATCGTTAAATCTATCCCCTAGTTTCATTCAGCCTAGATTTCAAACGTTGTTCGATATCTTAAAGTGACTAATATTTGTAATGACCATATAGAGATATTTGAAACGCTTTCGGTGTTATTTAGATACGTTCGCAAACTAGTCGAGATATCAGGACGCGAATTTTATAGTTTCAATTCCTATATTTTAACAAGGTGTTCATACACCCTATTAAGAACATCCTGTTATCATTTCTCAGTTAAACATTTTTATATGGCGAGGAGCTAGTACCATATCACACAATCTGAGAGCAATATGTTTCTAGCGCAATGATTGCTGGAACCAATTTTTATAGAATTGCATACATATAGACATTTCTTGAACTGAAGCACTAATTAAAAACTCCTGAATGTTTCGCTCACTATCTTCTTTCATCTTTCAAGAATCATTTTAATTCCTGCCTAGCATGCTTTTAGTTCCACGAACTCCATGACATTTCCTAACCGTTTACAAACGACTATCACAGTGCATTCTTAGGTACTTTCTGGAATATCGTTTATCTCTTAAACACTTCCCGCTTGAAGAAATGCGGAATATAGGTACATAAATTGTCAGACCAAGAAGTAACTATGAAGAAAACAATGAATGTGAAGATATTCCCAAAATATGGTTTTCGCCATTCGAGGATGCCCTTCTTCGAGACTAAAGCAATAGTGGGGTTTAAGCTTATTTTTATCTGAAACGCACAATATATTCAAATGCTGTTTACATTGTATTAAGTTTGAAATGACCAGCAGTTGGACCGGAAGTGGACCACAGCCGTAAGGAAAATCCGCCACTGTTACCTCTCGTTGTAGGCAGTTTATATGAGGCAGAACCAGCTCCTGGTGGTATGCAACCCGAGAAGAAAACTGCCAACCGCTTGGATTCCACACTGCGTCGCGACTCCCCCTCACTTGTCTCGACTTTTTGTTCATAACTCCCACCAGCTTCGCGAAAGAACCAAAGGAATGCACAAGCTACCTAGAGCATTTGGGCGCATTCGTTTGCTAAATCACGAACTCTCGTTTCAGGTGAATCCGCAAGGCTTATTAATACCAGTTCATAAGCGAACCATTATACTTCGCCCAACCGTGGGCTAAACGCTACCCGGATCCACCCAGAAGCCTAGCTTAAAATACAACGTCCGTACATCAGCTGTTTTTTTATATTCCTCAGTCATTATAACTGGAAAAAAGCTAATGAGGTACCCAAAACCTGCAAACTGCTGCTGACCATATTTCGTGTCTAGTTTTCATTTCATTTAATGTATCAGCTGTACTTACAGCCTGTGCCTTCGTGTGTAAAAAGAGGGTGTTAAACACTATTAAATAAATATATAGACAAACCCTGTTGCAGCATAAAGAAAGCAATATGCGAAACAAAGATTAAACTTAAAGATATCACACTACTCTAACGAATCTAAGCTTTTTGAAATGAGTAGAAAGTTAATAAAACTATATTTCAAATTAAGTAACATGTCTTGTCTAATGATACCTAAATGTGCCTCATTTAAGCCATTGAGATGGCAATTAAAGTACTTATACGGGTTTCAATAAAAGGGTGCAAAAATCAACAATACCGAGATACTTCCAATGTGACGCGCAGATGTAGTGCCGTTAATGCTTCAACAATTGGGGTTAAGGCTAGAACTTTGAGGAGAAATCGAAAATCAGGCACAATCACATCTCTTGATGAGTTTGATAAATTCGTTGTGCGTAGAAAAGTTTTGGAGTACTATGAACAGAAAAAGGAAATTTCTACTTTGAGGAAACTCCTGAACTTCGCTAAGAATAAATATTCAGGGTGGCAAAGAAACATTTAGAAAAATATTAAGAAAAATGGGATTTCAATCTAAGGAATGTAAAAACAAACAATCTGTGCTAATGGAGAAACCACAAATTGTTGCAGAACTTGCAGAGTACTTAAGAGCTATTAGTGAAAATGTAAAAGGCACACGTAAACCAGGAGTTCATACGAACGAGTCTTGGGTCCATAGTCACTATGCCGTCAAGAAGTGCTGGCAATATTACGAAGTACCAGGTGTGTTGACTAATACTAGTGCTGGTCAAAGAGCAATTGTTGTACATGCTGGGGGGTGGGGGTTCCATGGGATTTATTGACGGAACCGAATTGATTTCCGATTCAAAATCCAAATCAGTGAATTACCATGATGCAACGAACAGTCAAAATTATAAAAAGTGGGTAGAAGTGAACTTAGAATAAAATATTCCGCCTGAAATCATTGTTGTGTCATAACTAACGCTTCATCTCGAGATCTCGAAATGCACAGGTTATTCTTTGGACAACACAAAAGAAAATTAAACATGATCGGCAAATGACAAAAAATGACCTACAGATAGGAAAATAAATTAAAAAAGCTGTTTATTGGATTGATGGAATAATGGAACAAAGGGGCTTTACAGTCTTACGCTTTCTTCAGTACCGCTGTGACCTTAACCCTATAGAGTTTTCTGGAATTTAATTAAGCATGTGCTAAACTGAAAATGCTGAAATTACTTTACATTAGGTACATTATTAGAGTATTTATAGGAAATCAAAGGAATTGGTATTCATAATCAAAACGGTAAGTACGAGCAGGTAGGTCTGTGGTTGATCAAGTCATTCATTAACAATTTTTCCAGATGTTATATTAATATTAATCGTGGCCATTGCTAAGTAAAGCAGAGTTCTATCAAGTTTGCTTGGTGTAGCTTCTTCCGAATTAGTTCAAATGCAGAGAATATCGTTACAAACAGGACAAATGGCAACGGACAAAGGGATTAGGGGAAGTGTTGGGCGAAGGAGGCAGAGTATCAAATACACTTCAGCAAATAGGGATGAGGGACAACGGATTCCCTTCTCTTCCTCAGGGAACAGAAAGACGAATGTGTTAGGGGTGGAGTGCCGAGTGCTAGGATACCTTTCGTGCCTTGAATTTTGAATCTCTACAGTCAATTATGAACTAAGAGTTCTTTATTGTGAGAAAGTTGTACTACGGCTCAATTTTACAGAAGCTTGAGTAAGAAAGAGAAAGAAAAAAACTGAAAAATCTATAGCCGAAGTGTCTGCGGACACATCTAATTTAGCTCAGTTCCCTCGTGAGCGACTTTCTTATAATGCCGAGAACAAATTCTTACGTGTATCATTCACATGACTCGCTCTAGTACAAACGATTCTTTTATGTTTCTTGTTTAGCCATAAAAACTTTCAATTCACATTTACACATTTCGTAATTCGGTACTCTACAAATTAGAGCGTTTAAAAGATATCATTATGGATGGTTTACGGAGCGAGATGGCTCAGGCATTTTCGTCTGTGGTCCGCATTCGGGAGGCCTGGGTTTGATTCTCGTAGCCTACCTACTTGACCCATGTGTTTTTTCGGGGGTTTCCCGGGTCACCAGGCAAATTCTGGGTAGGTTAATTTCATCCACCGAATTTCCTGTCTCTCCATTTCATCTCCATTATAATTTCACGTCATTTCTCACCTGGTGTTCTCTTTCAGGGTAGAAGTGTCGGCATCTAATCTCGGCACTGTCGTGACTCCTTGGATCGGCCGCCCTTTATCACCTCTCGCCTCATACTTTCCCCCGGGAATGCCCCACTTGGGGCTTAGATACAATAAACCATAGGTTTCGGTGCCGAATCTCCTCCGTAGACATCCTGATCCTAATGTGATGGTTTTAAAAATCAATTTTCTTAGCGTGATGAACAGAAAATTTTTGTGTTATGTTCACATGTCTTTATCAATTATGTATTTCAGAAAACTATTCTTACAAAACCTTATTACTCTGTATACTACGTGCTAATTAATATAGACATTTGTACAAATAGATTTATCCCATATTAGCTCAAATATCCGGCGTAGCCTGGGATTTAACGATTTATTCCTACAAATTTTAGATTTAGGTTGCGCTTGTCCAATAGACTTGTTTTTTTTTGGAAACACTTAAAATTAATTAAAACTCTTAGAGCACATTATAAAAGCAAAAAACAAACAATATATTTAACTAAAACACCGAGAAGGTACTGTGCAAAAGTATTGTGAATACTTTCCACAAGAGGGAAAGGCACGTAAATACGAGTTTCAAGATTTTCAGTTAAGAAGCCATACCATATTTTTTGTCATTATTTGCAGAAGCACAATGCAGAACCAACACAAATTGGGTTACTATTCCCTTATTGTGAAACCAGAATTTGTACTACAGTCAGGTGTTTTTAGTTTACATAGCTTCCTAATAATACCCCAGGTCCCTTAAAGCAACCAGAATTTGTTATGTTTTGTACGTCATAGAAATTTATAGAAATGAAGTTAATGTTATTAATTACCTTGCGTTCACCTTGGTTTGACTGTATATTCCTACAACATTTAGTCTTAGATTTGCACCTGATCAGTAGCCTTCCATTTCTTTGTAAATACTTTAAAATATATTACATAAGACAGCTCAAGGGTTTAAGACTTCTGAATACAATATAATACTCCGAGAAGATACCATGCAACGGCAATGTTAACGTAAACAAATTCCACTGTCTGCAATAATGGTTTTTGGTTAATACAGCTGCGTGATTTGAAGTCAGCAACCAACATATATAAAAACTAATAAGGAAACACACACAAAAATAAAAAAGTCCAAATTTCACTTACTCCATCATCGATGCTGGAGAGATCAACAAATACTACATAAACTCTCTGCTCCTTTGTTATTTTGTGTGGCTGTGAAAACCCAAATAGTCATTTTTATTTTGACAATACTTCCACTACGATTATCATCGACACAGATGTAACTGATCTTGCGAGCTTTAGTGGCATTACATAAAATTAAATACTTGTGTGAAATGGAGTGAAATTTCGAATTCTTTGGTAGACGGTAATGTTCCACTTGTTTATCTTTCTCGACTTCGGTTGAAATAGGTGAAACGGTGTAGAAGCGTATAAGAAATAAGCAGGCACAAACACACTTATATGCCCACCTCGTTAGTGCAGAAGGTAGAGTGTATGCCTCACGTTCGAGAGGTTCTGAGTTCGAATCTCGGTCAGGGTGAATTATCTGAACAAGATTTTATGTTTACAGGCGTTTCGCTTATAAGCTGTATGGACCCTGGGCTCATCTGAGCATCATTTCACCCCATTAATTTTACGTTGGAGGACGTAAACTTAAAAAAAATAACCACACGTCCAGAAATATATTAATATTTTAATATTGACGCTGCTACTGGTGTGGTGTTACACGGGACACGCCAGCTATTGCCTTATTTTCAGGAGCAATACCAGCGCCTATTTGGCGAGGCTCAAGCGGAACCCATGGTTAGCGCGGCGGCCCTGAGTAGCCCCGTGGCTCACATTAGTCAGTCCACGGAGGAGAATCTACAAGGTCCCATTACGCAACGAGAAGTACATCAAGTGGTGCAACATTTGAAACGCAATACGGCGCCTGGCCCGGATGGTCTTTCTTATGAATTTTATCTTGCATTCTGGCCGATAATTAAGGATGAGTTTGTTGCAGTGTTACAGGAATTATGGGATGGAGGCTGGTTTCCAGAACATTTCGCGGATGGAATTATAATTTTACTCCCGCGGAAACACTGCCCTCAGGCAGCGATGGACTTTCGCCCAATAACACTGCTTAATGCAGATTACAAAATCTTTGCGAAGCTTTTGGCCAGCAGACTAAAACCAGCATTTGAGGAGGTGCTCCATGTTAATCAAACAGCTCTTCAACGCAAGAACATTATTGGTGCCCTTACGGAATTAAGAGATGTGGTTGTCCATCTTGAGCAGCACCATAGCTCCTTGGCATTAGTTAATCTGGATTTTCATAGAGCTTTTGATGGAGTTCAGCACTGGTATATCTGGCGGTGTTTGCGCGCAGCTGGAGTACCTCAACAAATGGTAGCGGCGATTCAAGGGCTTTATCGCCAAGCGTCGTCAAGAATACTTTGTAACGGCTTTTTGTCGACACCTATTCCAATACGACAATCAGTCAGGCAGGGGTGTCCCTTATCTATGAGACTGTTTGCCTTGACACTCAATCCATTACTCCAGATGCTACAAGATAGACTGCAAGGCTTAAATATTGCTGGGGAACGCCTTAAGGTAATGGCTTATGCGGATGACGTGACGGTTTTGGCCAAAGATCACCAGGATATGGAGGAGATAGCCACGGCGATTGTGACGTACAGTCAACTTTCGGGAGCTCAGCTCAACGCCCACAAATCAGAAATCCTTCCATTAGGTACCTGGGAACATCCACCAACTTTGCTGCATATGAAAGTGGTTCCACAGACCACTATACTAGGGGTTATATTTACCTCTAACACATCAGAAATGATTTCTCTTAATTGGACCCAGAGGCTCAACGCACTACGTTTTAACTTACACGAAGATCGCTCTCGAAATCTAACGTTGTTGCAACGCGTCTGGTACATTCATACTTATGCCTTGAGTAAACTGTGGTATGTAGCGCAAATTTTGCCGCTCCCTAAGCAGTTCGCCCAACGTTTTGAGACTCTGCTCGGATACTTCCTGTGGACGGGGAAAGCATATCGAGTTGCTCGCCCGCAATTGCGTCTTCCTCTAAAGAAAGGTGGTTGTGGTCTAGTGGATGTTGACAACAAGTGTATGGCGCTGTTGGGAAAGAGAGGATTGTCCTCGTTACTTAGCAGTGAGTCTCCGATTGACAAGAAGTTTTGGTATGACCAGTTACATACCGTGGAGAGACCGACACGGGAATTTAATCGTTTGGTTGCCAAGCTTCGTGCTCTTGAAAATTCTGGGGAGCGACTGGAGAATTTTCTGACTACCAAGAACCTCTATCGTCATTTGACGAAGCCAGGTATTCAACGACCTAATGTAGAAACAAAATACAGTCGTGACTGGAAATGCGTTTGGGCCAATGCAACCAACTGTAACCTTCCGTCGATATGGAGAGAAACGGTTTATGAAGTGATTAATGAAACGGTTCCAACTGCAGAAAAGATGTGGCGTCACGGGAGAGTGAATTCGAAGATCTGTGGCGTATGTGTGGAAGATGATACACTGGAACATCGCTTGTACAACTGTCAGCGGGCTGACTTGATTTGGACCTCCATCCAAGACACATTACATAAACTTCGTCCAGAAGAGTACTTACGTTCGGTACCACAGCTGGTACAACTGGAGTTTCGATTCAAGGACAAGAAATTTCACAATTTTGCTGTGTGGTTGGTTGCTGGTGCACTACATTGGCTGATAAAAGTAAGGCGAGGAGCCACTATGTTGGGAAAGCACCTACGTATATTTTTGAAAGAGCAGAGATGGAGCTCTATACGGAAGAAAAACTTACGTTCTCTGGAGCCATACATTTATCATTTGGAACAAATGCAGATCTAAGAACCATCTAAGCAAATAGAACCCTTCATTTGTCTCACAATACAAGCCAATAAAACAAGGGAAAAAAAAATCTTACCCGGTACCCATTCCCGTCTTAAATAAATAAACAAAAAAATAAAAATAAAAAAATAAATAAAAAAAACATGAAGAAAAAAAATAAAAAAATAATAAAAAAATAAATAATAATAAAATAGAATAAAAAAATATAGAATAAAAAAAATAAATAAAAGAAAAAAAAAACATGAAAAAAAATGCAGGTATAATAGGAACAGAAGAATGCTGTAGGGTTAATCGAGCTAGAGCTAGACGTATGTGGTTGCTTAGGAATTCCGGTTTCCTTACAGAACGTAAAAAATTCTGTGTGTATTCACATGACGTTCTACCTACGTATACACACTCCTGGAGAAACTATTCTCTTCCATTTACTTCGCGTTAATCCTGAAAAACCTTTATAGAAATAGGTCAATTACGTATCTGTTTTAGGCATAATGAGAAAACGACAATTCAGTAGGCTTATGCAATAGTCAGTCTTTATGAGCGGTCGCTAAATGATGGGTTCGACATTATTTTGTTTTTAATTGCCAGGATACGCATAAATATGTGTGCACTCGCATCACTTTCTCTACTCACTCTGGCACAAATTATTCCGGAAAACTCATTTTAGTCTGTTTATGTGAATCGAAAGAAACTATTGTAGAAATGGTTCTATTACATATCGCCTTATAGATACAATGGTAACAGGAGAATGCAATAACCTGAATGGGTGGTAAAATTTTTAAGAGCTGGGTGCTGTGTGATGGATTTAAAATCGTTGCTCCCTTTACATAGCTGGGGCATAAATATAATTGCTGCATGCTAGCATGACCTCTATTCCATACAAATTCAAAGGTACCATTCATAGTTCATTGCCTTTTGTTCACCGTGTACTTGTGGTAAGTAATATGCTAGTTTCGAGTTCAGAGGTGCCATCGAGTGTCACTGAGGGTGACTCCCCTTCTTCAACTTTTCGCTTAGCTTCGTGGAGGCGCCGGAGAACAGGTGACTGGCATTGGCTATTGCGGTACGTCTACACCCCTTTGTGTTTTAAAGCAAATGCAAGTAAGCGGCGGACAGTCAACGTGTACCATTACAGAGCCCGACATCGACAAATTAATAGCTAAGAAGAAGAAATCCACTTAAATTATGAACTAATAACTATTAGCATACAGCTATGAAGGTATAATTCACAAGGTATTAAATACACATGCATATAAAAATATGAATAAATAGTTTAACATCCAGCCACTTAATCTTCCGCACGCTCATCCTGACCCCAATATCTACTACGTCAGCTGCGAAGGTTAACTGGGAACGGTAAAAAGTAACCACCCTGTGTCCCCTCAATGACACCACTGTTCTAGTTTTTGAGGTCGGGAGTTCATATCCGGAGGTGGACGATGGGCCTTTTCGGGCTTCTTACAGCTTCTCTCTGAAGGAATGAAAGATGGTGGGTGTCGTAGATTTGCACCACGTAAAAGAACTTCAAGCTTCACAAAGGTGTTTTTGAGCAAATTTAGCAATGTTTTACGATCATATAAGTATAGGATGCTAATAATCTCAGATATTAAAGAAAGTGCATAAATAAATAATAAACTCACTGCCTTTCTTTCATTACCACAAAATGCTTCCCTAACAATTATTTCAATATAGTGAAACTAATTAATCGCAAATGTTTAGACACAAACCAGGCAATCAGCTGATACAATCCTTTTCAGTTCGACCTGATAATGTATTTAAACAAAGATAAACATGAAAGTTGAGATAATTTCTTATATTACTTATTTTTGATTTTATATATTTATTTATTTTTGCACGCAGGAAAATAAAAAGACATTGAATGACAATTTTCTAAATATATTGACGCTAGCTGGAGTGCTATATTTGGAAAATTGTGACTTAAACACACTCTGTAATTTTCCTATGCACGCTTTCGCTTATCAGGTATGATTTTCCAGTTTAATATACCTTTCTGCTATTCAGTATAGATAAGATGAATGTTACACGCTATTTCCAGCAAATTCATAACATTCTGTAGGGATAAATAAAATGTGTAGTGTTTAACGCCCGCTTTTACTACATACGGCACCGCAGGCGGTGACACTGATGGTATATGGGATGAAGTTGGAGCACCGGTGGAATGAGATGGCAGGGGAAACCGGAGGTCCCGGAGAAAACCCGCCCCAGCGCCGTGTTTTCCACTACAAATCTCACTTTGCGGTCTTCTGGGATCGAACCCGGGCCGCCTTGGTGAGAGCCAAGAGGTCTAACCACTTCTGTAGAGATGTAATGTATTTCAACCAAAATACTTATAATCGTTTTCGGCAAAATTAAGAATAAACAAAATTCTTCTGTATAATGAGAAGTTTCCTTTAGAAGGAATATCTTGAAAAGCTTCGTGTCACGTCCTTGCAGAATACAAAATTTAATTGTTAAGTTTTATATTTAATAACCTTTCGTTTATTAACATACAGTTACAGATATACAACACGGGCATATTTGGAGAAATAATTTTGTCCTATTCTGGGGACCTGATAATACGTATTTTTGGTGAAAACTCCGTAGTGAGTTTTTTGTTGCACTGCATATTTGGAAACGTAGAGTCACACTATTGGAGGTTCAAATGAAATGTGGGAGCAAAAGTAAAATTACTGTACTAACGCTAACCAGGATAAAAATATCACTTTGGAAATTTTAGGATGGTACGAGCTAGAGATGTTTATTATTTTATTCAGCTTCCTCTCTTGGCAAAGGACACGTCCTTTTCATTTATATACCTCAACCCCTTATACCCCTTATGATACTAATACTAATACTGATAATGAAGTTAAAATACAATGCACTTATTATCTAAGAATACTGAAGTTTAATATTGTAAAATATTTTTCCGGGGGCGCCGGGGTAGCGCGGTGGTTTCGTTCGCGGCTCCCGTTCTAAGGGTCCCGAGTTCGATTCCCGGCTCTGGGGTTGGCGATTTTAAGTCGGCCCTATCCACGCCTTCACCTCTGTCTAGCACATGTGAAGTATCCCCTATGCCCAACGTGGTTCGGAGTCCACGGTAAAAACTGTAGGTCCTCTCACCTCACCGCCATCTTCACTATCACCCTATCATCGGAGGTAATGGACACCGCCCTCTGGGTGCCTCCACCTGAGAAATGGGTCCGGTCATCACTTGGTGGGGTGAGGTTACCCCGAAGGCCAAGGTTGCCATGTGGGGAGTGTTAGTAACTAACTAACTAAATATTTTTCCGGTGACTGCTGAATTTAATTGCATTAAAGATATATTCGAATATGCATTAGGACCTCATTTCTGCATATAAATCAGCAAGAAAAATTTAAAGATCTTACTAGTCACATTTCAACAAAATGGAAGTTCGGTGAACTGTCCTTATCAGAGGTCTGCATACAGGTAAGGAGCATAAAAACTCTTAAGATCCTGATTCCATTCGAAAAAATCGTATATATTTGAGACAGGCTTTTCTGTTTTATTTATGTAGATGAAGTCTCGTTCTCGGCTAAATATTTCCAAAGAACTAAGAGTGAACCTTTCTGAAATTAAACCTAGCTTAGCCTTTGTTCACAAAAACAGGCCCATCTTCACACTGAACTTCAGTATCTGGAGTTATAAGGTAAATCTTCAAAGTTACTATAAGCTAGCTATATTTAGGACTAAGAAAACAATGATTATACAGGCCCTACAGTACTTTCTGTGGTTGAGAGTGGGCGTAGATGTAACAAGTTTGAGAACTACTGCACTATAGCTTTAAACCGTAATTAAATGGAAAACGATTTCCAGTAAAGTTTAACAGAATATCCACCCAAAATTAAAATTCATAACATGAAGTAAACAATATAGTGCCTAAATCTAATCAAAACAGCAATAGAACAATGCATAACTCATACGTGTATGTGTATATCCGTGTGTGTGTGTGTGTGTGTGTCTGTGTGTGTGTGTGTGTGTGTGTGTGTGTGTGTGTGTGTGTGTGTGTGTGTGTGTGTGTGTATGCACGCGCCCTCGGGCCGGACCGCATAAGCTAAGTACAAAATATCGGTTAAATATCAAACTTGTACCTCATTATCTTCCTAGGAAACCACGTGAACTGTTTCAAGAATACGCCCTCTTTTCAGACTATCCTATACATTAAACATTTTTCGAACAATTTTTAATTTTCTCAAAAATGTCTCTGATAATTTTAATTACGATATCATATGTTTAAGATATTGCATGACAAATTAAATGTACCTATATCTTGCATTTTCTGAAGCCCTCCTTTATGTTGCATAACTGCTGAACAGTAAGGGATAGAACCATTTTGACACAGAAAAGTGTAGATCCCGGTTAAAACACGTAACATATAAAATTCTTTCTTTTTTATTCCTTTTTAGGGGACAAAAATATAGTGGGATCGGCCACTTTCAAGGTACTCTTTGTTATATTTTTTCTTTTTCCAACACTTATACTTTTCATATACTTTTCGGTTTTTCATATCCGAGAACGGAATATCAAAGCTATCACATGATACAAACTACGCCCTGAAAGGATCTAATTATTTTCACTTAAAGACTACTGTCCTTCCATATTCTCTTGCATTTACAGAGAATTTTTTTTAATTAGTAATACGATGTTTATGTCGATTAAAATGAAACAGATGGAGAAATAAGTGCCTGTAAGAATATTTTGCACAGGAGTACAGAAAGTCGCTTCGGCGCAACACTTCCGATTACTTTGATTGTAAATTATGTCTCATTACTAGGGCTAGGAGTTTGTTGACCTAAAAAGTCTATAAAATGAGCTATAAAATGTCCTTAAAATATAAAAAATGCACGTAAAACGTAAAAAAGAACCTTAAAAATTAACAATTTCTTTCATAATAATAAATTGATAACGGTCACAGACAAATAGTGAATTTCTTTGCAAATAATACAGTTATTGCTACTAAATAAGAAATAAATTCAAAATTCATCAGGTCGTTTTCAATTTTATGAAATATGAAAAATAAGTTACTCTACCCATTAGCCAACACATACCTTATTTTGCGTTGCAGTACACCACCATTTTCATTTCCAAGTTATCAAAAGTAAAGGAACGGTGTTTGTCAGCTAAAACTGTTTTACACTTTGAGAAAACTCTTTCCACTTTAACAGATGTTATAGGTGCATATTGAAAACCGCTATATCACTGCCCGTTAAATCCTGTTCAAAAATATCAGTTCTAAAGTTTTCTCCTGACAACATAGCATCAATCTGACACGGTGTTTGGTATCCTTAATTCTTTGTCCAACACAAATTTTAGTTTCTGTCTAATTTTGTCCCCAATCTCAACTTTTACAGTTTGTATCCTCTCTTCCGTAATCCTTACTAACTCAATCGACTAATTCAATGTCATGCCACTTTCTTTAAGGCGGGTTATGGTATCCGTCAAAAATATAAAATTTGATATAGCAAAAGCTAATTTACCTTGGATTTGGGTATCAGAAAACAGATCCTGTGTGCTCTCAATTACCTTGGAATTTACCCTATCAAAGCTATTCACCAGTTCTCTCACAATTTGAAAATTATCAAAGTGGTGTATATATGCTGTTAACCATGTACTCCAGCGTGTTAAAATTGGTGCCCGGGGCAAAGTTATATTAGGTGATTTTTCTTTGAAATATATAGTTCGGGCTGGCGCTTTCAAAAATATTTTCTTTACTGTGAAAATTAGTGTATCTTCTTCTGGAAATGAAGATCTGACCTGTTCGGCAATTCGATGAAAAGCATGGGCCAAAAACGTAACATGCACCATCTTACTGTAAAATGATTGGATCGATTTTGATGCATTTACAATGTAAGGCGCGCATCTGTTAGGAAGAGGAGTACGTTGTCATGCTGTATTCCACTAGGCCACAATAAACACATGGATCTATCGAACAGTTTGCATATCTGATAGTGGTTAACAGCTTCCATAACCGCTGTGGTCAAAAGAAACACTTGTTCGGTACTAGTAGCTTCTAGCGTACCTATTACTACATTGGCTACATAACGCCCTTCTGAATCGGCTGTCTCATCAATTGATACATCAATGTTTCCCCATTCGCACATTCACGTATTCGGTTTAACGTGTATTCATAACATTTTTGAAGGTAACTTTTACGCAAAGTTGATGCATCTGAAATTGTATGACCAGTGTGACGTCCAAGATAATCTCGAAATTTGGAATTACTTAATTTTCCTAGCGGAATATGTTCACTAACAAAAACGTCACATAATTCTTTAATAAAGGAAGATGACTTGTTATTTGGCGTCGAAGCCGCTTCTTTTAACACTAACTGAGACGCTTGTTTTTTTCACATTTTGAAGAGCTCGCAAATGTTTTTCCCGTCAACATGTTGTTGTACGGTCAACCATTTGTCTGCAGTGAATTTAATTTCGCAAACCTTACAGAACAATACAGTTCCATCAGTAAAAAATATGTTCCCTCAAAACTCTGAAACATACTGTTTCAAACGGGACGCAGTTGACTGTTTTTGTTTCGGCATTTCAATTCCACAACAGATTTACACACCTCACAAACTACTCTCCTTACTGCGACACTTCTAGCTCCTGAAGTCCTGACTGATGCATTCCACAGGTATTGCGCGATGTATTCGGCGATTCCTCGAAATGATGCATCAAATTCACCAGCACTGTTAGGACACTGACCTGCGTTAATTACATGTTTACCACAGTTACAAAGTTGTTATTTCATAAAATATATATAAATTAACTTTTAATCACAGATTACTTTAACCCCCGCAAAAGTCAATGAGTCAATGTCAGGTCCGCCACGGAAATCGAACCCGGGCCTCCCCAATGCGAGCTGCAGATGAAAATGCCCTATAAGTTCGTGAAAAAGAAAAAAATCACCGGAAAATGCACCTAAATTTTAAAAGGAATTTGTTATAAAAATATGGAAAAAATTCATTTTGATGACCTATAAAAAACATATATGTCTAACGTATTTGTTGCAGAATGCACTCAATTTCCAATAAGCATCGTCTGTGACTACTCAGAAAAAGATGACTGCATCAAAATCCGGGTCTTACTCATTAGCAAAGAGGTTAACGTAGTAACCTAGGAAAGGTAAAATTTAAATATACGAGTTTTTGTTCTCTTTCCCTGTATAGTTAAGGATGTTTAATGGTGTAAAGTACATTAATGTAACCTTTAATGTAAATCACATTTTATGTGAGTCAGTAACTAAGTGTCCAATGGATTTTAAAGTTTAACTCATCAAAATTTTTCGAAAAGTTATTCGACCTTTCTGGCAATGATTATTCCACCACCAAGAGGTACTAACCGGCTACGCAGCATATGCAGAACTTGAAAGGCTTTCGAGAGTATGTTAAAGAAATCAGACGCTCCGTCAATACTTCAGATTCTTCTGCTTGATTATCAGGGAATTTTTCAGTCCGTTACTAAGCATAGCTGGTGCTGAACGAAATTAACATATATTTGCAGTATAGTTTTACATAGCTTCCATAAAGAACTGATACAAAATTTGCAAAAATATTATTCTATATTTGCTTCATGTTAATCGATATAAGCCTTCATAGAAATAGTTTCCCTGCATATGTTATCGTACGTCCAAAAGGGATATAGGGGGCTGAAATAATTGACGGGTCACTGCGTGTTGACTTCAAAATTGCATCATTTTGAGGACCTGGCTAGGAAGAAATAAATGGGACAGCAGGTAAAGTAATCACAAAGTATTGAAAGGAAGTTCGCTCTTTAGCTGAAAATATATTTCACATAGTATACATAACACAGTTGTTTTAAATAAAGTATTGTGTTTTAAAGATATCTGCGTTATTTGTAATAAGTTTCGCAGTTTTCTAATGACTTATGGGTCATAGTATCTTATACAAAAAGTAATTACGAATAAAGAGAATTGCATAGTATATTCCCAAAATATTGTAGATGCACACTTAATTAGCTGTGTACCTAAACGTCTTTAACATGTAATATTGTAATAAACATCTTTAAAGATGTTTCTGAGGAAGAGCAGAGAATTTCAAAGTTTGTTCATGATTAGGGTTCTGAAGAGCAACATTCCCGAAAATTTTCGACTTCCATCCTTAGAAGATGCTGAAATTAAAATGCTTTTCAGTTATGTGTTCATACAACACACACTCAGTCATACGTTTTTCTAGAAATGCTTTATATTTGTTCAAGGTACGCAAACAAGCATTTCGGATGAAATCTTTACTTGATTTTTTTATAAAATCTATACTTAATCTTCTATACGTAGAATCTAGGACAATATAAATTGGTTTGAATTTCTATGTGTAATTCTTTGCCGGCCTCTTAACAATTAGCTAGAAAAATATATTTGCTCGTCTTATTAGTTGGGCAGCTGAAAACATAGTGCTGCAGCTCTTGCTTGTCCGCTACTGTTTTGTGCCTGTGAGTGCTGTAACAGACCATTTTTCTACAAAAAGCACACTTAAGTTTCGGCCCCGTATACGTATGTTAAACTTTGTAAACAACAATCGAGTTAATCTTGTATTCCTGCAGCGTCTCTGCTTAGCGTTTGTTTCATATGTTACTTGATCTTCTAGGTGTTCGGGGACAGCGCGCCTAGAAGCCAACAAGAATTCAGAAAATAGCATATGTGAAGGCTGTAACACATTACTCGACAGCTTACGTAGAAGTACGTTATCAGATTTGAATTGAAAACGTCTGCTGTCTTCTGAATATTAATGTCTGAAGCAGTTTAGTTACCTGGACACTTCAGAAATTTTCTGCATACAGTCTTTGAAATATGATGATTTCAATGAAAGGAGGATAAAAAAGGCTACTTTTGGTTGTTCAAATGTTATTTGTCATATTTAAAAGCTATTACTCCATATTAAAACACTGCAAAATTTTGAGAAATACTATTGTGAATTATTTAAAAGTTCCTAGGAAGGAACCTGACTATGGTAAGTTTCGAAATGGGGACATATCATCTTTACCTATAGATCTTTTGTGCCTATGACTTTGACAGGACACCCCTGGGAGGGAGTGGCAAGATGAGAGGATACTAGGGATGGTGGGACCTGAGATAAGACTTCTCCAGAGGGCAGGGTTCCTAAGTGCTGCAGAATGAAACTTCCAACCACCTCGCCTCACTTCTGCATTTCCTGGGGGACACGGAGAAATCTCCGAACGCATAGGACGAGCACACAAAACACGCCGAAGCTCTCGAGGACAAAGGATGAAAGGTAAAGTGAAATAAGAAGAGAGGATAAATGGAGAAACAGACAATTTTGTGGAAGTAATTATTATCATTCCCAGCATTCGTCTAGTGATGCAAACTCCCTAAACACTCAATTGGTCAGAAAAGTCGACCACGGGAAAGGAATATTACATTTGAAATCAAAATCTATCACAAGAAGTACAAAAATTTTAGAACAGGAATTTCAGCTGAATGTTCAAATTATTATTTATATTTAAAAGCTTTAAAGTAAAGCCGTGTTTAACATTCTAGGAGAGTGCAATTACGAGTAATCATTTAGTGAACTACCTTTAAACGTCTATTTATACATATTCATGAACTATTCTTACAAAACCATATTTCTCTGATACATCATGCTAATTAATATAAACATATGAACAAATAGTATCATTGCAAATACACTTCCGGAGGAATAGACTCCGTGGTAGCGTGTGGAGCTCACTTTCGAGAGATTCGGGTTTCAATTTCTGTTGACTGCCGGAAAGAAATTTCATTTTCCATGGTTTTCCCTAGTCGGTGGGTCAATTGGATGCTTTCTCATCTACCACGATTTCGTTTCTGTAATTTACCTTTCACTTAACTTTCATGTATACTTTCAGGTTTCGCGTCCCATGGCGGTACGGGAGAGATGGCACGGATGCTTACGGTCACCATGAATACTAGAGGCTGCTTGAAACAAGCGTCGTCCATTACTGTCTCTAGGCATCTCTGGGACGGGACTTCCAGCTTGGAAATGCCTGGCCTGTAGCTTGACTGTCTGCGGCCTTCAGGCTTCTGTGCTTCTTTGACTTCACCCCTTCCTCCTAGCAATGGCAATCACAACAGACAACATTACAACACATATGTTGGTCGTAATGCACGATGTACCCTTACTTCTCCCTTGTATAACATGCATTTACCTACTATGCACATATTGTTGGAGGTTCAAATGAAATATAGAAGCAACAGTAAAATAATTGTATTAACGTTAATCAGGAAAACATTATCCTTTTGGAACTTTTAGGGTGGTACGAGCTAGATCTGTTTATTATTTTATTCATATTCTTCTCTTGACGAAGTAAACGTCCAGTTCACTTATGGTCCTCTACCCTTATGCCATTTTAGGTAGCTTATTATTCTTAAAATTAATATTCTCTTAGGGAATTTAAACGGAAATATAAGTATGTTTATCGGCACCCTGAATATAGAACTTCTTCTGGAAAAGTGTTTGCGTTTGAATATCATCATTGTTTAAAGCATAACTGTCTCTGTGACGGTTGGTCTTTAGTAGCTTCAAAAGTTGTGACAGAAGAGAGTCGCTGCGACGAGACAAGTTCCCAGGAGGGAAGCCCCATCAAAGGGCAGGAAAAAGACCATTCCAAAGGGCGCACTTACCGCCCAGCCAGCACACCGAGTGCCATGGCCTGGTCCTTCAACCTATAACAGATGAAAGATAATGTACGGAACAGGAAATGTTGCAGAGAAACTTCATGATAGAGTTAATCATTCGTGCATTCCCTTATCCACTCGGGAAAAAAACACGAAGGAACCTGCAGTGGAACTGTCGGACCGATGTAATCGAACCCTTGACCTCCAAGTGCGAGTCTCATAGGTTACTGAGGAGGCATTTCGCTTGCAATATTTATGGGATCTAATGCATGCGATTTACCAACTCATGTATTACATAAAAATGAAATACTGTCTCTAAATGTATTGCATATGGTCTTAGTATCTCCATTTGAGTTGAAGGTCCCAACAGGCCACCATAAAGTTGGTGGTGAAATGTGCTTTGTTTGGCAAGCCTTAATGTTACTTACCACTTTATAGCATTTGACAATGTGCATCTAGTAACTTCTTGATTTTGCGGAACTCTTAAAGTACAAATAACAGTGCCAAGAACATAACACAGGTAATTTGTTTTTCTCATTTTCACTTTACTACATTTGTTACCTTTCTTTGTCTTCAGTAGGAACACAAGGAGAAAAAATCTGTTCCTTGAGACAACTGGCAATTTCTTAGATTGAAACATCAAGAATGCATGAAGATAACGTATGCATGCAAAGGCTGACGCGTAAAAAGCAGAGTGACAAAGCACACCAAGATAATGCAAAATGTGAGTGTGAGTATTCCCCTTGTGATTTTGGCCATCGGTCTTTGTCTGGTCCAATTCCATTGCACTCATATTTCCTGTACATTACAATATCACAACTGTATAAACTTTCCCCCTTGTGTGCCTTTGTGGTACAAGTGACATATTAATGTGGGGTTTTGAAAATTTGGTTGCGAGCTACCAAAATATGCTCAGTGGATATAGTTGTAGATATATTCGCATATTATGTACCAGTGGCAATATATTAAAAATACATAAATAAATACATACATAAATGGAGACAGATATGTGGGTCGCAGAGGAAAAGTTTAAAAACACAAAATTAAATATAGTATTTTCTATTTTCAGTATCCTGTAATTAGGGGTCATGATTTGTAGCATTCTGAAATCAGAAACCTAGAACTTTAATTTGCATATCTGACATTTTATTAGAGTTTGTATATTTGAAAGATTTCATTTTATAGCATTTGAAGAGGTTTATATATAACTTACAAACGGATATATTTCATCATAATATGAATGAAAATTAAAGCCTTATTTTTAAAGCGTTAATACTGTCGCGGCGACGCGCACAAAAGTTTCTGCGCAGAGAGATAAGGAACGGATAGTGTATCACGGAGATAAACAGCCTGCCTAAGCAGATAAATATAGCGCGGACATAAAAGGCATGCCAGAACAGATAGAGTGAGTTAAATGGAACATTCTAGTGATATCTTGATTGACAGAGAACAGACGATTTCTTGTTTGTTACAGAATATTCCAGAAATACCTTGTGATATCAGTAGTGGTATATATAAGAGTCGACACAGTGGAGTCGTAAATAGTATAAACAGAGGCGAGAGTTGTAATTGAAACTGGTGTGTTTGGAAACTGAGCTCTTTGTTGTGGTCAAGGAGCTTGGTAGACTGTATTTGTGTATGTGACGTAATGCTGCTACTGTAAGTGAATTTCTACGCTAATAAAGAACGTTTTGAATTTCTGCAACTCGGACTTTTAATTCTACGAACCCACAAAGTCACAATACTTAAAAAAAGTTCACAAGGAATGCCTATAGAATTTATGCCGGAAAAAATGTATAAAATAAAATATATTCTTTGCAGTTAATGTGGATTAAAAAAGCAAAGGGCAAAATAGAAATGATGCAGGTTGAAGCACAACATTTAAAAAGGACGTTTTTGGCAAAAGCGGAATCGTTAAAAGAAAAAACAGACAAAATTAACTCAAGTCATGCAAGTTCA
Source organism: Mantis religiosa (assembly GCA_030765055.1). NCBI lineage: Eukaryota > Metazoa > Arthropoda > Insecta > Mantodea > Mantidae > Mantis > Mantis religiosa. Next base: position 120,727,356 of record CM060948.1, on the reverse strand, counting down.
TAATTTAGTGGGACTGTTGAATGAAATAAGAAAGAAACGTATACGGTTTGGAAATTAATTGTTCTTTCACACTATCCGTGTGTAGGACGCACTATGAAAGGGTAGAGCTAGACTGAAAAATTCAATGCCATAGCCGGGATTTGAATCACGGATCTTCTGGTTTCCGTCCAGCCGCTCTAACCATTTGAGCTTCTATGGCCAACGTGCCAAGATGACATTAAATGCTCCAACTGACTCGTCGCCATTAAGGTAGTCGTCTCATGTGTTTATGAGAACTCCTGGTGGTTTACCGGGAGAAGCACGGATCAGTTGGAGCATTTAATGTCATGTTGGCACGTTGGCCATAGTAGCTCAAATGGTTAGAGCGGCTGGACGGAAACCAGAAGCTCCGTGATTCAAATCCCGGCTATGGCATTGAATTTTTCAGTCTGGCTCTACCCTTTCAACGTATACGGGTTGTTCTTTAATTTCTTCTCCGTCACTGCAATTAATTGCACTTGATGTATTTTGGAGTATCTGGGCTTTAGGTACCTCGATTAGGGCCCCAAATACATTGCACAACTGCTTATACAAAATCTGGATATTTGAGCTTATCTGTCAACATTTTCTGGCAATTCGTACTGTTCAGTTGGGAATGAATTCAAATAAATAAATAAATAAATAAATAAATATATATATATAAATAAAAATAGGACCCTTCTTTTATTTTCCCTAAAATATTCTAATCTATTCAAAATGCTCGGCAAGCGGTGCCAAGATTATGAGCTTTACCAAGTTGTTGTGAGAGGAGAGTAAATAATAGTAGACAATGACAATAGTAGAGTTTTATTTTGCCAGTATGAATGTTCGTGAAACGAAGGTTATGCGGCATAAACAGCTTGTTAGAAGCCCTCGTATTTGTGCATAAATGACCAATAACTGAAACTAACGAAAACCACCAAAGAAATCAACTCCACATGAACAGCGATAGCGAGATTGTTGAAACAAAAGAAACGCCATTAAACACGAAATCGACTCCCGTGTAAAGCGAGATGTCAGAAATTTCATGTGTAGCTCATTTGTTAACAAAAAAAATTATTTGGAACGCCTTAAACCTTAAACCGTACAGTGAAGCGGCTAAATGCTATTTTATATTGCTTAATACTTCTTTGTATAGTTGTCTCATTCTTTACTTTTGTGAAGCTTGTATCATATCACTTGGTTCATCCATTTTATTTTCTTATAAATTCATAAGAATTTATAAGAAGCCTATGTAGTGAAGGCTCCACTACATAAAATAATAAAGTTTCAGTATAGAGAAAGAAATCCAATAGGTTAAACTTATAACGAATTGCTGTAAATTGAAGTATGACTATTTGTATTTTGTATAGATAATGTGAGCACCATGAGAAAGAAATCATGTAAAAGGATATAATGAAAAGTAAAACCAAATCAAATGACGTCGAATTGTTAAATGTCTGTAAAGATAGAGAACAATTATCATGTGATTGGACTTAAAACTAGTGTTGGTCACAATGGAATGTTATAGAAATATTAACAGAATAGTGTGGTACCTAAAGCTGTAGTTCTTGTGCATATATGTGAAGTTACACTTTTAGGCCATATTGTCAAAAAAGCATTTTCGCATTTTCTTCGTGACTGCTTGATATTTTGTTGACTGAAGCAAAAATTCTGCAAACACATCTTCACTGTGCTATTTATATTTTCATTTGAGAAATAGGCGCGCCTATTTCAAATTTATATAGTATTTTAGCATAAGTTTAGGATTTTATGGAATTTTTAAAACACTTAAACAATTACGTTCTTGAAAAGTGAATGTACAAGACTTCAAAGCTTTAAGAGCCTTTATGCTCACATCATAATGCTACATCGTATTTACGAAAAGTCATTATTCCTAAATCTAATATTATAAATATTTATATATATTATTAACAACAATCATTATATTTTATGGTACTGTTCTGTTACTATTGTCATGCATGTTACACAATTGTAGGTTCGACGAAAAAGAAAACATTATGTACACCCCGGCTTAAAATTATATCCTGTGTGGCTCATTATCAATAGCTAGTTCTGAGTATAAAGGAGAGATTATTTTGATTGTTCAATCCGTTAACATTTCGATCATCATCATCATCATCATCATCCTTTCCTTCACAACAAATTTTAAATATTTTATTTTACAACAAAAATAGTTTATTAAGGTATCAAAAAGAAATATGAATATAACATTTTGAAACACTAGGTAAACTAAAAGGCCCTTTATAATTATTTCTTTCTTTTTGCGTACTCATTTAAGTAAAAGTATTGCATTGCATTTCGAAAACCCGATTCCCGTTGAAGATTACGCCAGAAGTACAAGTTTTGAGGCCCCTGAGTCTTAGAAAAAGGTTTTAGGGAAAGGTGCTTGTGTACGTATGGGCCTGTAAATAGCATAACTCAAAAATAAAAAGTCGCTTAAATAACCAATTTGGTATTTAAATACATGATCTTTACAGGTTGGACCACAAAGATTTTCAGGAGCGTCCTCCAGTGTAGACCACCATATTCAGTTTTCGACAGTTCTTTTCTCTCTCAAAAATATCCCTAACGAATTCGATTAAAATCCCATATGTTACATTATTTTCATAAGTGAAATGCATATCTTGAGCTTCCCTAGTTTTCTTCATTTTGCATGACTTGCATAGCTTGTAAACCGTAAGAGAGCAAAGGTATAGAATGAATAGAATGAGCATTCTATAGAGCATATAGAATGTAGATATAGATGGAGAACCTTTTTGGGTGAAATAACCTTTTTTGAGATATTTTTGTTTGTTTTTGGTTTTAATGTCCAAATACTTATACCTTTTCTCAAATGGGAAGTTTTTATTTCATTTTTATAGCCATTCAAAGGGAATTCGGGGTCAAAGCAATCACCTAATGGCTACTTCTAAAACTATTTGACCATCGCTTAAATCCACTGTATCCTGCTATTTCTATTACACTTATACAGAAATATGCAATAAGAGATTTCCACGACCTTTTATCTGGATCAGCATGAAGTACATAGAAGCACGTGTGATTTAAGGAATGGTTTGTACAAGAATGGTTTGTAGAAAAGGTCCTGCTAGAGTAATATCTCCGATACTTTTTCTTATTACAAACGAGGTATACAAGCTTGTTCCTTATTGATTATAGAAATTTCGAATTAATTTTCTCAAAGCCCAAACAATTAGAAATCAAGGCGGACTTTACTTGTATATCACTTTAAATAAACACTGAAGCAATATCACGTGTGAACCAAGCAATGCGTACTTAGTGGAGTGGTATACAGGTGGTGGCAGTAATCTAGATAATGCCTGATCCGACTTGTATTTTGAATACTGTGGGAATTCCCTGAGGAAAACAGCGCTCTGGTGGGCCATCATTCCCCTGGTGGCCCATCACTCTGGTGGGCTGACGCCAGCCGCGGGCTTTGAAACCCGCTGCACCACTTTTTGTGATGATTGATGTATGATTACTGTGAGAACGCAGCATCTGTGTCATTTCTGTCTATATCGAGGACTTGATGAGCTGAACAAGCCAGTTTTGGGAAATAACCCTTTTGACGCAAGTGCTTCTTCTTGCCGAATACGATTTGTACTAAATGTCCATATTTAGCTGCAGAAACTACGAGTAAAGATTTCTCATGGTAAAGCACAAGAATTCTTAAGCATTTGGCTTCAAGTTATCTAAAGTCAAACCTCTGTATTACAAAGAATGCAAAACGAGAGGCCAAAGCCGGTAACAGAAAAACCGGACCAAGTTCTGTATGCAAACGTCCAAATAATATATGAGGATTAGGGTAGTGGCTTGTTATTTGCGACCTAGTCCAGTGGTGGTTAAACCTTATTTATCTCTGTCCTGACTTTAGTGCTTATACATAAATTCATATGCCTGCTCACAGGATTGTTAAAAATAGCATTTTCTTCTACGACTGGCTAAATCTGTTCGCCGCATTAAGCTATGTATTATACAATACCTCTGGGCCGGGACTCTCAGTTTTTACATTGTCGATCCATTACATTCAACGCAGAATATGAAATGAACCAGTAAGTAAATTTTACGAAGGAAATGTGTTATATTGTGGTACAAGATTCAAAATAAACGATTTGCTACGTATATAACTGTATGTAAATATGTATAGAGAAAACGTGCAAAGTACATTCCCATTCATTGGATTATTGTGTGCAATGGCCTACAAATTAATTCTGTCCAGGGAAACACAGCGATTGATGTGTGCTATCTCAAGAAAAATTTGAGATGCCTAGTACTTTACAAAAAGACATTTTTTAACTTTTCTGTAGACCAGTTACATTGCCCTATGTCTCTTAGTAGGATTTCCATAAGAATCCTGGAGATATTGGAAACACTTTAGACTACATTTTAAGTTAGTAAGGATGAAATATGTTCAAATGATTCGTTATCGTAGCATTTTGAGATGCATGTGTAACAGGTTTATGAGAGGTGTCCCGAAATCCTCAATATCAAAGTATGAAGTTTAACAGTCTCAGCTGAAGTATCCTTCGGGAAATTATTTATAGAATGCTTGAACAGCTGTTTAATTGGTAGCTATTCATTCTAATTATATAAAGAAGCATCAGTTGTTCTTTTAGTTTAATTATTGACGAAAAGAAGAATTTGTCTTAGGTTTTGGGATGTGGTTTTAAGTGGCTATATTAATCGCATCCGTTCGCTCAAATATACCTAATTTTCAGGTATGTGTTTTTCGTATAATGATGTAATTATTTAAGCCTTCAATGCTTACGCAAACTAGTGTAACACGTTTACTCTCGTGATGGACGTGTGTCGCCCATTTTATATTCCTTATTTAATAAAGGTTTTGGACATTGCTTATTAATTATGGTTATAAGGGTTATGCTAAATTATACTTTACCTATATATAAACAATAAGAAGCTTTAAAGGTCTTAAAAGTTTTATTCCTAATTGTGCATAAACATTTATGAATTCATTCAAGTGATTTTCACATTTCAACTTGAAAAATAATTTAGAAAATGTCCACCTTGAGAATACTCTATGTGTCTTTGTCAGAATTCCACTCGAGTGCCGATGATTACAGCTAATATCCTCATGGTACAGTATGGAGTCTAACAGAATATTTAATTTATTTTTGAATATCATGAAACAAGTATACTGTTCTTATCTAAGACATACAAGTGTTTTGAGTTTGCAGAGACTGCACACATAAGTCGTACAGCCGTAAAATATTAAACAAACATTAATGAAACATAGCACATAGAACGTATGTGAAGTAGTTTGCCAAAACCTTGTAGAACCTGTAGCCTAAAGGATTCTATGGTGAAGTATTTTAAATTTTAATTCCTCGATAGTATTAAAAGGGTAGTCCATAATAGAGAATTTTTTCCTAATAATGTGATTTTAATGATTCCATTTGTATCCCGCCTTTAACTATGAAAGTCATATCGGCACGCTTTTACCTTTGAATAGTATTACTATAACTTGTTTACATTGGTTTCTCTTTGGGTTTGCGACATTAGATTACACACATTGACATTTTTATTCATAGCTCTAGAAGAGCGGAAGGAATAATCTTGGCTAGAGAAAAGTTCCCACCCCAGCTGGAAATCGAACGCAGGATTCCTCATACAGTAGGTGGATGCTCTATAAGCATAGCTAATGATCTGATAAGGGGGTAAAGAGTAGAGGTGGCTTAGTGTGTCTTGAAGAACAAGATTTTGGTTGGTGTGGATGCCGGAGCATCCACGCAAAAGCTGCTATGTTGTGCTCGGTGATTGTTTTAACATGGTCCTGCTGAAGAACAGTAGGACAGTAAATTTGATATACATGGCTAAAGGTAATAAGACAGTGACTTTCTGCCTTAGGATCAATATATGTATCATATAAAATTACAATTTTAATAATTCCAAACACTGTCCTTAATTCGTTTTAGATTATTTTATCGTGATACTTATGTAAGCAATTTAATGTTTCCAAACAGCGTAAAAAGTGGGACGTGAGTAAATAGATTGGCTTTGAAAACTGTCAGAATTCTGAATTTTATTTGAAGACTGAATTTATGCTTCAGAGAGCTGAAGACCATAAAACACCTAAGTGATTAACAACAAATTAAACTGACTTAGAATCTTCACTGGAAAACTTGAAATACTTCTTTTCTAATAAATATCGTATTTTATGTACTTCAGGGTGCATCTATATCCCGTAACATAAGTATTCACGTTAATGATATGCTTAAAAAACGGTGCCGTCGAAAAGTTGAGGCAGTGTAGATTTCTTCTTCATCTTGATCATTGCCCACCGTTCCAAGATACGCTGCGGTTGTTGGATTTCAAATCAATACGCAATCATCGGAGTGTAAGAAAGACGGATAGCATCCCTTCCAAACTGCTTTCTCCTTTTTCTTGGTTGCAGAAGGCGCGGGCGAAATCTTATCACGTTCGCGAAGAAAGAGAAAAAAGTCTTGATAAATGTCTGGGCTAGGAGGGAAATGGATGTCTTATGGATAATCAATCTTTATCTCCATTTCCAATGGTGAGCGAGATCTGGAGGTCCTTTGATTTCTGTATCGCTTCTCTCCAATCCTGAAAGATTTCCTGTGCTGGTCTTTATACGTCCTTTGCACAGAGGTTATAGAACTTTGACCTCATGATGAAGTAGACGTTGTCTATTGCTGTTGTGCCAGTAGGTGAAGCAAATTTTGCAAACCTGGAATATAATAACTAGGTTTCATTACAAAACAAATTTCTCACTCAATTCAGATAAATCAGATTCGCGCAATACACACACAGATACACATATGTGTCACAGGACAGTCCCATGTTAACAGCTTTACTGGAATGTAACGACCCCCTGGGGGACAAAATTCCGGGCATCGACTGGACTATTATGATCTTGGCAATCTTTCGTTAACGAAAATGATATTTATTTTACAACTACAAGATGATAAAGGAATGGAAAGAAAGGGAAATGATGATTAGTCAACCATCATAGAAGAGTCACCACCCGAGCATTCATCTGGACCAGAGAAACGCAAGGGACCGTGGGTCAGTTGGGCGGCTGACGGGAATCGAACCCGGGACATCCCAAATTCGAGTCCTACACACTACTGCAGAAAATTTTAAATGGAACTTAATTCTTAGGTTTATGCGTAGACAAAAATTTAAACTGGGACAAGCACATTGGAAATTAGCAGAGAAGCTGAGCGAGCTTCTTTGTTCTACAGCAGTCGAGACCTCGAGTAACTTGCAGTGCTCTGAAGCTGTTACTTTGCTAACTTCCTTTCACCACTATCACGCACTAACATTGTGCTAAAATACTACAATCACTAAGATAATATTTAAGCTACAAAAAAGGCGTTAAGAATTATGGTTGGTATTTAAAAAATAGAAGGCTGCTGAAATCATTTCAGCAATTTCTTAGCTCTACCAAGTTAAATATTAAACGATTACTAACTTACATGAAGACTAATAACGCTGCCCGCCTCGGTAGCGCAGATGGTAGTGTGTCTGCCTCACGTTCAGGAGCTTCCGAGTTCGAATCTCGGTCAGGGTGAGTTACCTAGATATGCTTTTCCAGGGTTTTCCCTTTTCGTCAAAGACGAATATCGGGCACCTCTAAGCTCTATGGACCCCGGGCTCATTTGAGCCTCATTTCATCTATTTCATTTACCATTTCATTTACTCGAAAAGGTGTAAATTTATCAGTTGCATGTAATTAACTAAACAAATATATTTTATTCTTATTCTTGTTCCATGTGGTCGAAAACGCAAGATTCATCAATGAAGAAAGATCTTCAAATTCTGAAGTGTAATGTTAGCCGCCAATGTCTGTGTCAATATTACATTTAAATGGATTGTTATATGTGATTTTACATATTATCCTAATGATTCCAAGCGAAAATAGTAATTTTATACGTGATTTGTAATCTACATTTTTTTTTATTATTTCCTCCACTTACAAATGGAACGCGTTTAACTGCAATGGTCATATCGGCGGCCGTTCTCCCTTGGAACATATCGAAGGTGTTAACTCGCATTCGTTGGGTTGTATCATTAGATCACGCACACATTCGCACTCTCATTCATACCTCCAGACTCTGGGGAAGATGAGGAATTGTCTGGATCGGAGAAAGGTCCCCATCCCCACCGCCAGGAATCGAACCCTGGACCAGTAACACGGCTGGCTTTAGCTTACGAGCCACGGGCCCAGCCACCTAAATATTTTAAAGTATTGGATTGAAAATATTGCCAAATACTTCTTTAAATATTTTGACGATGTCTATAATTCTATATAGATTCCATGGCTAATAAACTGAATTAAATTGAATACCTTCTCCACTTACTTGTACGTGGTATAAAATGTAATAAGCTTGCTCATGAATCGAATAGAACAGAATATGTTTAAACGAAAGTGGATGTACAAAATTGTGTAAAAAGTAATATGTACGATTTAATTAATATTAATGAGTAAAAATGAGTCTCTAAGCTCATGAAAGCTGTTTGAAATAAGTATTAAATAAGTAATTTACTAAATCGTAAAGTTCAATTTGCCCACTGATGAATGTACTTCATCTCCTATTGGCGATTGTGCCATTTATTTCCCAGCTTTAAGTTCAATAGCCATATAGGCGCCCTTGAACCTTTGGAACGTATTTCCTGTGGGCAATGGTGTTAACTGGTACATAGCCGTTACCTTTACTCTCCTATTCACATATTGAGACTCAGGGAGACTGGGGAATAATCATACAGAAAAATTCCACCCCCTCACCCGGAAATGGAACGCAGAACCCCTCATAGAGCAGGCAGGTGCTGCACCGACCAAGCCAAGTCTCTTATTGGTTGCCTAAAGAACAACAGAAATTTAATTTCTATTGAAACGTAAGCATTGTTATGGAGAGAGAGAGAGAGAGAGAGAGAGAGAGAGAGAGAGAGAGAGAGAGAGAGAGAGAGAGAGAGAGAGAGAGAGAGAGAGAGAGAGAGAGAGAGAGAGAGAGCGTAGAGGCAGAGAAAGGGTGTGCGAAGTGAAAATAAAAGCAAGATAAATTATCAAGATACAGTGAATAAGTGAGAGGGAAATTAAAAGAACCTTAGCTAAATAACATGATCGGAGTTGTGGTTTCTTAGTCTGATAGGTTAACGACTTTATTTATTTTTACCTTGCTGATTATTAAATTATTGTAGACCAGTCTAGAAAAAATGCATGTTGAATATGTAACAGTTTAGTAAACTCCGTTGATAATTAGTGTGGAAGTTAAAAATCTTGTGATATTCATAGTAATGTGTTTGAAATATCGGCATTTGTTTTATCAGATTTGCTAAACCTCCACCGACAGACTTGAAAATTCACAAAATTCCAAAGTCTTTTGTGGAGAAAAAATACCATATTGGTCGAGCAATTATAGATAATCGTAGTAAAACGTAAAGGATAGAAAATGGAGGAAGACACTTTTCGCACTGTGTCCTCCACACAGATCTATTGCGGCTAACACGTCCAGGAAGATGGGATGGAGTGAGGGAACCACTGGAAACCATAGGGTGGCAAGCAGAGATACAGAGGCGCACTAACAAGTTTTGAAAATTCTTATTCCGTCGCCAGAACCTGTAAAATGACTTCCAAATTCAGATCTTCCCTCATGTGAACACCATTTACAATACGCAAGCATCCGTGCCAGCTATCCGGCACCGCCATACACCACCAACCTGAGAGCATACCTGAAAGATGATAAGGAAATGGAATGAAGATAAATGATGAAAAGCAAACCTTGTTATGAAAGTGTGAAGGGCAAACGACGAAACCGTGGCCTCCAAAATGTGAGTTACACATGTTACCGTGACACCACCTCACTCTTTAGATGCTCATAACAGATGACATTTTAAAACTTTGTTTCTTGGTTTTATTCCTGCAGTTCTTCAATAACGAAATGGTTGCACGCATATCACATTATACAGGGACCCCAATATCCAAGTGTAATTAAGTATGTATGATGTAGGACATTCCAGTTTCCATACTATACAGATTTTGTGAATGATCCATAGCCTATACCCATCGAGAAAACTGGACTTTTTCTTCTTATCAGATTTCCTTTGGCTAATTCCTGCCGTTACGGTGCATTGCATTTTCTCTCTTTAAGTAGTTATTCAGCATTCTTCAATAATCTATAGGGAAAATAATCCTTAATAAAGAGTATTAAAAGTTTCTTTTCCTCATAAATAGCCTGCTCATATATTACGGTTAAGCATTGTCAATGGTCTTTAATAACCAAACCCTCCCCCCAACCGTCGAAAACCAGATCCAATTGTCTTTTGTTCTGACGTATCTTCTGTTTTCTCAGTTAGTGAATTTTGAAACATCAGCAGCATTTGCTCGCTTTCTACGCTATAACACAAGAATATTCTATTCACGGAAAAGCTACTGTATTCCATGACATGGTTTCTACAACGAAATCTGAAACGACCTCCGCAGACGTGCTTCCAGCATGTTGGTATTTAAATTTCTAGCATTGCAAGCCTTTTTGAATCGTTTAATCATTCAGGAATTTAAATTATAGGGTATCCATGTCCAATGGCTTTTCAATTGTGAAAGAGTTTTTAAAATGGATTCAGTGCTTTCCGAGATTTAACACACACACACACACACACACACACACACACACACACACACACACACACACACACACACACACACACACACACACACACACACACACACACACACACATACACACCACATACATACAAATTTACATATTTTCTCTGTTTATGAGTACTGATTGACGTATATCATCTACAAATGTATGTAGTGCTTCTGAGTATTCGGCCTGCACATAGTGTGTAAATATTTTTTCCCGCCTTTAACTGCCAACTGTCATATCGGAGGCGGTTTTCCTTTGGAACATACTTAAGGTGTTAACTCGTTATCTTTGGTCTTTAATTATTACATCACGCACACATTCACACTCTCATTCATACTTCCAGACTCGGGGGAAGATGGGAAATTTTCTTGGTCGGAGAAAAATCCCCAACCCCACTGCCGGGAATCAACCCCTAGCAGGGCAGACAGGTGCTCTATCGACTGAGCTACGGAGCCAGCCAGTGGTAAATATCATCATCATCATCATCATCATCATCATCATCATCATCATCATCATCATCATCATCATCATCATCATCATCATCATCATCATCATCATCATCATCATCATCATCATCATCATCATCATCATCATCATCATCATCATCATCATCATCATCTATTATTATTATTATTATTATTATTATTATTATTGTTATTATTATTATTATTATTATTATTATTATTATTATTATTATTATTATTATTATTATTATTATTATTATTATTATTATTATTATTATTATTATTATTATTATTGTTATTATTATTATTATTATTATTGTTATTGTTATTATTATTATTGTTATTATTATTATTATTATTATTATTATTATTATTATTATTATTATTATTATTATTATTATTATTATTATTATTATTATTATTATTATTATTATTATTATTATTATTATTATTATTATTATTATTATTATTATTATTATTATTATTATTATTATTATTATTATTATTATTATTATTATTATTATTATTATTATTATTATTATTATTATTATTATTATTATTATTATTATTATTATTATTATTATTATTATTATTATTATTATTATTATTATTATTATTATTATTATTATTATTATTATTATTATTATTATTATTATTATTATTATTATTATTATTATTATTATTATTATTATTATTATTATTATTATTATTATTATTATTATTATTATTATTATTATTATTATTATTATTATTATTATTATTATTATTATTATTATTATTATTATTATTATTATTATTATTATTATTATTATTATTATTATTATTATTATTATTATTATTATTATTATTATTATTATTATTATTATTATTATTATTATTATTATTATTATTATTATTATTATTATTATTATTATTATTATTATTATTATTATTATTATTATTATTATTATTATTATTATTATTATTATTATTATTATTATTATTATTATTATTATTATTATTATTATTATTATTATTATTATTATTATTATTATTATTATTCACCATGCCAATACCGCCAGCTATTACTGTAAGCTGACCGGCCTGCCAATGCGTATATCCGCAGGATTACGCGCCTAACCATTTTGGTAATGCTCCCGTGTTTACAGAGCTTAAATCCAACAGGATATTTACTGCCTCCCCTCCAACACACAGTATTTGCACAGTTTCCTGCCACCGGAAGCTTGACAATGGGGGCTGGGAGTTCGTTATCAGGGGTTGGAGTCAGGAAGGCGTCGGGGTGGACGATCGAAAGGCCATCTATCCTGTTATTGGCTGCTCTCTGCGTGTGAAAGCAGTGCAAACATCGGCACATGTATCAATGAATAAAGATGTGACATTCCGGATTCATGTATGTGTTTGTGACAAGGTGGAATTAGGCTGTGGTGGCGGGAACAAATAGGATTTGCAATTTTATTTCGTCCAAGTGATCGTGTATTTGCTAGGGAAAAATAAAGCAGCTATTGTAATGGCAAGGATATACACCAATGAACACAACTTGTGTGGTCTAAACGGCTTCTCATATAAATATAGCCTATAGTCCAGGATACACTCTGTTACTTGTCTTATATTCTCTCTCTCTCTCTCTCTCTCTCTCTCTCTCTCTCTCTCTCTCTCTCTCTCTCTCTCTCTCTCTGTGTGTATGTGTGTGTGTGTGTGTTGTGTGTGTGTGTGTGTACTTATTTTAGATCGCTTTTACTGCATGATCATATCGCGACGGATCTATTATGTGATACTTCATGACAGCTTCCTTTGTCACAATTCCACAGAGGTTTTGGTGTTAGATGAACGTACTTCTGCTCCTGGATGAGTAGATGGAAGGTACAACATGTATTCTGGTGCTAGGCAACTGTATTTCTGCCTCTACGTGTGCCGGGCGTTAGCATGCCGTCTCCTTTTAATTTTTTTCATTATTAATAGATGGAAGGCAGTGCATTTTATATCAGCACATATTTTCATTTTTTAGTGTTGTTTTAGAGTTAAGGTGGAACCGTGGACCTTGCCATTAAATACCCAATTCGGTATTTAACTTGGCGATTGAGGGAACCACTCACATTGGTCAGTATAAGGGATTTGAAAACGGTCCTTCTGAAAGAGGGTCGTAAACGATACCGCCAGAGACATATCTGCTTTATAACTTAGTTGAAGCCATTTTCGAAAGTTAAAAGTCCAACTGGACAAACTTAAAAGTGAAGCGAAAGGCATATTGGCTACTTATCGACAATATTTGAAACACGGAGACCTATTATGATTTGTGTAAAATTCTGAAGTATTCGTTAGCATTATTATATACTTACTAGAAATTTTCTTTTGAATTCGACTGTTTATGGAATAAAAAGTACTAACATTATGCAAATTATATTTTGTGATAAAATAACGCTCCAATATTTGTGATATTTATTGTGGATTATTTTAAGAGACATAAGAATACTTATCTATTACAATTCAAAAAAGTAATTTTCTTAGCATGACACAGAGAAGAAATTAGCCTTTACGTAATATTATACTTTTCGTAGAATGGGTTTGGTTTGCAATTATTATCATAAGGTATTATTACATATTCGGCATTTCTACTTCGAACTTTGAGGAACATATATCCTACTGTGAACATATTTGGTATGTTTTGTAACAAGTTGCCTCTGAAGGGCTCTTGAACATGGAATTTAACATATTTTGTAAGAACAAGTCTAATTGTCAGATTCTGCAACCATTTAAGTGCTGCTATGTAATACAGCTTACTTTCGACATTTTCAGGCTTGGTATATTTTGCAAACAAGCATATACGAGAAGAAATACATTTAACAAGAAAGCTTGCAACAGATGATGAACAAAGTGAGTAATAATTTAATACAACATGTAATACCTACACTTTAATATACTTTAGCATCCTAAAGGCACATGCGAGGGTACTAACTTATAGATAAAATACTTTTAAAAAGATACAAACTGAGAGATATACAAAGCTTACATTGAAAAACGCGACATTAGCCGCCGAGTCAGATGCGTAGTAAGTGTCGGATCGGATGCCTTCGATTTACGGCAGTTTAGCTCATATGGCTACGGAAGCTATGAGCAGTTTAGCGTTGTTTGATATGGTATATGGCAGAAGTAACGTTTGAAACCGTCTGTGCGTTAACTCTGTAGGCTTGTCAAGGTTCATGCATTAGAATAGCATGTGTTAAGCTTTGCTTCAGACTCACATGTGAATTGTTAGCTCGAATTTGTGCACCAAATAGCCTGGTCTCATCTTCCTATCAAATAGACGATTTATAGGTTATTAGAAAACTTGAACATAATGGTCTTGTGTTATGCAAAGGAACAGTATTACCAAAGTCCTAGCAGAAAAGATCTTTGCAGTATTATTTGTGCTAACTGACAGGCATAGCAATACCCATGTTATCCAGAGGCCAAGGGTGCTGTCAGAATTGAACTCTGTAAACACCAAAAGTCTGTACGAGGGTTGAGGGCTTTTTTATCTACCACCTTCCTATCCATAGTCTAGGGTAGTTCAGTTTTGGTTTCTATCGTCTTTACTATAATGCTTAGAAATCCCTATGCCTATTAATACAGTCTTCATTTAGATCATTTTCACAGTGCGGATGTGTACCTCACATTGAAGTTAAACTAGGATTAGGTTTTCTGCGGGTCTTAATTGTCCGTATCTTGAGCAGCGTAACTATATGATCTAATAATTCAGGAGTTCCTGGAGTGTAATTTCATTCATTCGTGACACATATGACCAAACCGGATAACTATATGTATAGCTTTGCAGATGGGTATACATCAAGAGCAGTGAGCTTAATTAACAATGTGCCTCCAACGTCAGCGGTTTTTACACGATGGTTCGTCAGCTCATTTGAGTCCCATGATACATAATTTCTTGTAAGATAAACTTCTACATAGGTGTGGGGGAGGGTAATTAATTAAACGGCTGCTTGTTCTTCTGATTTGAATCCAATGGATTTCATCATCTGAGGACATTTGAAGTCCCTAGTGTATGCGATGTCTATACCGGATGTTAACTCTGAGAGCACGTATCTTCACTGCATGATTAAATACAAAACACTTCAAGAACTTGCACTGGAGTGCGTGATAGCATGAAATATTTAATACAGGATTATGGAATTAATCAAAGCAGGAAGAAAACACTTCGAGCAATTCTGGCAACTTACAGTTTTGTCATGTAATTTAGCTTTAAATACTTTTAATTTACTGTTTCGGCGTTGGGAGAGTGTTCCCGAAATTTTTGACCTATAAATAGCCATTCTGTATGTAAGATTTTACTTCCCTTTAATTACATGGTCATATCACGAAGGATCACCTGGTGTGTGGTGGACAGTTAGTATTTTAGATCTCATTCCCGTATCATACTACCTTGCCTTCACGTGTTCTTAGTGCTAAGTACTTTTACTTCTGCTTCTAAAAATTGCATTAAATTACCTTAAATCAGTTGCAAAGTAATCACTATTACCGCATATTTTAGTATTTACTTTTGTTTTTGACCCTAAGTGGAACTTCGGGTGCTGATATTAATAATCTAATCCTATGTTTATTTTGACGACCGAGGGCAACCCCTCCCCCGAAAAGGGAATACATCATAGACGTTTCTGCTTGAAACATCCTTCTGGGTGATTTTAGTTTTGCGATATGTGTAACTGAAACAAGTTACTAATAGAAGACGAGAAACACTAAATAATTTAGTTACAACATAAAACTTCGTATGTTATCTTCATGCATAATTATATGCTAATCACAAATAAGGACTTCCTTTGCATGCAATGATACGTGTGGAAGACGAATAGATTTTCATTCCTAGTCCTCATTCGTCGAACTCGATCCTAAAGGTTGCCAGTAGCGCTTCAGCAGGTACTTTTCGTGTAGTTTACTACCTCACCTGCTTAATGCAACGCCTAATTAGAGTAATTCAGTAACAGTACTGTAAATCTTCCATGCACATTTAGATACAATTTTAACCTGATGAAACATTTACACAAACACAAAATACTAATTTATAAATAAGAAACTGTTATTGATATACAGTTACTTAACAGGAACTTAAAACAGATGTTTTTTCAACTTCTGTATTTTACCGAGCTAGGTGGCGCTGCGGCAACGTGTCAGACTTGCATTCGGCAGCTCTCAGATTCGAGTCCTTAGGCCAATCAATCTGACCAGAAGCGTTTTAGAGATTTTCGTTGGTCACTAAGTGAATGCGGGGTTTGTTAGTTCCCTTTCCACCACTTTCTGTCCCTCCAATTTATCTCACATTCATTTCAATCGGGCCCAAATGACCTCGCTGTCGACGGGCCCTAAAACACCACTCACTCACTCACTCACTCACTCACTCACTCACTCACTCGCTCACTCACTCACTCACTTACTAGCTCGCTCACTCACATACTCACTCATTAACCCACTCACTCATTTCAATCCGTCTTTTTCCGGATAGAAAGTGCTGGCAATAAAGCTGTATTGTGCATGTAAAAAACTGCCTGAAAATATTTTTATACTCATAATGGGAATCTGAATTCGTAGAAATGTACCTGGTATTTCAGGTTCCAGTTGGCGAGGTTAAATAACTATAAAGGGGGGAAAAAAGCAAAGCGATATGAAATTAGAAGTCGTTTGGATTTAGTTTATACAATTAGTTTTCAGACGAATTTGTAACCAGCTGGCTGACTCAAAGTAACACAATAGCTTTCTATATCTGGAATGGTGATTTGAATGATTTAATTTGCCTCTATTAGCATTCCTTATCAAATTAGTATAGAAAGATCCCGAGCAGTTTTAAAGTGAACTCTGCTGATTTTTGCATGTTTACTGTAATTTCTTAAAGCAATTTGACAAGCTAACAATCTCCAATACCAAAAAATGAGTGTGATGGTGGTTGTTCTGTTAATAATCTCATTAACTCATTTCCTAATAAGCCAATAAACCTATAACTTGAAGGACCGCGTTATGAAAATCTTATAAAAGCGGCATATTTCAATAAACTGGTAAAACTTTATGATTTTAAATGCATACTAAAAGCTCAGAAAAGATTTTTAGAGAAAGTGAAAAAGTTAAAAGAAAATCCACACATCTCTATTAAATTATAAACTCTATTAGATCTCACTCATCCAATTGAAAGCTTTGAAATGGTATACAATTGTATTCTACAATTAAGTACTTGTGAAATCTTCATGAAACTTGCAAAAAGTATACCATTCGAAAGAGTGAAGTTTAAACACCCTAAAGAAAAAAGGACTCGTGTGTATGTATTTAGATAAAGATAATGGTTGTACTGGAGCAGATAACATACGCCAGTTTCTCTCCTTTTATGAAAATGTTCGAAAATACGCTACAAATTTAATGGAGAAATAAGTCGCATTTTGCACTGCTCTTAAATGTCCATTCCTTTGCTACAAAAATGCAAACTAATTTTAATTTTATCAGATAAAAGCAATAGTATTAACTCAGGATGCAAATATAGTAAAAAGAGAGAGAAATTTTCTGTTTGGGAAGCAATAAAAAATTTAAAAAGGAATATGGTAGATTCCCGCTACTTGTGGATTGAGTAACAATATGAAAGCAGACATCTTAGCCAGAAAATCGTACCAAGATTTCAAATGAAGTATAACAGTTAAACGCATCATTAAGAGAAAAGTCAGTAAAATTTATTGCTGTAAATTAATGGTAAACAGAATAAGTTCCAAAGATTGGAAATATATAATGAGCTGAATATCTGAATAACCTGAAAAAAAAAAGAGATTAGATATGAATTTCTGGGCAAAGTTACAGAAAATTGTATTGCTACCGTCTGTTATGAATTCGGAATAAGATATTTATATGGAACTTTTATCTATTTTTGAACAATTTAAATAGTATCCATACTTGACCTCTTAAGTATTGGGAAGCAAGGAGAAGAACGATTTTGTTGCTAATCGTTGAGCATTACACACAAACACACACACACACACACGCGCGCGCGCGCGCGCGCGAATACACACAGTTTTGATACTGTCTACCAAACTACAAATCCAACGGCTGACCCCGTAGCTCAGTCAGTCGAGCACCTGCCTGCCGTGCTAGGGGTCCCGAGTTCGATTCCCGGCGGTGGGGGTGCGGATTTTTCTCCGACTCCAGAGTCTGGAAGTATGAATGGGAGTGCGAATGTGTGCGTGATCTAACGATTGAAACCCAACAAATACGAGTTAACATCTTTGATATGTTCCAAAGAAGAATGCTGATATAACCATTGCAGTTAAAGGCGGGATATAAATGGATCCACCCCCCCCCCCACACACACACAAAAAAAAAGAACAAACCAAGTTACGAAATACGGTAGGGCTTTTTTAGCAAGTAAAAGATTTATCAGAAGGGTGAGCAGCTAATTTGTTGAGAACAGTTAGAGAATCGTAGAAGTACATAAACCACATCGTTAACCTGGTTGGAACTTATATTTTCATATGAATATCACATTTTCCTAGTAAATGATTTTATTGTTAAAAAGCTGTTATAGCATACTAGAAAAATAAGTTAATATAAATGTTTAAATTATCTCATGTTCGCTGACGCTATTGTTTTATACAAGTGAAAGAAGATTATTGGCAGAGATCGAAATAAACTACATTAATGAGTAATAATATTATAATTTTGATATATCTGTTCCGAAAATTAAAATAATGACCCACCAAGGGAAATAACGCATTCGATCAAAAACAACAATGGGTAATAAACTCCTACAACAGGTGCTTAATTTTAATTACCTAGGATGCAATGTAAATGTTGATGGAAACGGATATATTGAAAATAAATTAAATAAATCCCAGAGGATTTGTAAAACGATATACTGGATACTGAAATACAAACAAGAAAAGGCAACCTAACAAAAATGTTACAAAGCTATAGCTACTACAGTTTTAATATATTGAAATCAATCTTGGATTTTAGAAATATCAAAATATCAAACGAAGCTGCAGGCTTTAGAACTGAAGTTTCTCAGAAGGATTAAGGGTATGCAAGATTAAATAAAACGTTTTAATATCACTAAATATATAATCTAAATGATAGAGAAGAGTAATAAAGCTAGAACTAATAAAGTAACATAAATCAAATAAGTGAAAAGGGTATACGTAAATTTTTATAGATATCAACCAACAGAAGAGAAAAAAAGTTGAAATTCTTAGAAAGATGTGGAGTTAATTAAGTCCAAAGAACAGAGGTAAACCTCTACTAAGGGAAGAAGAAAAAAATGGAAACAAAAACAAGAGAAAGATAAGGAAATGACTAGTTATTAGATAGCTCACAGTAGATTGTTTTAAATTGTTATACCTTCCCCTTGAAGTAATTATTCAGTAACATAGAAAAATCTCATATAAAACGAAATCCCCATCATCAGTATTCAAATAAACAGTTAAAAACTAGTCAATATTAAGATTCTCCAACATCAGAGCCTAAGAGTTTAAATACTTTAGAAATGGCAGTCCATCTGCAACAATAGAGAAAGAAAATATTATCATTTGTTAGCCATTAATACAGCTTTTCAGGGTAGGGGGCTTCGTTCGTGTGGATCACAGAGTGTGTGAGGAAAAAGTCGCCATTCATCAATTTATTGTTTTAATGCCACAACATTATTTATAATAATGATTAAAATGTTTAAGAATAATAAATAAGGATGTGACACTACCTTCCTTTACCAAGAAAAACATTATTTACAGTTACTCGATTTTATCTATGAACAATGATGTGGAGGTTGCAGCACTGTGCGAGAGGAGGAGCTAGTACCTCAGTGCCAACCTCGGAATTGTTTCTCTCTGGAAAAGCTGGTCTAGGGTGCAGTCAGCTTCGTTAGGTTTTTGAGGGGCCATTGAGGAGCTACTTGATTGATAAGACCGCGTATACCGACGTGGAGGGATGGGGGCGCTGACCATGTTCCATTGTCCAATACTACAATCCATTCATGATGCCTGTGAGGTGACAGAGGTGGAGCATGCAGCATCTGAGCGCTAGTCCTTGGTCCGAAAATGGCTGTTGCACCACGGGATTAATTATGCACTTCAATAATCTATACTTCCTTGTAAGTAAAGTAAGAATAGCATAATACAGTAAGAAAGTTTTAAGTGATAATCAAGTCTTGAAATATATGATCGCTATGTGATGGCTTTGGCACTCCATTCATTTTGCATGTCCAGAATATAGAGATCTAATTACTTGCATTTTGGGAAAAATATAGTTATTGAGAAATTCAAACGAATAACGAGGACTACCTCGGAAATGTATCTGTCCATAAAAAAAATAAACAGACAAAACATTTCATATAAATGACGAGGTCTATCTCGGAAATTATTGTCACTCCAGAAAAAATTAAAACAAGATAAACAAAATCGAGATGTATTTTACATAAATTGTATGTATGTATGTATGTATGTATGTATGTATGTATGTATGTATGAATGTATGTATGTATGTATGTATTTTTTTATTTATTTTTTTAATTTATTGAACTTTAACAGCATGCCCCGTTACGGAGTAACATTACATGTATCTAATTACATTGATACATTATGAATAGTAATCACATTTTGATATTATTTTACAATAATTTTTTAAAAATTAGTATTTAAATGTTCAATTCACGTAGTGTTTTAAAATAAAAATTGTTTACAAGTCAATTCAATTAACATATATACAAAAAGCTTTCAAATGTTTATTTATAAGGTTTGGGTTTGACACTGGCCAATTTCCTCCATATGTACGTATGTACGTATGTACGTATGTACGTATGTACGTATGTACGTATGTACGTATGTACGTATGTACGTATGTACGTATGTACGTATGTACGTATGTACGTATGTACGTATGTACGTATGTACGTATGTACGTATGTACGTATGTACGTATGTACGTATGTACGTATGTACGTATGTACGTATGTACGTATGTACGTATGTACGTATGTACGTATGTACGTATGTATGTATGTATGTATGTATGTATGTATGTATGTATGTATGTATGTATGTATGTATGTATGTATGTATGTATGTATGTATGTATGTATGTATGTATGTATGTATGTATGTATGTATGTATGTATGTATGTATGTATGTATGTATGTATGTATGTATGTATGTATGTATGTATGTATGTATGTATGTATGTATGTATGTATGTATGTATGTATGTATGTATGTATGTATGTATGTATGTATGTATGTATGTATGTATGTATGTATGTATGTATGTATGTATGTATGTATGTATGTATGTATGTATGTAATAAATCTACATTTTCTGCATGATAAGGTTTTAGCTATTTCTTACGGTTTGTATCTTGTACAAAAGTTATTCAGAATTAAGAGGATTTCTCGGGATGTTCCAAAAATATTTCAAGATATAGATTTCACTTTTCATAAAAATATCTAAAGCATATAGCATTTTAATCGAAACTGTTAGAATTATTCTTGGTAAAATAAATATTTTGGCAAAAAGGTATTTAAAATGTGGTCTGGAATGGAGGATCTTTGTTGGAATTCTTTGGGTCGCATCTTTGGTAGATATTGAACTTAAGTACCATGTTTGTTATTTAACATTTTTTTTTTGTTTTGTTTTACGCTATTTACAGACAGACAACGACAATCTGTATTTTTTTCTAGAAGAACTGTTGTAGATTCAGGGGGTCCCAAAACATAATTTTTGGTGAAATCTCGAAATTCAATTTTTTTGGTGTGCTGTAACAGTTTCTCATTTTAGTATACGTAGTAGGAAAGAAAAAAGTGGAAAATTCAATAAATTCTATATAATCTTTTTTCTTAAGCGAAATAAAACGATGACCCATCTGCATAATTGGTTACTTATATTTTACCTATTCAAAGCTCAAATAAAGCAAAAAGTGAGTAATGTGATAAATCGTAGCTTGCAAAGGGCATTTCATATTAGCATATAAAGAAACGATTAAATATGAATAATAAAATTAATATCTTAACTGCTGTTCAATATTTCTCTTTAAAATGTTGTATACATTGTATGTTTAATGTGAGGAGTATATGGTAAAAAGTAAAATAAATAGGAGAAAACTGAATTTGTATATATCTACTCATAGGTGCATTGTCTTTATCAAGGTGAGTAATAAACAATTATACGTTCATTGTAAGATATAGATGCTCAAATATTTCTGAAAATATCTTGTGATAATATTTGTAGCTATTGAGAAAGTATGAATAGCTAACGTGGAGAAACTGTTTAAGCTGTCAATCTTTGAAAGGAGAAGGACCTGCTCATCAATGTAGCAGTTGCCAGGCAATTTACCTAATTGCTTTGGAGTGACGCTCATGATTAGTGATTGTGTTTATGAGCTTTGATGTATGGATGTACATATGTTAGATCTGATTCCAGCAGCAATCCTGCCTGCCTCACAGGGCTAAGATTTGCGGCTTCAAAGAGAGCCTTGCTCTGCTTTATCCACCCCATTCTGTAATTGGAGGACTCTGCAGATTTGTCCATTTCAATTTACACGCGATTTGAGATCTCTGCCTATCCTAATTTCATTCATAGAAACACCTACGTAAACTTGGTTCTACTTTCATACACTGAGTCACTGGTACATAGCTTAGTCTAGTGTAGTTAAGTTCTTGAAGCATTCTCTTAATTTATGCAATAGACAACCAAATTTACAATTGAGAATTTGTCACTTAGAAACAATATAATAATAATTCTATCACAAGTATTTTAAGAGTAAATTTAAATGAATGTAAGCATATTAATTAAGTCACTGAGGCTAAGAGAAAGAGTGTTATATACTAAAATGAATTCTCTGATAACAGGAAAGTACTGACGCTGCATAACTCATTTTCTTCTAATGTTTTAATATTGAATATTTTAATGTAGTGCAAAATCTAAATATACAATTGATATAACAACAGAATATATCGAAACTAATAAATCTATTGTTCCACTTTTGCGCGAGTGTTTCCTGTTTATACAGAAAAAATAGGATAGGTGTGTATTTTGTCCGTTGACAGTTACTGTATATCAACATAGGAGTACGTGAACAAGTAAAGCACTACTGGGTTTAATTACTTCCCAATACGATATATCGTAAAACGGTATTTACTGACTGACTTCAAACTAGTAATTCGCACTCTAAAGTTGGTAGTACTTCACTAATGTAGCAGTAAAACTAGATCCCCATTTTCCACTTAATTTCACTCTCTTGTGGAATCATCACATTGCCCTTGCTAAGAGAGAGAAATACTTGTATAATTTTCCAGGGTCCATGGAGCTTAGAGCTAACTGACAATCGTCTTTCAGGAAGAGCGAAAGAGAGATACAGAGAGAGAGAGAGAAAGAGAGAGAGAGAAAGAGAGAGATAACAGCTCATAAATCTGGGCTTTACGCCATAATGTAGGACATTGTTACCCAACTTTGGAGAATTTGTCAAGGAATACGTAAAGAAAATTTGGCGTTGTTGCCTACCATATTTTAATCAAAACTAGTGGTAATGAAACTGTGGTACAAAGTGATAATACTACCAGTGTATACCAGTACAGTCAAGATGAATGAACGACATAAACACAAATCAATACAACTGCTTCAAACGCTGTCAGTATACACTTTCAACCAAGTCGGTAAATAAGAGCATATCACATAAACGGTCCAGAACATCAGATGCACATTACGGAGATCATTATAGCATAAAATTCCTGGCCCTACTCCAAGTCAATATTCGGGGATTCCCACTGTTTCTGAAATTATATTACCTTTAAGTATATCAGGTGTTCCTGATACTCGTATGTTATAAATGGGGTGTAATTTTGTTTCATCGTATTACGAAGTTCTTGAAAACAGCGTACGAGTGATTGGGCGAAATCCTGTTTTGTCTGTGGATGAGTTGCAAGTAATGCCGCTTTACGTTAAGCAACGTTGCGATTTGTGTAAACTTAGTAATTACAAGTCAGTGCAATGACAAACCAAAATGGATGATAAAATTTGTGTTCTCAGGTATAGTTCCGTACCCTCTGAAAGAGAAATTTAATATGGCGTTTTATCCTGTGTCAGGTTGCAGCGTTCTTTAAGAAAATTGTGTGAATTTTTAATGTACGTTTGTTAATTTTGTTAGAGATAATTTAGACGATGATTTCCGAAATGTAAAATGAAGATTTTTATCTCAGGACGTCGTCTCGGACAAATGTCTTTTTCTTCCTCAAGAAATGACTTATCAAAATGAACATAATTGCCTGTTAACTTTTATAAATATATTAATTTTAATTCTTGATCGTCGACATAAAATGATATAACACAAATTAATTTATAATTTCTCCAGTGTTTTTTACACTCTTAAAATTGCTAGAAGAAATCCTTTAGCATATTTTCCTGCGACCATAAAGCATACTTTTTTACGTCCATCCTCCACGACGATAAAACTTATTCTCTTAACACACGTATCTGTCCTCTTCGACGATCAAAATCATTCTCTTGTGTCTTGCGAGGAAGACTATTGACTTTCCGTTCCGTAACAACCACAAGTTTCTTTATTACGTCATTTGTAGGAACCTGTACACGCGTCTTATTTGTTTTGACAATTTCCCTTCCTAAACTTAGTTTAAATATTAAAATACTTTCAAACATACTTTACATAATTTTATATTTTCAATAACATCATAAATCAAATAAAGAACATTTATTTTCTCTTTCTAGGCTGAATTTAAAACAACTGCAACACCTCTTTAGAGGAGCGCATTCTGACGCCTTCCATTGTTGCTAGTATTTAAAATGAGTAAAGTATACCGAAAAGAAATTTGTGATAAACATGTGAAGTCCTGTTCCTTTGAAATGAATTCCGTGTAGTCTAGTATAACGGGTTAGTACACAAAAATGCAAACGCAACATTATTTCAAGCTACACTTTTGTCGCAAAGTTACATCAAAATATTTGTTTTATTGGTTCGAATTTTTCAACACAGTGTTTAGTTGTGTTTAGCCCCCTATAACGAAATGTCCATATATGGAAACGTTTATCTCGTGTAACTTAAAGTATAGCGCAGTAACCCTTCGCAAGAATAGCTTATATAAACAATATGAAACTAAGGGATAATGGTTAGAGAAAGTCATATAAATGTAATACAGAAGGGTTTTATTATGACCTCATCAATGGAAGTTCTATTTGTATTAATTTTAATACTTTGTTATTATTAATCAGCACCAATTAACTCAATTAACTGATGCAAAGTATACACTTTTGCAAAATAGTTTATGGAGCTGTATCAAATAAATTATCAGTAGGTAGAAATAGCCGTAT
>CM060948.1:120684423-120696923 GCA_030765055.1 Mantis religiosa | reverse complement strand
AACGCTCCAAAATATCAAATATTCAGGTCTAAAGCGTGATGAAGTATGGAATTTTGGTAACCATATGAAACATAAATCAGAATCAATAATGATAAAATTAACAAGAATCATACAAACTAAATTTCAGATCTTTTTGACAAGGATAATAACATTATCATTATACTATTTTTGGTCCAATTGTGAGGTATGGTGCAGCAGTATGCGCTCATAGGATGATTAGCATCAAATTAGTGAAACAAATATGGAGCTCCCAGAGAATTATATTAAGTCATGCTGGTGCCATAAATACGACTCCAACATTGGGTTTATTAGTTACTACAGGAATGTGGGCTATTGATCTTTTGATCAAATTTCGTGCTTCCATGTTTTGGTTAACGGGAAATAATTTAAGTAAAATTGAAGAAATGTTAGGAGCAAGATATTTTACCAGAAGTGCAATTATTAGAACATTATTATCAGTTTGACAGCATGAATGGGATAATACACAAGCAGGCAGAATAATATATAGCTTTTTTCCAGCTTTACGAAAGATTAAAATCAAAGCATTTGAATCCCTCTGAGTGATTTATTCATTATATTACAGGTCATGGTCCATATAGAAGTTACTGGATATTATAGTACTTATTAATAAATTTAAAAATGATTGATGTAAACATTGTAAAGTAGTTGATTCAATGGAATATGTACTATTTGAATGTCAAATAACAGAAGAATTTGTTCGAGAAGAAAGACCTACAAATTTATGGTATTTTAAGAAATGAAGAATCTTGCATTTATCTGGAGTCCATGGTTCATAAGTAGGGAGTGGATTTATAGTCACTAAAAGTATGTGAAATAGGCAAGCAAAAAGGCACTAAAACGGGGCAAACTAGGCACTAAAACTGGGCAAACTAGGCACTTAAATAGGCACAAAAAATTTGCTAAGTAAACACTTAGAAATACACAATTTTGGTAAAATGGCTCTTAAAATGCACTATAAATGTACTATAACAAAACGACAATCCTCGCAACATATGCCGCAACAAATTCGCTAACACATAAGAACTATTTTGCGATTCCCCAGACAAAATAGTTCTACATTCATCCCAAATTTTATAAATGACTCCACAGCAAGTTAAAATAACAGATATTGTCGTATAACTAAAATACATATAAATCCACTTCACTAAGTAGAACCATAATATGCAGAAAAGTATGAAGTAATTAACTATGACAGAAAACAAAAACATGGGTGTGAGGTGGGGGCTTAAGGGTGAAAAATGAAATATAGGAAGGTTTTGTTAGATTTGTTTCAAATTTATACCACATATTCTTGTGATCGATGAAGAATGGAATAATACCAAGTATCATCTTTCTAGTTAATTAGTTTATAAGGAATATTTATGTCTAAAATACAGGCAATTTTCAAAATTTCCCACATACTGTAATTTTAAAAATTAATTATTGGGGTATTAGTTTCTGCACCCATTTTAACATACTAAAGACCTTTGTGAAATATTTGTCTTCGCCATATCAACGAAGGGACAAATAATCATACCTATTTAACAATTTTTATTTTCCTACACGTTTTCAGTAAGAAGTAAGAGCATTATAATCCTTTTCAATGCAAATAACAAAAACACATAGAATGTAAATGGGTACACTTAATATGCAGTTGCCCTTACAGACACGTTTAGAATTTCATACAGATTAATAGAAAATTGCATCCTGTGGAGCATATTGAAGTTAGGAAAATGTAGAAAACATTGGAATCTGAGGTTAAAATTACGTAATAACAGCTAGGATACAGGTGTAGGGTTATTTAAATAGTTATGTGACGTTTTCTGTAATGCAGCTAAAAAATGGAAAAAAAAACTTTATATTATAGAAATATGCCTATATTAGCTTTAATACAAAAAAACCTAAATTTGGGATTGTTGTATGTTTTGGACCAATTTGCACAGGTGTGTCTCGTTAATAGAAACGATTGCTGGAAAGATAAGAAATTAAAAAGTCCATCACAGCTATCTTAATATCACTTAAAAGGATGTCACGATGTGTCAGAAAGATACAAAGCGCAGAACAAGAACTAATTAAAAGCTAAAGCTACAAAATTTTAGTCTTTTATAATAACAGCCTAAATGTCCCATTTTCGATTAAACACAAATAATAAAGCACAGCTATAATAATAATAATAATAATAATAATAATAATA
Source organism: Mantis religiosa (assembly GCA_030765055.1). Classification (NCBI taxonomy): domain Eukaryota; kingdom Metazoa; phylum Arthropoda; class Insecta; order Mantodea; family Mantidae; genus Mantis; species Mantis religiosa. Next base: position 120,694,729 of record CM060948.1, on the reverse strand, counting down.
ATAATAATAATAATAATAATAATAATAATAATAATAATAATAATAATAATAATAATAATAATAATAATAATAATAATAATAATAATAATAATAATAATAATAATAATAATAATAATAATAATAATAATAATAATAATAATAATAATAATAATAATAATAATAATAATAATAATAATAATAATAATAATAATAATAATAATAATAATAATAATAATAATAATAATAATAATAATAATAATAATAATAATAATAATAATAATAATAATAATAATAATAATAATAATAATAATAATAATAATAATAATAATAATAATAATAATAATAATAATAATAATAATAATAATAATAATAATAATAATAATAATAATAATAATAATAATAATAATAATAATAATAATAATAATAATAATAATAATAATAATAATAATAATAATAATAATAATAATAATAATAATAATAATAATAATAATAATAATAATAATAATAATAATAATAATAATAATAATAATAATAATAATAATAATAATAATAATAATAATAATAATAATAATAATAATAATAATAATAATAATAATAATAATAATAATAATAATAATAATAATAATAATAATAATAATAATAATAATAATAATAATAATAATAATAATAATAATAATAATAATAATAATAATAATAATAATAATAATAATAATAATAATAATAATAATAATAATAATAATAATAATAATAATAGATATTGATGTATTGAATAATGATGAATTGTTGTTTGTCTAAATTACAAATTGTTTTATTTCAGATAATTTGTTATAAGGTAACTATAATTTACAATTGATATACTTAGAAAGTTAAATAGCTAAATTAATTTATTAATAATTTATGAAGTTATATATTTTTTAAGTATTTGAATAATGGTAGTAAGGCATATTTGTATTTTAAAACTAAAATGATAAAAATGTTAATTATATTATTATGTTTAAGTTATATTAATTCAGGGATCTGCTGCGGTAGTTGAGCAGGAAGCTTTTTCTGGTTTTATTTTAGTTTTAAGCTTTCTTTCCTTTCTTTTTACACTAGTTGCAGGTTAATCTGGAGAATTTTTCTGTTGCTCATTATGTTGTTTTGATTTCAATAAATTAAAAGTTTGAATTATACGTCCTAGTTTAAGTGATGGCGTACCAGGATCGAAAACATCGGATTTTTATTGTTTTGTTGTTTGTTTATTTATTTATATATATTATTTATTTATTTATTAGTTTTTTATTTATTTCTTTATTTTTGTTTACTTATTTATTTATTCATTCATTCATTTATTCATTTATTTATTTGTTTATTTAATTGTTTGCTAATTTATTTATTTACTTATTTATTTGTTTTATTTTATTTTATTTAGTAATTTGTGAATGAACTGGAACCGGTTTCATTGGGCCTACAAAGTATTGTTTCACCGTTTCTTTTCTATGACTATTCTGCGATCGTACTTTCATCACGATCATCACTATTTTCATTTACATTTGTCTCAGATAACATTCATCTTCATTTTCACTCTTCCATAACATGTAAGAGACAGCACAACAGTCATTCCGAAATTAATTGACATAACCAATTACACTATTATCAATTTCAGGATATTTTCCTGTTTTGGCCCACGGAAGGATTTGGAGCTTGTCTTTGCAGCCTTATCTTTTTGTCTTTGCCAATACCGTATTGAATTAGGATCAACGGAAAAATGTCTTCCTGCAGCTTTCACCACGTTTGCATCGTGGTTTGAATATTTCGATATTATGACGACTTGTAACTAACTCACTTAGAAACACGTCTGCAATTTCACACTTCAATTTTATGATACGTTGTGACAATGGCAATAGGAGTATTTTTGTGGCAAGCACTACGTCCATTGTTGTCCGTGACAACCACCGTTGCGTCGACTGCTGTCCATTATCAGGCCATTTGAAGACCGCTCCAATAAGAACGAATCAGGAGAGGGAATTACGCGATGTTTAAAGGTAAATAATTTTAGTTATGGGAAATCATAGGTGAGAGAAATATGTGAGGAGGGGCTTATGCGATAAAATACGGTAGCTCCTTTAAACTGATAGGTATATAAAATAATCATATGCGCCTAGAACTATGAGAAATCAAGTCCACTGAAGGCAAATTAAGTTACTTAGGATTTTTTCTGAAAGTGTATTCTACAACTACCTAAAAGCTGTAATTTCTGAAAATTGTTATTTAATTTAAATTCGTATCACAAGTAAAATGACAACAATTTGGATTCGAATGAGTGCAGTACCTGCGGTGTGGTATGTAGTAAGATCGGACGTTATACATTGTTCAAAAAGGAAAGAAAGCTAACGAGTTGTATTCATTTCATATTCTTATCCACTTTTCTATAAATATTATAAAATGCGTACTTCCCTTTCTGCTTATTGCTAATTGAGATAAACTTCATTAGATATTATATATTTCGTTATATATTTAAGTAGGCTAAAGCGATAGTTATAGGTTTCAAAAAACAGGTAACTTTTGGTGTCTTTGAAATTCCACACCCTTTGCAAGCGCCTAAAGTAAACAGAATGGGGAGTAATTACACGGGAAAAGGATAAGAACTGAAAAAGTGGAAAACATTAACAAGAAACCCTTGAAACGTTTAACGCCACAAAAATTGCTGTGATATAAATTGAGTGTAATAATAAGATGTACATATTTTTAAGTAATTTTTTTTATCTTACGGTTTACCAGTTTCAGTACATAGATAAAAATGTCACTCGTAATGAGATGGATCATACTAACTACATGAAAATAAAAAGTAAATTTTATTGTTTATATAAACAAATCTATAAAGAAAATGTGTTCATATGACTTTCTCCATTCATTGTTATGTAAACTGTTGTCTACTTCACATCACTAAAGATACACATTTGTAGAAATGTTTTACTACATATTTCCTTGTAGGTGCAGTGAAAATTGTAGAAAATAGTACCTAGGTTTAAGGAATGCTCACATATTTTAAGAGCCGTTGACTATGTGAAGTCTTTGAAATTTCATTCGCTTTAGATGACCAGAAGGTGGGAGAGAATAATGACTTCCCATTTGAGAAAGATATGATTATTTAAAATTCAAACCAGTAACAAGGACTTTCTCGGAAATCATTAACTCCAGAAACTTCATTTTATATAAATCGTGTAAATTTAACGATATATATTTAATTTTTGTGTTAATGCTTTCTCTACCTCTTACGTTTACTAGTTATGTTGGGTACCTCTCCGGTTTTTACAGTTATGAGAAATGAGGAAAATGGAAACACCAATATAGAGCAGCCCTGTAGTGGAATAACGTCTGCCGCCTCACTGCTGCACCTTAACCCATAGCAGGTGTCATAGAGGGGTGCAGTGCTGGAAGGTGGAACGTGGTTAGCGTTCGAGTTCTATGCGTGTGAATGTGGTCTTCGCAATCTGGTGCTGCTAATTTTGCCTTATGTAGCTCCTCAGTTAGCCCCTCGGCTCTCTCGCCTAAGTAAACCACAGATTAGATCTCCCAGGGGGGGGGGGGCAATCCTCACGCTGGTACCAGGAATCTAACATGTGCCTCTCGTTTGGAGCATTGGGGAAAGTTTGGAAAGAACATCAATTAGGAAGAACAGTGTTAGCAGAACTTCCGTTCAGCATTAAGGTCGTTCCGACGGCATTTACAATAGAGGAAATTTCAGAAAAGCAATGAACGTTGTTTTGCTCTCTACATTTGAACATACGGAACAGCGACTGTACAATCCAATTAATTTGAGGAGGCAGCTGGGTAAAGATGTACACTAAATGAATTAGTCTGTTACCATTTCTGAAAGGAGACTGAGGATGGTTTTATACATTTCCAGCCATTGCTGGTACATGTATCAACTATTCCATATGTATAAATCATCTTCGGCTTTTTTCAGGATTGGTAACAAACTAATTCATTTAGTGTACATCTTTACCCAGCTGACACCTCAAGTTAATTGGACCATAAATTCCAAGCGGCCGTTCAGTTTCTTCTTACAGGCTTGGTCTATTCTACTCTAGTAAAGTAGCAAATGTAACCTTCCTCTCTAACATTTTTACTATTTTGTAGATTGAAGTACAAAATTTAAAATATATTTTTAATTTAAAACTTGCAACATTTTAAACTGTGGTAGCTTCCAACATTTCAAGCGTAGAAACGCGTCTTATCTGGGGATGAAGTCTTGGATATAGATGCTGTCTGTGTGAGGACGCCTTAACTTTATTGGAGAGGGGGGAGCCATTGGACATAAAAGTCAGTTTGAAACTTTAGATGCCGAAATACGTCCTCTCTAGAGTCACTTTACTGACAGACACCGGCGACGGTTGTTTCCGATGTGACTTTTGGCGTTATTCGTTAGGGAATCGGTTTTATCTTCACCCCCCTACCAATGCCGGACCATATAGAATATTTGATACGCAGAGTAGAACCAACAGGAGAGAGGGAGGGAAAAAAACTATGCATAAAATGCAATCTAAAGTTCATCTAGGTTGAAATATGAGTCAGGCGAACTTGCATAAAGCACGCAACTGTTTTTATATGGGCAGTATTTCAAGAACAGGACACCTCGCTTTTTGGTCTTCCTCCTCGTGATCACTGCCAGAGGTTAAAGATTCCACAACATAACGCCGTTTTGGCTTCAAGTGAAATAACGGAAGTCTTAGAGAATACTTGGAGTGTATATTTGTTTTTAATAATAATAATAATAATAATAATAATAATAATAATAATAATAATAATAATAATAATAATAATAATAATAATAATAATAATAATAATAATAATAATAATAATAATAATAATAATAATAATAATAATAATAATAATAATAATAATAATAATAATAATAATAATAATAATAATAATAATAATAATAATAATAATAATAATAATAATAATAATAATAATAATAATAATAATAATAATAACAATAATAATAATAATAACAATAACAATAACAATAACAATAACAATAACAATAACAATAACAATAACAATAACAATAACAATAACAATAACAATAACAATAACAATAACAATAACAATAACAATAACAATAACAATAACAATAACAATAACAATAACAATAACAATAACAATAACAATAACAATAACAATAACAATAATAATAACAATAAAAATAATAATAATAATAATAATAATAATAATAATAATAATAATAATAATAATAATAATAATAATAATAATAATAATAATAATAATAATAATAATAATAATAATAATAATAATAATAATAATAATAATAATAATAATAATAATAATAATAATAATAATAATAATAATAATAATAATAATAATAATAATAATAATAATAATAATAATAATAATAATAATAATAATAATAATAATAATAATAATAATAATAATAATAATAATAATAATAATAATAATAATAATAATAATAATAATAATAATAATAATAATAATAATAATAATAATAATAATAATAATAATAATAATAATAATAATAATAATAATAATAATAATAATAATAATAATAATAATAATAATAATAATAATAATAATAATAATAATAATAATAATAATAATAATAATAATAATAATAATAATAATAATAATAATAATAATAATAATAATAATAATAATAATAATAATAATAATAATAATAATAATAATAATAATAATAATAATAATAATAATAATAATAATAATAATAATAATAATAATAATAATAATAATAATAATAATAATAATAAAAGGATGATACCATATAGTACATTTTCAACTCTAAAGCTTGAACTTGATGCAGTGATGGGAATTGCTTTATCGCGCGCACTAGCAAGCCACTGTAACTCAGCACAGTTTATTAAGATTTTGTGATGCCTTTAACATGGTCTGCGGTTCCCTTTAGCCACCAGTATATATATTTTGTTAAATCTCATAAATATGAGTTTTTCCCACTTTAAACAACACAGTTAATTCTTTAGCTGGAGGTTTATTCCTTTCGTGTTCTACAATAAACTAATTTTTGTTCCTCCAGTGATAATATTTACGTTTACAACTCATTTTACAGAATTTGTGTACGTACAACCTCTGTTTTTAAAAATCAACAAAATTCACAGATTTCTTCCACTCGTACCTGATCTCTTGTAAGAACTAAACTGAGAATAAAACTGCAAAACAGTTGTTTACCATGTGTGTTGGAAGAGAGTTGTGAGAGCAAGTACATATGTTGTAACACATTGCACATAAAGTAATACGTTTTAATCATGTTATTTACTCATACTATTCCCGAAAAATATTTCTCCGTTTTCGTGTTGGGCAGTTTTCTGCAGTATAGTATAATTTTACATGGGAAATAGCTCAGTTCCGAAATTTATTTTCCGTTTTTCCGGGCTTCCGGTGTGGGCATAAGGGGCATTTTTAGGCAAGTTTTACTTTACATATACTGCAAAAAGTATTCGTCTAATCATCTTACATAGAATATAACAAGCACGATCAGAAAAATATCGATAAGAAACGAACAGTAACTATTTCCTTACATCGGTTAATATCTAGATTTGAAAACAAAACACAATTTGTGTTATATTGCTTAATTAGTGAACAGCTGTACGTTATTTAAAACCATGTCCCATTTGATGTCAAACAAGTATTCGTCTGGTAAACAAGATCCCAGGTATGGTGCCTCGATGACACACACCCCTTCCCTTTTCTTATGCAGTTATGTTTCATTCACTGTCGTTGACAGTTTCATCTCTGTTTTCAAAGCCGTTGATTGCTATTTAAGTAACATGGGTCGAAAACGTCGTGAAACTACGAAAGGAGAGAGAGAGAGATATTTGCATCAAGTTATTTAAAAAGGAAAACATTTTCAAGAAATTGAAGAAACCATTGGAACACCTACCAGTACAGTGAAGCCTATTATATACAGTTTTGATCAGAACTAAACTTACGGAATCAATCAAGAAGCGGTCGTCCTGCAGTCTATCCGAGATGGAGGAACGACAGTTAATTATAGAAATCAGGAAAAACACTGAACAAAGTGCTCTAAAACTTGCTATTGCAGCTCAAACACACACAGGAAAGTCCGTTTCAGCACAAACTATCAGAAACGTGCTTTATGAAGCTGAGTATGGAGACCGAATAACCCGTACAAAAACATACCTCAGTAAAATCAACAGAAAAGAAGCTAGTTTCTATTGCAAAACAACACAAATACGATGGATTGGATTTCTGGAGGAACGTTGTAGTACTGACGAGAGTCAATTTGAGCTCTTTAAGTTTAAACGGCGAATAATAGTGCGGAGAAAAAAGAATTGTGGGCTTGAGGAGAAAAATATAACAGCTTCAGTTAAACATGGAGGCGGTTCTGTACTTGTCAGGAGCTGCACGAGTGCAAATGGTGTGGGAGATTTGTGTTTTATTGATGGAATTATGAACCATAAGGTTTATATAAACATCCTAAAAACACTTATGTCCGGAAGTGTGAATAATATGGGTATTTCTGAGGATTATATTTTCACACAAGTTAATGATCTGAAACACACAGCTCTAGATACGAGGCTATGGTTGTTGTACAATACTTCACGATGGATGCCGACAACACCGCAATACCCAGACACGAATCCAATAGAGAATTTGTGGAGTATGCTTTACAAAAATATTAGGAATCATCAAATATTTAATATAGAGGATCTAAAGAACGCTATACTAGAGGAATGTCGTAAAACTACAATGGAAACAACATTATCTTTGGTGACATCCATGCCAAGGAGAATACAAGAGATTATAAAGAGGAATGGAAGACCTACTAGGTACTAACCGTAACATTTTACACCATTTTCGGTATGCAGACGAATACTTATTTTGCATCCTATATTGCATTATTTACTTTTGAAAGTTTAACTATGTTTATATGCATAGATACTATATGTTTCTTTATTGTAGTCTCTTTTCAACTAATAAATAAGGCAGTATCCCTGTTGTACTTATTCTGATGATTTTCCACTATCTATATATTCTGAAACATAAACGCATGCATTAGACGAATACTTTTTGGAGTAACTGTATACGTTACCTATATGCTGTCGTGTGTGTGTGTGTGTGTGTGTGTGTGTGTGTGTGTGTGTGTGTGTGTGTGTGTGTGTGTGTGTGTGTGTGTGTGTGTGTGTAGTCGCATGTAAGCAAAGATTTATCTTGGTAAGGAACTAGCAAACAAGGTCTTCACATTCCTTACCGGTTCTATCACTCCATTTAATATTTGTCGTACACTCCTCCTACTCTCCTGAGCTTGAAGCCGAACTGTGTCAATAGGTTAATGTTTGGGTTGATTTTGCCATTAAATCAATGGAAAGCTGACTTATTCAGAGCCTGGAGTCGACAGTCTTTACAAACATGCCTCCTGACTCCCAGGTTAAATGTTTCTTTACCCTCCCCACCAATCATTCATCTCGTTCAAAGGTTAGTGTTTGTGTAATACTTGAATTGAAACCAATAAGAGAATTGGAAGTTTGCCAATAATTTTTCAGAACACAGATAATGAAATATTTACCAACATCAAATAAAACAAAACACTATAGGAAGCAAAGCGCATCAGCACGTTTTCGCATATTCGATTATACTAAAATCGTCTGAACCTCGAAGTGTTAAAGTTCCTTTATTTTGCAAAGCAAAGTAGACTAGGTAACAAAAGTACGAAAATGAAAATGCCTACAAAATATTCAGTGCAACACACATGTTTTCAGTAAAATGGCCACACCCTAACTACTCTTTACATGAACATTCTTTCGAAAATTGTACTATTCAAAAATTGGCTCTAACAACTTTATTAACATATCGTTTATTAAATATGTTTACATAACAAGTTAAATACGTCTTGAATTTTTAGTAATAAATTGTGAAGTCCACTGCATTCAGAGGGAATTGTACACCACCTTATAAAACGTTATACAACTTTTTATACAATTATAAACCTTGTGCAATAAGGATAACGAACTGTACAGAAAATGTACCCTACATCAGTTTAAATGTTTAGAATTGTCCAATATTATTGTAATTTTTCAAATTTTTGTCGATTTTCAGTTGTTTCTCACAATCACAGTAACATGTATGGAATTTAGGTCGATATATAGCGTCCAGTTTTTAAAAAATCGACTGTCGCTATTCTATTTTATCTATAATAAAATGTGAAAGTCAGCTACTTCTGTAGAATCTATGGCGATTAAAATGAAGCTACGGAAATTTTCGACATTAAGTTAAAGCAATCATCAACAATTAGAAGCCCGCCTCGGTAGCGTGGTGGTAGCGTGTCTGCCTCACGTGGAAGAGGTCCCGAGTTCGAATCTCGGTCAGGGTGAGCTACCTGGATAAGGCTTTTCCAGGGTTTTCCCTTATCCTTCAAGAAGAATATCGGGTAACTCTAAGCTCTATGGGCCCTGGGCACATTTGAGCATCATTTCATTCATTACATTCATCGTCCGATATGACAACGTTGGAGGACGTAAATTACAAAAAAAAAAAAAAAAAAAAAAAAAAAAAAAAAAAAAGGTCATTGTTTAGAAATCTACATCTTGGGCAAAGCAGGATGCCTGTTTCGTGTGTATCACACAGTCAAATTCTTGGTCTTCTCGGAAGTCTTCTTTCTATGGCTTGGTAGTCGAGTATCCCTCTTAGGAGCTGCTATCACCAACAACCTTTGCTATGCTTTTATTTTCTTCATATGTAATGTAACAAAATATTTTGTTATCCCGAGAAAAATAACACGTTATGTTATTCTAAGAAATAAGGCAAACTCAAGTGACTTTCTATTGGTTACTTTAGCAATTAATAAAAGAGAAGAAACCAAAAATAAATCCAGAAGCCAATTATTTACGAATTTATTAAATACCCTTCTTTGATATTTCTCCACTAGGCATTTATGGGATTATGACAAATAGCACATCTTTACCGTTAAATGTGCTTGGAACTAAACAAAATGAAATACTGTTTTAACAGCTATATGGTAATAAACAACTAAGGTTATGTAATAACGGAATGAGAGTAGTTTTTGAATTATTTTTAGCATCAGCTCATAAATTATTTTCTTAAATGATAAAAATACAGCTTCACACATGCATACACACGTACATACACACATACACACATACATACATACATACATACATACATACATACATACATACATACATACATACATACATACATACATACATACATACATACATACATACATACATACATACATACATACATACATACATACATACATACATACATACATACATACATACATACA
>CM060948.1:120661923-120679423 GCA_030765055.1 Mantis religiosa | reverse complement strand
TGCATCTACACTTCAAGCTGCTCTCCAAGATATTCTTCCTTAGATTATCCGAAGTAGCAGGCGCTGTAACCAATCATATTGGACGGGGATACTTAGGATCAGATCAAAAAGAAAACTGCATCAAAACATTCTGCTCACCAATTCAGAATACCTATAGTGACTTTTCTGACTAATTCACGTTATATTCTCTATTTTTGTCATAACACCGCTGATCATAATCTAACCGCATATATCTAAACTGTGTTTTCAACTATTATGCATCTTATTTTATTTGGTTATATGTGTTACCCTACTGTACTCTTAACCTTTTTCTCCCTTTCATTCAAATGTGTTCATAAAAAGCATATTGTATTCTTAATTTTTATTTATTTGTTAATATTATAGGTATACTTATCACCAATTGTGTATGTTAGAGGACATTACCTATGTGATTTATCAATGACCTGCATAGCAATTCTGCTGATCAGTCAAGTAATAAATTAAAATAAAAGGTTACCTTACTCACGATCTATAACTGTAAGGAATGATTTGAAATAAACCAAGAAATAATAAGTTGCATAAAACATGTAGAAACATTATTCAATCATTCCTGTAATTGAAGGAAAAACTAAAAGTTACAAACTATCAAACTAGTGTATCAAGTGACGTAGGTAGTTAAGAAAGTAGAAAAATGAAACAAGGAGCATGTGAAAATGGAACCAATGCTATGAAACATTTGAGAAATACTGTGCCTTAATGAACTAGAGTTTTATACAATATTCAATCAATATGCAGACAATTTCAGAGACTGTTTACAGTAATGTGTTTACTTCCTCTACTAAGTATAGTATCGGTAATGCATTCCACCCAAAAATTTGGTATCCAGATACAGAAGCTTTAGGACACCCTCAATTAAAAAATTTAGTTTAGAAAAAGGTCCATTTAGGTATTTATTTATGAGTGTGTGTGCCGCCATAAGTCTGCTTTAGTTTTTTTTTTAATTATCGTCCTGTAACATTATATGTGCATGTGGACAGGATAATTTAAAATCGAGAAGTCTGTTATATAAAACTTGGTATTTTAAGTTCAGCAAATTCCAAGGATGCGACACGAAGACTTTAAAGAAAATCCTGCCACGATATTTTAAGTGTTTAACATATATTCATAAAAAAGAAATGTGAATCTGAAAATATCGCTTAATGTCCTTAGAAGTCCGCTTCATTCGGATGACTTGCATAACTCCGAAATCCTAAGAGATAGAAAAAAATCTTACTGCACCAAAATGTAGAACTTGCTAAACACGTAATTTATGTCCAATACTTTTTATTTGTGGAGTAAACAAGGTATTCCTTGTTATTTGTTTACATTTTTTTCAATATTTTCCTCAAATAAAAAGTCGTTATTCATATACCAACCAGTCTTTAAAGATTTGACTATCACTTAAAGCCCAATGAACTCCCATATTCCGTTGTACCTACAAGAAGATTAGCAGTAAGGTAACACTTGTCTCTATTTAACTGAAATTGTTAGGGGAATGAGCGCTTGTAAAAATAGCTTATACAATGGTAAATGATGATATTTGTGTTTAAAGGCCCTAAACTGCGAGGTCATCAGTGCGCTTAAAAAGCTAAAAAAAAAACTAGATATGTTATGATGTTAAAAACATAGATAAAAAGAGCTGAAGGTCATTCATCTTAAATAAAATCAAGATAAAACAAACAATAGTATGTAAAATTTAAAACAAAAAAGAACTTAAAAGCATAAAAAACGTTATAATGCCTAAAATGTATAGTACTAAATTATGGAATTAACAGTTAAAGACAACTTTTAAACTTTGGCCACCACTTTCTCGTCATCAGCCAGTATCTCTGCCAAGCTGGCCGGCAGCTAGACAGACCTGCGAAGACGTACTAAGATAAAACCGTCCAAAAGAACGTGGCGAACCGAGACGGCTGCACCGTAAAGCCGGCAAACTAGAGCAGGATCTCCGTTTAATAAAAATGTGAAAAAATATGTAGAAATGATACAGTGCAAGAGTAGAGAAAATCATATGAGTGCAACACATCAAATTGTTTTATTAAGTTCTAAAATATATTTTAGTCAGATCAACTAGAGCTGTTTATTATTCTATTAAAATAACGACGATTTGTCCATGTTAAGGTTAAATTGCGGTGCGATATAATTAATAAACGTTGTCGTCTGGAGTACTAAAGCAATATCTTACAAAAGTATTGAATTTGTCTGACCTTTGTATTTTCAGTTAGCCACTTACTCCATATATAGGGACCTTCTTGAGTTTGTGTGACGTATCTATCATACGGAATTTGTATGTGAAATAAGATGCCTCTACCTGCTATATATAAATAATATAGCAAGTAAAAATAATAAAGCTATCTTCTGAGATTGTTTGAAATAAGGGAAGTCCATATAACTGTTGCGTTTTTCATTTCAATTTCTTTTTATTTATACACTTTTGAAGCTCATACGTCCACAGCCAAAGTAGGACTCGAACCCGCAGTTCCTTGCACCACGAATACCAAAGCTGGGCGCTTTCGCGAACGTGACCAAGGAGACCGACTATTCCTAGATTATTCCTGCTGCTATCACAAATCGATTAGGCCATAAATAGTGGCGATTATTGTTTAAGATTTGCGTACAAAATGAACAGTTTTGTCAGTGCATTTTATGTTCTTCGATAGAGAAGTATGCGCTCTACAACATAATGTGTTTAATTTTTGAAAACTTATATACGATTTTTTCAGGTCAGGAAATGAAGTGTGAGGTCGTTAACAAAGAGCACCTTTGACACTTTCTGCTCAAGTCTCTTCTGTTGCTTTCGAACATCGAATTAGAAGCAAAAAGCAGGTGCCGAAAACACTCTGTCGTCAACTTGACACTCCATTTTACTTAACTGAATAGCAATTATGTTTGTCATACAGAAACTTTCAGCAGTTTTCAAATCATAGGATGATACATTTGGACGTAACAGTTTGCAACGTTTCGGATGCTAAGCGTTATGTTTGATTAATTACCTTATTCGCATTACCAGATCCTCTTGACAGTTCATTAGGACTAACATAACAGTGATAGGATTATGCATACGGGAAAGATAAGATTTTTACGGTGTTTTCCCTTATCCTGATAGACGAATGTCGGGAAACTCTGAGCTCCATGGACCCCGGACTCATTTGTGCATCACTTCACCAATTTCATTCATCATGCGATATGACTTAACGTTGGAGGACGTAAATCCCCCTCCAAAAAAATAAGGGAGAGTCACTTTGACATCGCGGCTGTTGTGGCTTCTTGGAAAATGTGTAGTGTTTAACGCCCGCTTTTACTACATACGGCACCGCAGGCGATGACACTGATGACACATGAGATGAAGATGGAGCACCGGTGGAATGAGATGGCGGGGGAAACCGGAGATCCCGGAGAAAACCCGCCCCAGCGCCGTCTTGTCCATCACAAATCTCACTTTGCGGTCGCCTGGGTGTGGCTTCTTGTAGAGGAAGCCATGAGGTGAGAGGAGACCATGAACAGCCGATCCTCAAGCCCAGAGAGAACAGAGAGCGAGATCTCTACCAGTTCCAGATTGAAGCTCTCCGGTGGCGTCTGGTACAACCGGCACTTGTTTTGTAGTCTTACACATTTCACTGAGAGTTTCGGAAGCCGGTGACTGCCCCGCCGGGAACGAAATCAATATGTATAATAATGGAAGGTCTGTTTTTGCAAAGCCTTTCTTACAAAAACAAGTGTTCCAAAGAATACATAAATGGTTCGTTGGTTAACATGATAACATACAAATCAGAAGTTTCTGTGGCTGAGTACCCAAAAACTTTTTATGGGAGCCAAAGACAGCATGGAAATTACAACGATCTTTACAGTTCTTTACTGCACTGAACGGATGTTTAAAAATACGCAGTTCACATTGGTGGTGCAATGCACGCACGTTTCTCCATTCTTTGTAAATAGCTGAATCATAGGTTATTAGATTTTACAACAAAGTAGAGCACCTCGCACATTGCGACGTACATGGCTGATGCCCTCTGGAGGAAAGAATAGTGAAGGAACTACAGCAGCATCTGCGCCATTTATCCTGCATCACCAGGCATAACGGAACCTAAAAGAACGCCTGAAAAAGGAGAAGGAAGCAGAATGAAGCGGAAATTATGGAAAGGAAGTCGTAGTGGGTGAGAAATCACACCAGCAAGGGAAAACCACGAACACACCAAGGTCAGAGTGAGATATTGACGGAAACCGAGCTAGAAATCTGCGGAATGCAAACCTCACAAGAAACGGCAGAGTCATCTTGCTCAGTATACCATACTTAACAAACTATATGCTAGAAAATGCCTCACCTTTAACTCTGGCATCCTTTAAATATATAGGATATTCAGGACTATTGTATATTTCTCCTTAATTTGGTTCCTATATTCCTAATGCGCAAATACAGATATTTTTGGTTTATTTGTTTCTTGTGGACTAAATGGGAGTTCATTAAAAGTGGAGGGGTGTACAGAGTGCCCAGTGACGGCAAGTTTCTTTTATATAGGAGCTGTACCTATGATATCGGAATACCGATTCAGTCTTGTGATACCTCTCCATTCCTTTGAAAGCAAGGAGCGACAACATATACAGCGCGTAAATTTACGTAGAGTTTGCGACTCCGTTTGAAATTTCACAACTTTCTGTACAAAGCAAATCTTCCGTAATCGTATCTATGGATGATAAATAACCACTGTAAAACTTCATTTATAGTTTGGTAATTTATTCCTGAAGAAAAGCCTGTACGTATGCTATAACCCAGTGGTTAAGGAAATCCATTTTGATTTTATAAAGTTCACAGTCTTATTCTGATTCTTTTGAAATTGTAATATAGTGTTTTATATGCAACAATATGCAAAAATCAAGACATGTGTCTACTATCTATTTATAATTCTTTTGCCTTTCTGTAAAATTACTTCACACTAAGCAGTTAATTTTTCATTATACATCACAAATTCTAAATATGGTACCTGAATTCATTTCTGAAACATTCAAACGATGTGAGTATTATTTCATAATAATATTCCACAACTAAGCAAGTTAACAACACTTTCATTATGATGATGATGATGATGATGATGATGATGATGATGATGATGATGATGATGATGTGTATATAAGGACGGTCAACTATGTGGTCATCAGCTCCCTTTAAAAAGCTAAATCATGGCAAAATCCAGAGACAAATAGTACAAATGATAAACAAATCAAAATGGCAAATAAAATAAACATGCACTATTAGGATAATAAAACATAAAAACTATAGATGATACATAAAAATCAAAAGGCATAAAAGTCAATTTTATTGTTAAATTCTTAGCATAAAAAATTAAAAGTTTCTGCAGAGCGGTTGTCTAATCAATTTGCCCCTTTTTTAGATGTTGGGCTCTTTTCAGCATCTTTATCCTGCATCACTATTACTATCATTCTGGTACCTAGAGCAGGACCTGCTTCATATCCTCTGTTGCGGAGGAGCTCTTTCGTAATGCAAGTTTCTGCTCGAGAACCTCCAACTGATTGGCAAATGCGATCTACGAAGATGGTAGTCGCCGATCTGAGTCCTCTCCAGATAATTCCACAGAAGATGATCTAGGAGGAGATGGTCATGGACCTTAACGTTGGCTTATTTTCTTGGCACCTTAGTGCCTTTTCCTACCTATCTGTTTCTATATGTCCACAGCCAATTTATTACTTGATGATTTCTGAAACCTCGCATGTATGGTTAATGGGAGCAAAGCTTAATGTCTTTACTACAATTTTATAGGAAGCTATATGCAAACATTTAAATAGTTGTATTACGTGCTTTAAAGGACTGTATAGCTATAAAAGACACATAGAACTAAATTAGAAGATTTGTAATGCCTAAGAGAACCAAAATCCATATTTATGCATGAAACCTTTCATTCTTTTTCCAAAAAGAAATAATGGAGTGAAATAGAAAAGACTAGTCACGTATAATAGAAGGTACCACTTTTTTCGTCTCAACACTACAGTTGCAAAAAATTGTCCTCTGATATTCGCATGAATTCTGTAATTTTGCAACAATTACTCACTGTGTAGAAAGAACGCGTGCACTTTTAACTACTATGATTGAAAATCAATCTTAATGCTTTAACTGAGTTACAAACATTAATGAGCACATGCTAAATCGCAGGTGATGGGATATGAGATGATAACGATCGGATGGAAACCTCAACCTATTGAAGATGTTTTGGTTATGGCGAGCTCTCCATAAGAGGTATGTGTGAAGTGAAAAGAGACAGAACTAGGTGACATAACAGCAGAGGGCAGGGTCCATACAGTTATCCGATTTAGACTCTCAGTCAGCAGCTCATACAGTAGCTTCTTTCCCTTCTGAGAGATAACGCATTCCACTGGAGGGCCCGAGACTTGAACACCGTCCCCGAGCCGGAGAACGATATACAAGGTTTACGTAATATATACTTATGTAATAAAATACTACTTAAATTTATGGTATTTTAACTCAAATTTTAGACGCATCTTTGAGAAAATAAACATTTTTAAATCTATCAATATAAACGGTAGTTTGGGGTGAGGGAATGTTCTTCGAAGTCTCGGGGAACTCAAGTACAAGGTTTGATTTTTAAACGATTTTTCATTTTTGAGTAACGCTCTTCATAGACAAAGTCAGGTACACAGACGTTATTCAATAAAGTAAAAGGACTTCAAATTATATACATCCAGTAAAATTTTAACATCGAATTTTTCTGTGAAATGCAATACTTCCTCTACTTATTGTACTACATCCTAGTAGAGAAAGTAGAAAAGTGTTTCTTTTCTTGTGAGTAGTTTTTGATAGAGCAAACTCTGCTGAAATAAGTACCCTTAAATGATATTAGAATATAAGAAAGGAAAGTGATATAGCCCGCGTCTATGTCATAGGTGGTAGCGTGTCTGCATCGCATTCAAGAGGTCCCGAGTTAGAAACTCTGTTAGGCTTAGCTATATGGGTAAGGGCTTGCTTCTGAGGTTTTCCCTTATCCTAAAAGACGAATGTCTGGTAACTCTAAGCTCTGTGAACATCATAAGTTCATTTGACCATTATTTCATGCATTTCATTCATCGTCCGATGTGACTTAACGTTGGTCGACGTTAATTTAAAAAAGTGATAATAAGAAAACAACTATTTATTTATTTGGATATGCTTTTAGTTTGTACCTTGATGTTATCAAATAAAAAATAAAGCCTCAGTAAAATATGTTCTCTGTGTTATATAATGTTTATTGTTAAATAGGATTATGAATACCCAAATGTTATTAAAGTATAAGAAAAAGGAAAATAATTGTTATTTGCATTTATTCAAAAAGGATTTTAAATATATAAAAACATAAATATAGAGGAGTGGCCTAAAATAATAAACACAGGCAATAACTAATTTTAAAACAATGTTGCAAAAGAATGACCTCAAAGACGCATATTTTAAGGGAATAGAAATCCTAACACGAAAGCCAAAAGCAAACTACTAATGATCTACCTTTAGAGACAAAAGACACCATT
Organism: Mantis religiosa; assembly: GCA_030765055.1. Taxonomy (NCBI): domain Eukaryota; kingdom Metazoa; phylum Arthropoda; class Insecta; order Mantodea; family Mantidae; genus Mantis; species Mantis religiosa. The sequence continues at coordinate 120,671,878 of CM060948.1, read as the reverse complement.
TATTGTAACAATGTAAATTAGTGTGAACGTATTAAAAGCGGATACCGCTACCTGAGATAGGCAATGTCGTATCTCAGCCTGCATATCTTTCCCGACGCAGCAGCAACTGCTCCCAGCGGAGATTTCGTCGAGTTGGCCGTAAGCTCCAGGGACATCCTGGAGAAGACTGGACCCTGGAACAGGGGCTGGGGGAGCGAGACTACCACTATAAATATGAAATGTCGTAATTTTCCTAATGGAAGTTTACATATTCAAAGTGAAGGCGCAAAGAGGACGCCATTTCTTTTTCTCTCGGAAAGGTGTGTATAAAAACGAACAAGGGGGAGGAGAAAGATTTTTTTTTCTCTACCTGATGCAAGGGTTTAAAGCTAAATGGAGGTGTCATTTGTTTTTCTCTAAATCGCAATGTCAGAAGCCGTTTCTCACATGTACAGAGTAACATGTTACATGGATTGTAGAAGTTCAAAGAGACACGGCCCAATCCCTATGGCACTGTCATTCATTACTTGAAGCTGTACAAAAAATATAAACCCGGGGCTCCTTAACATCAAATGGTCGATTTTCCTAATTGCCCTGCTGGAGAAAAGTAAAATATGAAAAGTGGAAGCTTGTATGAAATGTTCTTTAAGGTTTGTATAGGGATGTAAAAATTATAGGCTCTGACTTAAACTTTGGCTGCAAAATGAGATGATATCATAGTAGCAAGCGTTAAAACCATTAGTTTAATTGACAGTTCTTACATTAGAAGGCGTTTTACCTTCTACTTTAGTCTTTTAGGCTATGGCAAATTATGCACTTCATCAGGGCGATAGGAATAATTAAAGGCTTGCTTAAGATACTTTTATAAGCAAGGAGTGGGGAATCCACATGCTTCCGTGTAAGTATGGTCGCGAGCCTGGAAAATGTGTTTTATACATATTATATTTGATGCTGAGATCTCTCCAAAAGTGCAAGCCAAAGAATTTCAGGAACTGTCTTATATTAATACTAAATACTTCTTCAAACATTTCGTATATCTGCAATCTGATTGACGTTGTCAGTTAACAGTTATGTGTTTACTTGTATTACACATACAATTTTTGCTTGCATTTTCTTTAAACTGCATGTTTCGTTTCATGCCTACGAAAGATTACTATAACTTGGAAATAATAACTAATGTAAAGCGTTATGTGTCACAGTATATGTCATTTTACATTCATTATCATGAATTTTTGTATCTATTTGAAAAAAGTGTTTCATGTTTTGTCTGTTCTTATTAATCGCAATTAATGGTTTCCAAATATTACTGACTGTAAAATTCAATAATGACACACTTTTATGCACATAGAAGGCTGGGAAATAGCCCCTCTTTACAATATAAGTCCATATGCTGGCAATAAATTATTATACATCTTCTTTGCACGAATATAAGAAAAACAAACGAACGACCACTACGTAATTCAAAGATGAAAGAGTGAGTGCGTGTGTGATGTTTAAGGGGTCCGCCGAGAGCTAGGTCATTTGAACTACAGAGATGAAGGATGTGGAAAGAATTTAACGTACAACTTGCGAATACTTTGGAATTGCTATGTCACAGGTAATGAGCGATCAGGTTATATATCAGCAGATAACACGAGAGCTTACAAAGTGATTATATTTATATGCGAGGTTTATTTTACAAAGGTAAAATAAGTATCCACAGCCACAATATCCACATTATTCAGTGTAATTCTAGATATGTGCTTAAGAGGATTATTACATTAGAGTAAAAGGTCTTCTCGTACGACACCTCTGTGAAAAACAACTTAGTCAAAATCTTTATTTCAATATTTTCATACATATTTCTTGGCCTTTAAATTTTAAATAGATATAGATACCGCTAGGTAGCTCGTTCTTAGATTTAGAGAAATTGGTTCATTAAACGTTGGGATCCGTGAGTAAACTTTTAAAAGGATTTATGTAAGAAATTAAATAAGTTTTAGAATCTCTCTAAAAAAACTTCATACGTGGTCGGTCTCAAGTACATCCTTTCAAAATCATTATCCCAGCTACAACAAAATGTTAACATCGAAACCGTATCGGGTAAGCATAATGCAGTAATTATACAATGTGACATATTTTTCAGTCTAATCAGTCGTCAATATGCAATAAACTGTAATACACATAATATACAGAGGAGCCATAGAGCAAATGATACAAAGTATAATTTGGGAAGCTGCCTTTCAAAACCGAAAGCATTTAAGGAAAATTCAGAGAATATAAAAATTATTCAATATTAAAATAATAAAAAGGAACAAATTTATTTCTTAAGATGCTTCCTGTGTTATAGCTGGTATTGAACCCATTGACATAGTCATCAGTGGACAAATAACACTATTCGATGTTATAAATAAACATGAGAACAATGATAAACCCTTACAACCAAGTGCATGGCAACATTCTGCAGATATATCTGAAGTTACAGAAGCTTAGCACACCATTGACTATATCTATAAAATATATATCTACAGCTGGGAGTAAAGTAGCAGACGAGGTTGGAGCTGGAGCTGTGGAGTTCAAAAATGAATGACTCATTCATCAACTAAAATACCTATAGTTTAGATGGAAATTGCTGAAATAACCAGGCAGGATAATTAAGTAAACTGAAAGTACTGCAAGTACTTAAGAACAACAGATGTCTGACAGTAGAAGAAAAGACAGCAGCCATTTACTCTGACCATAAAGTAACCCTGGATACATTGATTAGCAACAGCAAGCACAACTCACTCGTAGAGGACATTACAGACACTCTTGCATCCCTGCAACAAAATCATAGGAGAGTAAACCCCCAAAGGTTTAAAACGAATAAGGGACTAATAAGCTAGCCAAAGCAGCTACGCAGAAAGGAGGACTTGCAATCATTTACAACGAAATCCCCAAATATATGATAAAACATCTATAAAAACGAGGACTTGAACAATGGCAGAATAGGTAGGGTAGCACAGACCAAGGGGATATTTGTAAAACCTTCCTGTAATTATATCTCAGCCCACGAAAAAACTAAAGATTCCTTACACAGATTCCAATTACAGATTATCCTAAATGTGCAAACAGTAGCCCTCGACGAACAATTAATCATTTAAATTTTGAGAGTAAGGACACATACTAGCATAGATGCCTATTGATAGCAGAAGTGCACAATTAAGGAGGAATATGGCTTGGTACTAATCGGAAAATTGTTACGCAATATCTGAAACCATTTTGTAAATATGTTATTCAATTAAATTGTAAAAATAGCTAAACAGGTTCAAATCCCGGCTGTGGCATTGAATTTTTCATGTTGACTCTATCAATCAGATAACCTAGCCTGTATACGGCTAGTGTGAAGAAATGAATAATTTCCATCTATTAACTTATATATTCACACATTAGCTTGTAATCTGTTTGAGTGAGCCTAGTAGTTAAGTTTAAAAGAGCACCAATCTGAAGCAAGCAACTTATATATAAAATTGAAATTGTTAAAAGAAACTAGCAAAATTATAATTCAAATATCGTAACTATGTAATGTAGTGCATATAACATTACAATATAATGAGGCAGGCAGTTTATACCAATAAACAGAACAAACTGCAGTGTTGACATAAACTAGTGACAAGTTGTATTCGCAGGAAGTGTAGACAACACAAAATCTTAACACTTCAATCATTTAAATTACATTACACATAGGAAAAGAAAAACAAGAAATATTTAGAAATGGTTAACACTACGAGAAAAAATATGTGTCGAAAATTAAGTATTTTTATAACTTTTTTTCTTATAACAAGTTCTGTTTAGGTTTTAAGATTCGTTTCTTTTTACAAAATCATACAAGCTGCAATGAAATAGAGGTAAGTATAAAGGATATAAGCAGAAAATTCAAGACTGAATTGTATTTTTCATTAACATGTGGCACTTCAATCAATATAATTATAGCCAATTTTGAGAAAATAAAAATTGTTAAACGAAAACTTTTCATGTAAATACGACAATAGATTGGAAGAATTTTAATGAAAATTGTCCTATCAAATCCTTGAAATAACTAAAATCATACGTCTAGTTTCGTATTTAATCTACTTTTCGTTTTGAGTAATCCAACTTTACGTCATAAATTAAACAGACAAACGTATATAAAAGCGTATATTCTGCGAGAACGGAACGTTTTCTGAAAAGGGTTTCCTTTGGACTCAGGATTCTTTGCTTCGAGTGATATATCAATAACAAATTATTAGATAGAATATAGAATCTGTTTTATCTTACTAGAAGTAGGTGTTAAGGGAAGTAAAACTGAAGGTGGTTTAGCGGGATCAGAGTCCTACATAATCATATTGCGAACTGCTCGCACACTCTCGTCGCCGAAAGATAATCTGACCGGCCTGTAGCCTTTTATATAAACTGCGTATTACAACGAGATATAAAATATTTCTGCAACAAGTTTGTCTATCTTTTGAATTTTCCAAGTTATATAAATTCATATTTTTCAAAGAAATTGGTTTGTAAACATGTGTCATTTAAATAAATATTGCTGAATAACATATTTTCCATGAAATATTCGTTGGAGTTAATTGTAAGCTAAGCAGCTCTTGCAGCTTTACAAAGGAATTTACGAAATTTCTCTTACGTACGAACTGAAAATTATAAGTTTTCTAAGTGAAAAGTATCAATTTTGAGATTAGCAAACAGGCTGCTTGAGACAGTTGTAACACAATGCGTTTTATTTACAAAGGTTTTAGAAAAACTGTCATTTATATGTCAGAAAGTTATTTGATTGAACACATTGAATTCGTGCTTAAAATGTCTTAGATCAAATAAATAAGTAAATAATGAATAAATGGATGGATGAATGTTATAAAAACAATGGGTGAAGTTCGTACTATATTTCCTTTTGAAACACATGCTGATATTTGTCGTAGAAGGTGCGTAAGTATGTCATAGTAATTACAGTGATCTTTGGTAGAAATTCCAAGTTAACAAATGCAACAGCTGTACAAAACATTACAAACTGGCCAGTTTTCCAACTCCCAGGTTTTCTTTCATAGCCAACCGCTGTTTGCTAGTTTTCCCATGCATTTTGGCGTGGTTTCATTATATATCCTCTTTAGCGACCCCATGCGCCCATCAATAATTTGGTTAAGCCTTCCAAACCACCTAACAGTTTCTAGACTTTTCTGCAGGTGTAGACCATTTTTACTCTAAGTAAATATTGTATTGTCATTCCCAAACGCATGTTTTATGTTTCTGTGAACTAACTATTTTTCAGCTTTTGATATATGTATTTTTAAACGTTCTCGGAATTTTTGTAATTCTTTTTTAGCTTTAAATATTGTGGTAATGTTCCCATTAACCCTACCTATGAATATTATTTTTAATGTTCCTTTTTCGTCCAGTATTTTAAAGGCAATTCTCATTTCACATATTACCCAAGATAAATTATTCTATACGAATTTTTACATTCTGGTAATTTCCTTATTTATGTTAACACATTGATTTACACACAATTATATTGATTCTGAAATATGACTGTCGATTTCATAAAAACATATTTTTCAAAAAAATTTGATTCGAGATGTTAGGTTCGGTCACCTTGTTCTCGTTTGTTCTATGAGGGATTTTATATGGGCCCTAGAGGTAGATGTTATTTTCTACCTATAGTTTCCAGGCAGTGACACCTAATGTTAGTAAAGGGATATTAGGATAAGGGTTAAAGTCGTGAGATTCCCCTAACATGGCAAATTTTAATTATGCCTTCCGTAAGTCAGATTGGCTGCGAAGCCCTGGTTATGGACGTTTGCATATCAGTTATGTTGATGAAGAGATATGTTGATATTGTGACTTTGTGGGCTCGTGAAATGAAAAGTCCAATTACACCACTCAACAATGTTCTTTATTTCCACCGACTTACAGTTAAACTCTTGCCAATTACACAGAATTACGTAATGCACACAATTACGATTCACCAGTTCGTCCGTTACAATTTCACTTGCACTCGTAATTACGTACAATCTTCCGATGCTCTCACACAGTCTTCTCGTCGTACACTAGCACTGCATTCTTACACCAAGAACTGTCTGACTCACTGCCCCTTGCACGACGTGTTGCTTATATAGGGTCCGCTTGCCGATCTAGAAGGTTCTCGATTAGATTGAATGTCCCGAGTTTCCAGAACCTAGGAGAAGGGTAAAGAGACGGTTCAGGGGCCCGACATCCCTCCCCTAACCATCCCTTCTTAACGCTATAAGACAAACGAGGGGGCGGGGCGAAAGCCGACCCGTCTCCTGTCGCCCACTCTATAGGGTGTTCCGATGCTCGCGTGACAATATATTAATGATGAAGAGAGATGAGATATTATAATGATGAAAATATATTACCGATGCATCGTGAGATTTTGGCACGACGATGTGCTTCGTTTTGACTTCTTGACTTATGTATGTGTTTGTGTGTGTGCTGACAGATGGATGTCAGTTGCGTAAAATTCCCTGAATATATATATTAAAGTAAGTCATACCGTTTGTTAATGTACACATTAATTTTTCCCCTCTATAAGTTTTGTCTATGCTTAATATTTACGTGAAACCACGTTGTTTTAATTGCTTCACTTTATTGGAAATTATTATTTACGTCTACACAGATTAGAAATAAAAGCACAACTTTTCTTAAATATCCCATATTGCTTTCCACAGAAGCTACGTTCATAAACTAAATAGGACCTCTAATCTACGCTCATGAAGTGGATATTTGTAATAATAATAATAATAATAATAATAATAATAATAATAATAATAATAATAATAATAATAATAATAATAATAATAATAATAATAATAATAATAATAATAATAATAATAATAATAATAATAATAATAATAATAATAATAATAATAATAATAATAATAATAATAATAATAATAATAATAATAATAATAATAATAATAATAATAATAATAATAATAATAATAATAATAATAATAATAATAATAATAATAATAATAATAATAATAATAATAATAATAATAATAATAATAATAATAATAATAATAATAATAATAATAATAATAATAATAATAATAATAATAATAATAATAATAATAATAATAATAATAATAATAATAATAATAATAATAATAATAATAATAATAATAATAATAATAATAATAATAATAATAATAATAATAATAATAATAATAATAATAATAATAATAATAATAATAATAATAATAATAATAATAATAATAATAATAATAATAATAATAATAATAATAATAATAATAATAATAATAATAATAATAATAATAATAATAATAATAATAATAATAATAATAATAATAATAATAATAATAATAATAATAATAATAATAATAATAATAATAATAATAATAATAATAATAATAATAATAATAATAATAATAATAATAATAATAATAATAATAATAATAATAATAATAATAATAATAATAATAATAATGTATAACTCTTCTTATTTTTGTTACTACTACTACTATACTATTTATTAATAATGTTTTATGTTTGAGATAGGGTATTGGACTGTATTACGTCACGGAGAGGATTCGGCATTGCGACCAGTCTTGATCTATTATACCTATGCCCCAATGGGGCATGTCCGGGGGGAAGGATGAGGCGAGAAGATACAGCAGGCCGCCGGTCGAAGAATTCACGACAATGCAGAGGGCAGGGTCACTACATTTCACTAGTTGGAAACTCCCCGGCAGGCCAGCACAACCGGCAGCTAACCCGATTGTGGTCTGGAAACGGCCTGCTAGACCGGGCTCGCTAACCGGAGACCGCCTACCAAAGGAGGAAGCTTTACTCAGAGCATAATATCCTGCCATGCACCGCCGAGACACCCGCCGACACTTTTACCCTGAAAGAGACCACCAAAGGAGAGAGGCTATGAAATGATAATGGAGATGAATTGGAAGGGCGGGATAGTCGAGGGATGCAATTAATTTACCCATCATTCGGCTGTCCACTCGGGAAAATCCCCGGAAAACCATAGGTCAGGAAGCTTGGCCACGGGAATCGAATGCGTGCAAAGACGAAACCGCCTGAGATATCCCGCTCGGTGTAATAGCGTGTTATTCCTATTCCATTCAGATGATAGTGTACGTATGGAGAACTTTTCCTAATGCAAATGCAATGTTTTTGAAATAGAGAAGATAAGGGAGCGTAGATTCTTGGTATGTTAAGAAACCAAAGCAGCACAGGGGATATCTCACCCGCCATAAAAGGAACACTAGGAAAGTCTAAATCCCAGAATTTGTGAAAGAAATCAGCAGCTGCCGATTTAGGGCTCTGCACTAAAATCACAAAGCAAAGAAAAACGCAATTTCGTATTTTTGTAGGTTTCTCGCTCTTTCTGGGAATAATCCAGCAGGGCACATAACGAGCTCAGAGAGGCAGTCCAGTTTATTGGATTTACGTACGTAATCACTGACAAGGCCGCAGTGAAATTTCATTTTTCCCCCTTCTCTTTCTTGTTGCCCCTTGGGTCCCAGATTCGGCTGACCACTGCTAGGCAGCAACATTTTTATTTCTCCAGGGAACAGTCTTTCTGCTGCGGCTAAATGGCATAAGTTACCAACAAACGTGGGTCTGCCAAGGAGGGTAAGCAGCTCTCCACATTTTTCCCTTATATAGGGAAATTATTCTGTGCTCTGCGAAAGCTGAGATGACTATATGAACAATTTTCACTGTCGCCTGCACTTCTTCTTAAGGTACTGCATAATCAACGAAATGCCAACACTGTTAGTCGAAATTGTCTTGACCGGGAGGTCCGAGGTTCTTGTTCTGCCACAATGTAATGGCACTGACATGTTGTGCTCCTTGCATGACCACGAGCAAAAGCGAAGTGAGGCTTATTACCATAAATGGTATACGTGTTTGAAAATTTTAACAAATAGCAAGAATATGTCATGGTTAATACCATAAAGTGACATGAATTGTATCATTTAACGAGATTTACACTTTTTATATATTATATTTAATCTTTAACGGTTTTTCGACTCTACACAGGCCATTCAAAATGAAGAGGACTTCACGGAATATTTAGATATAGATTTTCTTTACCACACAAGTATCTTAAATTTGGGGTGTTATAAACAATGTCGTTTAGAACAATTTCTAGACAAATCAAAAATAATAAAAAAAAATGTCCATAGAAGGGAAATTTGGAGGGGATGAATTTTCCTGAAGATCATGGTGTGGCATTCTTGGAGACGGCGAACTTAAATATGTTTGGTGATTTAACGACTTTTCATGTTTTAGTTATGCTACTCGCAGGCGGATAAGACACATGCACACTTGAGTATGTTTCCAAAAGTATTTCTATTTTATTCAGGAAGTCTTAAAATGTGTAATTCAATTGACATTTCTGTATAGAATTTTTGGAAGGAATGTAATACTTCCACCAATTAGAAGAGAAAGTGAATTTTGATAAAACAGGGTGCGTTTAAGTATAATACTAGATTTTATTTAGGTCTTTAGTCAAGTGGATATTAGATTCGTTTAAAATGTATTATTATTATCTGGATTAACTTCTTTATTAATCTACTGCAGTCTCTTTATATCAAGTATAAAAACCAAAATTTCTTCTTCGCCATATTCCCCAAGTTTTAATATAACATACCCTTGACGCCGAGGTCAAATCAATTGCGAGTTTACCTTTGTTTTATAAATTTTAGAATAAGAAAGCCTCAAATAAATATTTTGTTTATCACGCATAGTAATATACAATGCCACGGTACCAAGAATACATTAGGCTAGATCATAAGCATTAGCTTCCATATCGATGTATGATATAATGCGTCCAGAAAGTTCTACTCTGCTACAGAAAGTAAAACTGGAGAAGGGATATCGAAAATGTGGAATACAAAGGATTTCTAAATGGGCTTCACTCAGCTGCCCAGTAAATCCCCCATTGAATGCTTCTCTGTCAAATAAGTGA
>CM060948.1:120631923-120656923 GCA_030765055.1 Mantis religiosa | reverse complement strand
TGTGATGTCGAGTCGAGACCCTGGGCCATTCTGTGCCTCTTCTTTCCAGAGGAGCAAGCTGAGGTGAGTTGCTGGGTAACTGAGGTCCATGTTGGCTTTGGTGCTCTGGAGTCTATAGTGATTCTCCTGGTTAGTGTTCTGGTCACTGATGGGCCCACCTGCCGATCCTTGGGCCAATCGTGAGCTCTGAAGCTAAATATCTTGCTTCCTCCTGATTGACAGCTTTTCTTCTCTGTGGACATCGAGTTACAATAAAGCAATAAAGGCCTTACTCAGTGGGTTCGTACCTTGCTCTCCCTTACACTTTGCACACTTGGGCACACCGTAAGCGCATGTTGGCGGACCTCTTTGCGGTGAGATTTGCCGCTCCAGATGCATCTCAGTTTTTTTTAAACTTTTTATTTCAATTTCTCAGCACAGTTGGTGCTATACAAATTGTGGAGGAAAGAGGATACTCATATTAGAGTTCTCGAGCAAACTGGTCTGATTAATGTGAGTATAAATTAAATAACTTCTTCACTGCACAATAAATAAACATTATAGAAAAAATCTCCTGTGGCAAACGCACCTTCAGTCCTTATTTGTTCCATTTATACACCGCCTTTAACTACAATGGTCATATCGGCGGCTGTTCTCCTTTGGAACACGTTGAAGGTGTTAACTCGTAAACGTTAGGTTTTAATCGTTATATCACACACACATTCACACTCTCATTCATACTTCCAGACTCTGGGGAAGATGAGGAATTATCTTGGTTGGAGAAAAATCCCCACCCCCACCGCAGGGAATAGAGCCCGGGACCCTTAGCACGGTAGGCAGGTGCTCTACCGACTGAGCTACGGGGCCAGCCCCCTTCAGTCTTGGTGCAGCATCAAGTGACGTCCCAGTTGGAAGAATAAGACACCTCATTCATAAGGAAGGTGGGCAAAAAATCTGCTTGTCGTTTTAGAGATGTACTCATTAATGCCGACTATGTCCAATTCTCTATGCAGCTGTGCATTCCGGATGTACCACGGGGCGTTCACAGACAATCGAAATATTCTGTTTTGAAACACCTGGAGTTGCTGAATATGAGTAGGTGAAGCACATCGTCATACAGGACTGGCATATAGAAGAAGTGGTCGTAGAATACTCTTATATAGTAGCAGCGTACATTCAAGTCGTAAAGAGAATTTGCGGTTGAGGATGAGATACAACTTGTGAAGACGAGCAGAGGCCTGATTTAGTTTGTTTTTGATACATGTCAGCCGACGATCAAGCTGGACGCCAAGATATTTGACTGCACAATCAGAAGGTAACCATGGGACTTCAGTGTTATAGAGTCATATATTTGCCGGAGCAGCAGGCCTGCGCAAGGTGAAAAGCTTAAGGAGACCTTTGCTTGGATTAAGTGCGATACGCTAGCTTTATAACCAGTGCAGGAAAATGTCCAGGGAAGATTGTAGGGTTGCAGCAGCAGTTTCAATAGAGAAGTGCGAGGTAAAGATGACTGTATCGTCAGCAAACAGTGCGGTACTTGTTGTAGGAAGTTCAGACATGTCAGCAGGAAACAGACTGTAAAGAAGAGGCGCAAGGGCGCTACCTTGGTGCACGCCGGCTAAAATAGTACGGGGTGAGGAATGCGTAGAACCAATACGCACCGAAAATTGGTGATCCTGTAGAGAGCTGGTAATCAAGCTAAGTAAGTAGAGCGGAAGACCTAGGTCATGTAGTTTATAAAGGAGGCCGTCGTGCCACAAGCTATGAAATGGCTGAGTGAAATCTAGGAATGCTGCCACAGAATGCTCTTTGGCGTCAAAACTATGGGAAATATGTTCCATAAGTCTCAGGAGCTGATCAGTAATAGAATGATGCTGTCCAAATCCAAACTGAGGTATAACTGAGGTTTCAGAAACAAACCGAAGAAGTTGTTTTTGAATGAGCTTTTCCGGAAGTTTGGACAGAGTTGGTAAAATACTAATTGGTCATCAGCTATGTGGGAACTAGAAGGTTTGTTAGGCTTTTGCAATGCAATGATCTCAGCAAATTTTCAGGCTTTAGGAACATATCTGATGCGAAAAATTGCATTGCATAAAGCGGCCAGAAAGGTGATGGTCTTCTTTGTGAGGTGTTTCAATACAACTGGTGTAATAAGGTCGTTTCCAGGGGCCTTCTTACTAGGCAGAAACTGAACAATAGATCGTACCGCGCTAGGGGAAACCCACCTAATGGGCAACGGGGCCGTAGGCCGGGACGTACTAAGGCGCTTCTGAACATGTGCAGTGAAGGCAGGATCAGATGCCGGATTAGGTGTGAACGCAGATTCAAAGTAGGCAGCTAATGTTTCGCACTTTTCAAGGTGGTGTTGCTGATTAGATTGTTGACTCGAAGCAGCGGCATTTGAAGCGATTCCCGGAGTATCTGTTTCATCACTTTTCAGAGCGAGCTGTCTGTAGGACAGATAGTTGAGACTAAGTGTTGATAGCTGCTGTAACGGTGCTCATCCAAGTCATGCTTAACCTGGCGATTGAGTTGGTTAAGACGTTGTCGTTGTCAAGGCTCCCTATGGCGTCGCCAAAGACGACGTATTTGGTGTTTAGCTCGAATCATTTGGAGAAGGTGATCTGGTAACCGTGGTGATCTGGTGCCATGGCAATAAGAACGGTGTTGAATGGCATATTTTACAGAGGTGTGAATCACGTCTCGAAGATGCGCTATAGCTGAATCAATATCTGTAGGGGTAACAACAGCGCGAGGTATGTGTAGAAGAGTATATTCCACTGGAAAGCATTCCAATTCACAGGCAAAGTGATAAGGCACTCTGGTGGCTGTGTTAATATGGGATCAAAGCAAAATTTAATAACCACCACTCAGTGATCAGAATCAAGCTCTGGAAGAGGTTTTATGTAAACTGGAAGTGTAAATTGTTTAGTTAGACCTATGTCCAATATATCCGGGTGCACAGTACGATTGTAAGAATAAAATGTTGGGTCATTCGGAGCAATCTCTAGAAGAGCAGAGTCTAGCGTAGTCTGGAGAGACAACGTCCATTGGGAGTGGTTTGACGACAGCCCTATGTTCATGTTTACTATTTATATCACCTAGGAGTATAGTGGGTTGGTTATCGTCGAATAAATGTTGAATAGATGAGGGATTTAGCGGTCGGCAGCTCAGGTTGCGGTTTTAGAAGTAACTGGAGTGGGTAAGTCTCAGATAACGGTAACATTGGGGAGACTGCCATACCCCTTGACTGCTTCGATTTTTACTGTAGATAAAATATGGTTTTGACAACACACTCCCGCCACTTCTGAAAGGAGGGGATGGGGATTTTGGGTGTTGGTCTTGTGAAGTGGACTTGGCGATGTACTTTACCAGAGAGAAAAATGCCCTGGCAGCAGAAGTCCTTCGCAATGTCGCCCACCGGTTTCTCCACCGGAAGCCCCTCTATGACTATTCCAGCGTTTGTTGCCTTATCAAAGCCGAATGAGAAACAAGAAGTGCTCCTTCTTCGTAATGCTGATAAGACGCGCTGATAATAATGCTCATTGACTATTCCAGCGTTTGTTGCCTTATCAAAGCCGAATGAGAAACAAGAAGTGCTCCTTCTTCGTAATGCTGATAAGACGCGCTGATAATAATGCTCGATATTTTTTGCTAGAAGACAAAGCGACTGTTCTGTTTCGCTTCCATGTCTGACCCAGAGTGAGTCATATGTCTTTCATAAAGAAATACGCCGATTCCTTAAATTCGTCCATAATGATGGGTATAACATGGTCCCTGTCTGGTACCTGCTGATGGTTTGACACACCCTATATAGGGATGGACGCTGTCTCTTCCGGAGACGGACCCAAACGACCTAGCCATCGCTGGGACTCCACACTTTCATTCACTCTTCCGGCTTAGACTACTTCGTGGAAATCAGTCTTATCCACAATTATTGTAATGACGTCAGCTGGCCAAATCAGTTCTCATTCGGCGAATGAAGAAGACAGGACTGCAGTGCCGTATTGTTAGAAAATTCAGTGTCACACTCAGGTGAAATCTAAGCTCCCGCTCTCAGGAGTTTTGCCTTTCCGGAGATATGTTGGATTTCTCAATACATAACAAATGCAAATTCAAGGATGGGAGAGATTCCTAAACAGGAAAAATGATATGTGGTGGTTGTAATTTAAATTTCGATGCGGTTATAATACGCAAATTAAGCAAATAAAGTTATAGTTGATAAGCCCATACTCCAGATATAACAACAAAGCAACTTTACAAATAACGAAATTACTCATGAAAACTAATAAAAAAAGAATAAATAAAAGTCCCTCTAGGGTAACTTGCAATACTTGATAAAAGGCATACTGTTGAACGTGAAGACCATGATGTGGGAAAAGGACGATTAATAAGGTCCAAAAATAGTGTGATATTACCTGTGATGTGCGATACAGACTCAAGTGGACATATTTTAAGTGCTTTCGGAAAGAATTTAGTTTTAAAAATATTAAAATATTAAAATACCTGGAGCTGGAAAACGTTTTCCATTCTTTGGGAGTACTTGGAGAGTAATATTTGATATCTAATATTGCTGCTAATATATGATTAAATTACTCCAGCTTTTAAAGTGTTTGTGGCATAATTATAATTTATTCGTTTGAATTTCTTGTTCACGGGGAGCAATGCCATTTTATTAATTATAAAGAGCTTATTAAATCTTAGGATAAATAAGACTATTTATGTGAAAAGGAATTTTGAAATGCACTATTTCAGAAAAGTTTTGTTGATATGCAGATCTATTTTGTATATATTTTTATAGGCTACTCTATGTCTTTATCAGCATACTGAAAATGAGGATCAGTACTCTCATACTGAAAAATTATAAAGCTTCAAAATATTTTACAAGTGTATTAACTGAAATATTTGACAAGGCAAATTCGTATGTAATGTTGAATTTGGTTCTCCTTCTTCTTCTTCTCTTCTTCTTCTTCTCTTCTTCTTCTTCTTCTTCTTCTTCTTCTTCTTCTTCTCTCTTCTCTTCTTCTTCTTCTTCTTCTTCTTCTTCTTCTTCTTCTTCTTCTTCTTCTTCTTCTTCTTCTTCTTCTTCTTCTTCTTTCTTCTTCTTCTTCTTCTTCTTCTTCTTCTTCTTCTTCTTCTTCTTCTTCTTCTTCTTCTTCTTCTTCTTCTTCTTCTTCTTCTTCTTCTTCTTCTTCTTCTTCTTCTTCTTCTTCTTCTCTTCTTCTTCCTTTCTTCTTCTTCTTCTTCTTCTTCTTCTTTCTTCTTCTTCTTCTTCTTCTTCTTCTTCTTCTTCTTCTTCTTCTTCTTCTTCTTCTTCTTCTTCTTCTTCTTCTTCTTCTTCTTCCTTCTTCTTCTTCTTCTTCTTCTTCTTCTTTCTTCTTCTTCTTCTTCTTCTTCTTCTTCTTCTTCTTCTTCTTTCTTCTTCTTCTTCTTCTTCTTCTTCTTCTTCTTCTTCTCCCTTCTCCTTATATTCCGTGGATTTAGATTCGCCTCTATTTATTCAAGCCTACAGAAATTTATTTTCCCAAGTGGTTATCGGGTGTTCAATCTTCTTCCATTTCATCAGTGATTTAATACGATTTACTTAATATTGGATGTGATGAGTAATTCTGACATCATATCAGAAAACAAGTGCAGCAAAGAATTTTGAAGAATAAAATGTACATATTAACAGGATTATCATGTTTTAAGTATATTTTTAATGCAAACAAAATATATTATCTTGAATTTTCTATGAACAGCGTTTGAAGACCTCTTCCTTCCGAATGAATTTTGCATAAATTAGTAACCGTAAGAGATAGACGAAAACGTACTTTAAACCTGTGTGTACTACATTAAAGCACTTAATATACTTGAAATGAAATTCCATGTGGCATGGACCACTTCTAAGGTATTTATAATTGATTGAATACTCAAATATTTAGTACTTCTTCTTAGGTAAGCCGCTATTCGCTTTCTTCTCGTAGTTAAAGAGAACGTAAATTCAAAGCTATTACATAGTGACACACTTTCAAAGGATTCAACTACATGTTTCGCCTTTCACATTTTCCTTCTAAATACAGAGAAATGTGTAAAGAAACCACTTCGTAACGTTTATCTGGATTAAAATGAGACACTTAGAAAAATAATATTGCGTAAGGGTAACTAGCAGAGGAGTAAGTATATAAAGTTATATAAATGTAACACCTGCGATGTATAAGTACATAATTTTATTTCTATTTGTTCATTGATTATTATGATGTAAAGTTACTATGCAAAATTGTAGTCGGTAGAGAAAAATGGGTGTCTATCTGATCAGATATTATGTTTGAGGTGGCTTAACCACGATGTTCTTTAATATGTTACACAATAATAATCTTTTGAAAAGCATAGCTAACTCGTATGACTTTATAGCTCTTCACAGCGAGGAATGTAAAGCAGGTATAGTGTTCATAAATCCATTAATGTATAACAACAGGGTGTGTTCTAATTTACCACGAGAATTTTGTAAGCATCGTAATTCGTGCTGCATGGCGAGCCATCGCGTTTCATTACGCATCAAGATTGAAAAACAAATGACTCTCATACGGCATTCACTGGCCACATGGGGTTTGTTAAATAACGTTTCGGATATGGAACCTGATACCCCTTATATAAGACAGTAAATTACCTTAATCTACTCAACAGGACTCACATAAAATGTCTGTTTTGTTCTTGCTTAAAAAGAATTATTGTGATTTCCAAGTCAAAAACCTTTTGAGTTTTGAGCTTCTAGCCTTGCAATATGAACCAATACGGGGTATGGAGTGCTCTTCCTTTAAGGTTATATGATAACTAAAGGTGGTAATGTACTTTTATCTGATTAAATACTGTGCCTGAACCCAATTTAATATTAAGGCTCTCGGCTATTGTTAGAGCTTTTAGAACAGAATATTGCAGAGAGTACTACATAAAAACTATATTTCCTTACGAACATTTTACTGGACTCATTTTTTGTTAGTAACGAATATATGTTGTTCGCTGGAAAGGTATCATATTGTCACGAGTGCCAGATTATATCGTGTTTTATACCATATACAGGATAAAAATGTTTTTTCCCATATACTTAGGTTAAAACTGCATATTCTGAAAATTATCAAGGTATCATGGCTTATGGATTACTGCTCTAGGAAAATTATACCCTTGTTGACAGACGGCTATGCAAACTAGAGCAATCACATTAACGGCAAAACTAAGTGAAGTGTTCGTTGTAAACCTTTATTTGTTAAGCAGGCAATCATAAATCTTATCTGTCTATATATTTTGGAACTACTGATGTAGGACAAAACCAATTTTTATTGACTCCTGTTAATAAAATTTATGAACATAGTATAAAAAAGGAAAGTTGTGTACTTGTACAAATGGAGGCTCTTAGTGAATGCCAAGAACTGTCATACCATGGCTTTCAAACTATAAAATAATATTTCACCTCTTTCAAATTCGTTAAATAAGTGCGTCTTGAAAAGAACCATTCATAACTGATTAACTGATAATGCATTCCATAATATAAATAACTATCCACAAACTCTTTGAAACTTCATACATATTATTTCAATTCTGTATTGACTGATATCATTATTTACGTTTTCTGTTTTCAGATGTCATCATTTTCTTTAAATATTTAGTTAGTACATATTAATGGCACAGTTCCACATGGCACAATACTCTCCACTTGAATTCTTAAGTAAAAAGGAAATAATAATAAAAAAGACACAGATAATTACAAAATAAGTTATTCTTTCCACTTTAGCTTCATCTTTTCCTTTTTCTTCCATTTTCTTTTTGCTTTCTTTGCTCTCATCCTTCTTTCCTTCTTTCTTTTCTGCATCTATGTGGATAATTTTATTATTGATTAGATTCTGCAGTGTTAATTGCAATCTATGAAAAATCCTAAATAGCAGTATTTAAGTAAATAGAATAAACCAGTCACAAAATGAGAAGCAAAATTACATTAAGATGCTGAGTTTTGCAAAATATTTTTCAAGTAACTTTGCAAATATTGTGCTTATACTTTGATTTTAACATTTTACAATGAAATCTTTCTCATTGATAGATATATCTCAAAATTCAAATGGCTTATATTTTACTATATATTCTCAAACACAGGAAAATATAATTTTAGAGTAGTTTGTTGCTTTATACCAATAATACTCCCAGTTTAAGCTTCATTATTACAATTCGCCTTCATTTACTGCTTCAATTACCATATATAGACTTTTTAATTTTTCACTAAGATTATAGTTAAATTATTTCATGCTGTTTTTTGACTTTTAATCGTTTAATACTTGTAACCCTTAATTTGTAGTTATGTTAAATAAATGTCTAAAACTGAAATAAAATGACTCAATAGTGTCTAATTGTTTTTGGAAAAGCAAGACTATCTTAGATTAACAAATTATTTATAAAACAACATTTGCTTCAGCTGAAAACATTTTGCTTTGTTTAAGGTTATGTGAAATTATTAACTTAAACTTTGTTTACGCTCCAAAAATTTGCATTTAGCTTTGCCTACCCTTCAAGGGTCGAAGAGATCCGAATCATTAATAGCGACTCCTCCAGATGTATCCGGGCACTTCCAAATAAAACGTCTGCGTAAAAATTTGTTGCATCTCTACAAATATATTGGACCGAAAAATATAATTTTTATCCAAGGGCATCCTACATTGTGTTTCATGAAAAACATTACCGAGTGAGAGATATTTGGGAAGTATCAACGTAGTTACTAACTTACCAATACTTACCAATTAACCGAAATTTAAATATGGAATTTAAAAATTATATGGTCCCGAAAACCATACTTTTAGTACTCCGCTATGGAAAAGCTTCCCTTCAGTGACTGTAATATGTCGCTTCTTGTTTGAATCAAACTGTCTAAATGTACCTAATTATTTAACTTTTGTATTTAGCCAAAAAAGTTTGGGACTCGCGTTCTGGAGATACCGTTTTCTATCTGACCGTTTTTCCATTTCATTTACCACCTCATCTTCAACCTAGTTCTTCAGAGTCAAAAATGTACGACGGTGCTGGTGCGATCTGCTAACTAGTGGTGATTGTGCTTAGTAAATACTACTCTTGGCTTTGGGGCGGCGTTGTAGTCGCTTGCTCTCGAGAGGGGGACGTTCGTTGACACTTGGCATAGAGTTGCTCCTCCAGGCACTGCAATAAATGTTAGTCCCTTTTAGAGAACGTCATGCTGGCTTGCACATTCCGACCCCTGTTTGCGACACATACGTTGGGAGCTGTCAAATCTTTCCTCCACTCGAGGTTTGACATACAATAACTTTCAAAAATTCAGAGCAGAATCATTTCTCTCCTTTGCCTTTTAATATCTAAACAACACGTAGATGAGGATAAAAGTTATCCACGTTAAGTACTCTATTTATAGTTTATGACATTAGATCACACACAAACAAATTTCTAACATGTAATTACACAAGTTTGAAACAAACTGATAGAAATACCTAAAAATGAAACAATAAGAGCTACCAAATTATAAAACGGATCAGTGAAGAATTCGTATTCTTTGATAAGTAGAGATAAAATTGTAATTAATAATAAAAGATATGATTTTTAGATTGTCTACGAATTTGAATGAGTGTACTTATCGATTTGTAGAGTATGAAGATTTCAGCATGAAAAAGAAAACAACTGTTTTTCAGTATTCAACATATAAGAACTGTTGAAATCCACCATTTCATAATATAGAAGTCTTAAGTATCTACCTACGCATTTTGATGACATGTTAGATGGATTTAATAAATTTTAATCGATATTAATCAATATGAGGCCTCTGCTAAACGTACGTGTAATTTTCACCATAAGAATCAGGGTCGTAATAATTAAGTGTCAAAACAAGTTTATTTTACTGTGTGGTATAATATTTAATTTCTAGAAAAGGTAACTCATGTTAAAATCTTTACTTTTTAGTGTCAGCTGACTAAATAACCAATTTCAGTACTGCATTGTCACTAACATCTTGCACCACTCGAGCAAAATGAACGCTTCTGATTTATTTCTCGCCAAAGTGTTCTGAGTAGGAGATAGTCGGTTTTACAGAATAAAGTAATGACTCAGAATATACTGTTTTTGTAATACATGTCTACAAAAGTATTTTCTTCTTTTGTTCTGCGCTACCGATTCTCTAAATATGGTAACCCTTTCTCAGGGCAGTCATATTTATATCAGTTATAATCAAATGCTTCGTAATAGGAAAGCATATGCGGATAGAAATGATAATAAGATAAACGCTTACCACAAGTAAATCTGCATTAACACATTACGTTATTGCAACATAGTTGTAACTTCATTGTACTATTGAAATGGCTAAGCATAATGCTTATCATAAACCCTTATAAGCAAAAAATATAAACATATACAATGAAACAGTAAATATTATGTGGAAAGAAATTATTGAAATTAAACCGGTTCCTTTTCGACTCAGTGCTCAGCAAGCAATGGAAGAAGTATATGAAAGCATGTTACATAGAGAGTAGATGTGCCCATGTAGAGCAACGGAGGGCTTGTAGTGATGCGAACCAAGCAGGTGTCTTGAAGAGAATGTTAATCGTTGGAACTACTATGTCAGATCTGCTAATTATTGGAGGAAATACAGTCACCATGGATTAGGGCGGGGTGTAGAAAGATCATTTGCAGAATGGACAGCTTTGAAGAGTGCCTAGGAAATAATATAAATACAATTGATCAGGATATTAAGAAAGACATAAAGGAATAATATCAACTAATTACTTTAAACAGACCTGGCGGAATTTACAGGAAGAATGAAAAAACTGGGATAGAAATAGGTAGTCGTTACCTGGTTAGAAGAAGGGGGAGAAAAACGGACGAGGTGCAACGTATTCTCAAGCATAGACTAGAAATGCAGCTAGGATGACAGGAGATAGCAGGTGCTCTCCGCTTGGCAAGGCAATTAGAAAAATCAAAATGACAAAATTCAGAACCATAATGATTCTCTGTAAAATTTTGCGCAAAGCTACAAAACTTATAGTAGCAAATACTTTTATGAACAGGACTTGCCAATCAAAGGGAAATGGGAAGTCAAGGGGAATCTTGCACAAGAAACATAAAAACCAAGAGCAATTGGAAACACAGCTTCTATTCACAATATGTAGCTTTGGATAAACAGAAAGCCATAACTGCAGACAAAAGTGAGTCACGTTAGCTAGAAGAAACCGTGGAGAGGAAATCAATCAAATATTTGCCACACATCTTAAGTATTCGATTTATAGAATGACTTTGCAGGAGACGCTTGGAGAATTAGGTTAATGTGACATGAAAGAGGGACAAGGGAAGAACAAAAAGAAAAATGTCAAGGAATTTCAAAGTTATCTCATAAACGCTCCCTCTCTAGAAAGACAAGAACTTCCGAAGTCCTCTCTGTTTGTCCCGCCGCAACATCGCCACTCCAAGGACGCTTTACCGATGGAAGAATCTGTTAAGAATAATCTTCACACGCTGGAAGTATCTTGGCTGTGATCGGGATATAGTGGTCAATACGCCATAACTACGTTAAGCAGATAGCGTCAGTCGCAGACCAAGTTCTCGCTTTGGGAAAATGAAAGTCTGTAATCAGCATTACCGGCCGAGCCAGCGAGGGACACACCTTTATTTGCTCTCTTCACTTGGTAGTCCCGTGATGAAAAGTCAACAAGAAGTTGAGGAAGAGAAAACCTCCCCTGAAGGAAGGCGACCAACTTGGCGTTCGCTTCTGTCTCTCTGTGTGTGTATGTGTGTGCATGTTAATTTGTCAGAGCCCAAGGACCACTCTAATTGACTACGAAACAAAAGTTCCTGTGTCGAGTTGTTATCCTTTCACTAGCGAGCTCTTCAATCTAATTTTACTTTGTTTCTAAATGTCTCTTCCTGCCGTTTTCCTTTTCCCGTTGTTAATCTTTATTATTTTTTTGTCGTTCTCCCCGTGGACGTCTTTGGCTGACAGTATTTTCCTAACTTAAATCATATTTTCCTTGTTCCTTATTCTCCACAGTCGTCTACAAGCTAAACTGCTGCTAATGTTTGCTCTGTGCTGAAGTTTACTTTAGCACGCTCTTCTGCAATAATATGAATTTACAAGTAATATTTGAAAAAAAAAAGATAGAAAGCCCAGTTATTTTAGTATTGATTAGACAGAACTAGGAACTGAACGCTGACACAGAGAAATGATAATTATCAGCGGGTCACAATAAGGGGCTGCTCACAGAATGGTTTGCTCTGGTGGAACCAGAGAGTTTACCCTAGAAGACTCATTTGTCAGAGCAAAGAAAAACATTTGTCAACGACCGTCACTGCAGAGACCTTAAATATGAAAGTGAAGGAGAAATTAAGGAAAGAGAAATCGAAGAAACGAGGAATAGTAATTAATGACAGAAGGAAAGCAAATCCCACGATTCCAACTGCCAGCCAGGAACAACCACGAAAAGTTCATTGTCTCGGAGAACGAAACCAGAAATTCCAAATTGGAGGCTCTCAGGTTAATGCTGAGCCATAAGGCATACGCTGGAAGAAGTAAAAATAATTGTACATTGTGATAGAGCACACACGACGCCATAGAAAGAGAAACAAACATAATTTTGTAGGTTCTCCTGTGGAACTTAAGGTAGGTACTTCGGTTAGCTAAACTTTCTTCAATTGATTTGTGGCTGAAGAAGAATAATGCTTCCAAGAGCAACCTACTGTGCTGCACTGACCATTTTCTCCGCTCTTGTACAAACCATTCTTACAAACCTTAGGTATTGTTCTGTCTACTTCATGTTCAACAACATAACCATTTGCAGCAATTACTTTATTGCTAATTTTCTTGTAGATGCAAGGGAACTTTAGGGGTTCAGTAGACCCTAAGCGATAGTCAATTCAGTTAAATCTAGTCACAATTTAGTGGCGTTGAAATCCCATTCTCTTTGAGAGACCAAGCGACAAATAATATATAACGACTTAACATTTGAAAAAAGTACAAGTGTTAGCAAATTCAGACAAATAACAAGGAATATTTTGGAAAAAGTTAACACCACTCATGCAAACAAACTTTTATCTGACATAAATTGTGTGTTGGAGTTCCACATTTCTGTATAGTAACGTTTTAGTTTATCCCTCATGGTTTATTAGATTTGCAAAGGTGATCCGGAAGGAGGAGTACCCTCGGTAGACGTTCAATATATACACGTTATTTGTCATAGAAATATCTTAAACATATAATATTTTAATTAAAACCGTTAGCACCATTTTTAAATAAACCAAATGTTCCAAAAGGTTCCTTGTACAGACTAGTCTAGATGGAAGGCATATTCTTCAAAACATTGGAAGATGTTGAATATCAAGTTTGGTGCTTAACCGACTTTCGTTTTTGAGCTGTGCTTTTCACAGACACACATGCACGCACAGTACTTTGTCTAAAAAAGCTTACTCTTTAAATTTCGGAGTTCCAAACAATGTGATTTTACTTGGTGAAATTTAATTTTTTATGATATGTAATTCCTCCCCTGCTTAATATATATAGCAGAGAAAGGAAAACTAGGACAGTTGTGTAAACTGGGAAATGAAATTGATAATGATGCTTTGAATATGAATTTCTGGGTTTATTCCTCTGAACAAGGATGTTGAACGCGGTATTTTTAAATATTTAATTTATATAAACCAAACAAATTTGTGTATAGCCAATAAATAAAATGATATTAGCTGTATAACTTTCATTCCTAAAATTTCTTCAATTGCTTCTATAAAATGTTGTAAAATATCCCAAGCACTTCCCTGTTAAAGACGAATGTAAATTCTATACTTATTACGTATTTCTGAGTGGTAAAAAGGATGTTGTTAAAATATTTTTATCTAAACAGAGTTAATCTTATGGTACCAACAAATTATAGAAATTATGGAATGTGCCTTGAATCCCACTAGGACGAAAGAATTGCTTTAATAATCGCTTGCACATAGGAAAGTGAAAGATATTCATTCCAATGTTGAACCTTTCGTAAAGTCCATTTTATAATTATACCAGCATTACAACTAAGGTGATCACAGCAGCTTCTATCATGAGGTTTATTCCACATGGGGATGATATTCCAATGTGCATGATCGGCTAAAGTTAGATATAAATAGGGGTGGTCGCAGGACAGCATTCTTCATTGACCGTAGAAGTGTTGGTTGCTACCCAACTTCCATCCAGTAGAAATCGATGTCTATTTCGAGATAATCAGTGTTGAGGATCGAAAACTTAGTCTAGAAACCCCATATCAAACGGTTGTTGTCTCGTGAGGTGATCAAATACGAGTAACCTTAAAATAAGTAACAACAGATAGCTGTTAACAGTAAATAATGTTTGCGGTTATATGAATCCCTTGTATCATTTTATTTCGAAATGCAATACAGAAGAAGGTACACGAAAAGAATAAGCTGAAGAAGAGAAAGCATTCTTCTGCTAGCTGCTGCTTTGTTTAGTTTTTAGCATCTTTAGATAGATATAGAAAGCTTTGCGTAATGCTGCTGAACGTTATACAGGGTAGTAAGGTCAATACAATTGAAGAGAAATTAAAATGTAGAATATACCCAAGAGTGACCACCATGACTGCGATTTTTCCATGGTTTCCCCTTGTCACTAGCGAATGTCCGGGTGGCTTCTTTAATTCAAGGGTACCTTTCCTTCCAGTTTTCATTTATTTCCATTGTTATCTTTCAGGTTGGTTGTCAGCTGATGTAGGCAAATGATGCGGATGCTAGCATCATTCAAACACTTTTTCCCTGGTCCCAGTTGAAATAGTTGCGTCCCAGTGATGTCGCTAGTTTCTCATCGTATCCTCTTTCTGGATGCTGGTGAGGAGATGCGGTGATTCGCCAGTTGCTACCTGTAAAACTGGTGTTGCTCTATATCTCAGTGGCTCTGCTCTGTCCTCGCTCTCTGCTGGCTATGATCTCCCTTCGCCTCATCTGTTACCCCCGGAAGAGTGATAGTTCACAGCAGGTTCGCTTGGCTGGCAGAGAGCGAAGAGTTCCCCTGCGTTACAATCATGTCACATACCCAAGAATGTTGAAGAATATCTAAATAAATGCAGAAGACATGCTTATTTCCAATTATCCATTTTGCCAAAATGTTGTAAACCTGCCAGAAATATTATGATTACATATGTACTTTTGTTGTAAAACTTTGTACAAAAATCTTCTGATTTACTGCAAACCTATTTGAAAAAAGTAAATATGTATGTTCCAATGTATGCTATATACAAGTTCCCATTAAATTTGGTTCGGCTACTCTCGAGAGAAAATATAACTCACGCGTAACGTGCATGTAGCTTTCGGTTATTCTGTGCACATTACATCAAGAAAGGCAGTGTAGGAAACCAAAAGAACAGCCATGTTTCCGTTCACTCAACTGTATTTTTTCTCAGTGACTACTGCAGATAGAAGTTATTGCTACTCTATCTAAGAATATTTTAAGGTAGAGTTTTTAAAAAGCTATAAGTTTTCGAAAGTTATTGCCAAAACTCCTAGTAAAATCTCGTATTTTAATAGACAAGTTTAATGTTTAAAAGTTAATATAAGTGTTGAAGGTTATACAATATGATCCGTAAAAGTGTAATCTCCTTCGAACAATAATTATTAAAAAAAAAACGTCAATACGTGCAGTTTAACGTCTCTTACTCAGGGCTGATTTCCACCTACTGACACTGGAAGTCTGTACCGCCAAATCAATTTCTAGTACCCAGAAACATTTGAAAACATATTTATGACACCAATGGAGCATGTGTTAAACGCAACAAAAAGTCTCATATCGGTGAGCTAATCAACAAGCTCATGCTAGTAGGCGGTGACTTATGTTGGCAAACCTGATGGGATCTACGCGTGTATGTAACATGAAGAAGCCCGTGACACGCGATCCAACTACCTCCCACTCTGCGTTATATTTGTTTGCTTCTGTTGTTTGTTTTCCCGAAGGAGACCTCTAAAGTGTGTTCTGAGAAATACAAACAAGTATTGTTAAGCGTGGAAAGCTACCAATTCGGAACGTAACCAGTAACTGTAATAATTTTTTGTTCTGTTTTCGTATTGGTTATTCTGTACGATCAGTGCAGATTAGTTCAGTTTATTCAGGGAAATAACACATAATTTCCGCGAATGGCACTGTTAAACTGAAATTGTGGTGAGGGCCATTTCCTCTTAGAAAGCTCGCGAATGTCATGACTTAGTTTTGGCGACATTGCACAGTGCACACTAGACTTAAATTACTTTGGTCTATTGGATAAACCTTAAATATTCTGAAATGAACAATTAGGAATAACAAAATTATAAAACATATCGTAAGTGATAAATGTTTCAAACTTTTCATGCATTTGACTCGGTCGTTTATAGCTCTGATAACACCTGTGCATTACTTTTGTCAGAAGTTGTTAATTTTAAACACTGGCAGAGGGTAGCTAATACTAGCTGGCTTAACGAATGTTGCATGCGGACTTCTTAAATCTCACGTGACTATAACTTAATGTTTAACTTCGCCAAATGTTTACAATTATTCACAAATGATATACAAGGTGAATCCAGTACTTTGTATATTGTATATGATATAACATAAGCAGGACTTCAATGGAAGATGTATTATACCTAGGTCCCAGAATAGGTGTCACCCGGGAGAGAGCGGTGAGATGACCGGAGACAGGGTGGTCGGATTTATAAGACGCCATAGCAGACACATGCAGCTCGTACTACTAACTTTCCCTGCAGGCTTACACATCTCATTGGGAGGCCCATGTTCAGGAGACCGCCCCCGATTCGGAGGACGAAGGTTTTATAGCGAAAGTATTCCTTGCCATGCAACGTCGAGATTTCTGCCTGTTACTAATACGAGTGCTTATTTTAACAGCCCTCAAATCAGTACGCCAACAGTAGGTTAGGTAAGAGTGAATGAGAACACAGTTCATGGGCAAGATGGCGGCCATGCGCAATCTATGCATTTAAAGTGTTTATCATCATATTTAGTTTATTTATTGCTGTACATAGAGGATTTTGGGGCGTGTTTAGAGGCTTTTGGTTCGTATTTACCAGCTTTCTGAAGTATAAAGGGCTCCTTGGGGTGTATTTAGGGTCTTTTTGGTGCATTGGGGGGGGGGGGGGGCTTTCGGGACGTATTTACTGGCTTTTTGGAGTAATTGAGAGGCTTTGAAGATGTATTTAGTGGCTTTTGAGGTGTATTTAAGGCTTTTGATGCGTATTTAGAGCCTTTTTGGCGTATTTAGGGACTTTTGTGACGTATTTAGAGGCTTTTGTGACATATTTACTAAATTTTTAGTGTAATTTAGAGATTTTGGAGACGTATTTAGAGGCTTTAGGGACGTACTTGCTGGTTTTTGACGCATTTAGGGTTTCTTGGGAAGAATTTAGTCCATTTTTTGGTGCATTTATGAGCTTTTGGGAAGTATTTACTGGCTTTTTGCTGTATTTAGACCCATTTGTAATGCATGCAGCGGCGTTTGCGGGCGTATTTAAGAGCCTTTTGAAGTATTTAGGGCTTTCTTGGGGTGTATTTAGGATCTTTTTGGTGTATTTGGGGGCTTTCAGGATGTATCTACCATTTTATGCATTTAGAAGCTTTTCAGGCGTATTTAGCGTCTGTTTGCTGTATTTAGTGGCTTTTGAGACGTATTTAGAGGCTTATTGAAGCGTATTAAGTGGCTTTGGGATGCATTTAGGAGCTTCTTTGACTGTATTTAGAGACCTTTTATGCATATTTAGTGACTTTGGGATGCATTAAGGATGCTATTAGAGTGTATTTGGAGACCCTATTCAGAGTCTTTTTGGCGTATTTAGGGGATTTTTGAGGCAGTATTTAGAGGTTTCTGGGTAGTGTTTAGTGGCTTGGGAATGCATTTAGGAGCTTCTCGAGGTAGATTTACTGTCTTTTAGTTGCACTTAGCCGACTTAGACTGTATTTGATTTACTGTAGCTCATGATGTTTCCTAATCATTTGGAAACGTTTACTCCTCATTTGTAATCGGTGCTTCTTTCAGGTTAACCTAACACAGGCCCTACTCTTATGCTTTACTGTTTCCCCTATTAAAAACTAACCTTACCTAGCCTAACATTTTAACCATTGTTTTTGCCTTCTTTTATCATTCTTTAATCTAACCTAGCTGGTTCTTTTTTCTTTTTTTTCCTATTGGCAGCCTTTGTTGCATCTGTTAACCTAACTGTTCTCTTTCCTTAAGTTCCTCTATTCTAACCCTTTAACCTAAGATACTGAAGCCCGCCTTGGTAGCATGTCTGCCTCACATTCAAAAGTTCCCAAGTTCGCATCTCGGTCAGGGTGAGTTACCAGGATAAAACTTTTTCATCCGGGGTTTTCCGTTATGCTGAAAGACGTATATCGGTTAGCTCTAAGCGCAATGGACCCCGGATTCATTTCACCATCATTTCAACAATATCGTTCATCGTCCGATATGACTTAACGTAGGAGAACTTAAATTTCCTTTGCATCCTTTCATTCGTGATCCTTTAACCTGTTCTCTGCTCTTGATGTCTTTTGCTAGATCTGTTAACCTAACTGGTCTCTTCATTAAGTTCCTTTATTCTACCCCCTTTAAAATAAGCTGATATTGTCCCTTGTATCCTTTACATATTTCATCATCCTTTAACCTCGTCTGTTTTTGCTATTGGTTCCCTATTCGACATCCTCTATGCTAACTCTTCTCTGCTCTTTGAGTTCTTTACTGCATCCCTCAACCTAATCTAATATAGGCTATTGCTTCACCTATTCTTTGTTCTCTGCTATTAGAATACTTTCCGATGTACCCTAACCTAATCTAGCTAATATCGTTCTTGGAATCCATTAACCTGTTTTCTTTCTTAGGTTCCTTGAAAGGATGCAAAGAACTTCATTGGCTTTTTTTTTTTTTTTTTTTTTTTTTTTTTTTTTTTTTTTTTGGTAATTTATGTCCTCCAACGTTAAATCATATAGGACGATCACTGATATTGGTTAAATGATGCTCAAATGATTCCGGGGCTCTTTACGCTTAGAGCTACCTGACATACGTCTTTTAGGATAACGCAAAACCCCGGAGAAAAACCTTATTCAGGTAAATCGCCCTGACCGAGATGTGAACTCGGGAACTTTTGAATGTGAGGTAGACACGCTACCGAGGCGGGCTTAATTATGTTAGGATAAAGGATCTGAATAGAGAAACTTAAGGAAAGAGAACAGTTAGGTTAACAGATGCAACAAAGGATGCCTATAGCAAAAACCACGGCTAGGTTAGATTAAAGTATGATGAAAGAAGGCAGAGACAAAGGAGCATATTAGGTTAGATTAATTTATAGTAGAGTGAAATATTAAAGTACAAGAGTAGGACTTGGGTTAGGTTAAAGTCTTAGTTTAGGTTAGGTTATGTTAGCTTATAATATGGGAAATAGTACAGCATAGGAGTAGGTTAAAATGTTAGGCTAGTAAGGTTAGTTTATAATACGGGAAATAGTTAAGCATAAGAGCAGGACTTGGGTTAGGTTAAAGTGATAGTAGCACCGATTACAAATTAGGAGTAAACGTTTTGAAATGATGAAAACCATAATGAGCTACAGCAGACCTAATACAGTATAAGTCAACTAAGTACAACTAAAGGACAGTAAATCTAGCTCGAGAAGCTCCTAAGTGCTTTCCCAAGCCACTAAATACAACCAAAAAGCCTCTAAATACAGCTTCAAGAACACCCTAAGTATGCCAAAAAGACTCTAAATAACCGCGCCAAATGCCTCTTAATACACTCTAAGAGCATCCTAAATGCATCCCAAAGTCATTAAGTACGCATAAAAACTCTCTAAATACAGTTAAAGAAGCTCCTAAGTGCATGCCGAATCCACTAAATACGCTTAAAAAGCCTCTAAATGCGTCTTAAAAGTCACTAAATACAGCAAAAAGACGCTAAATACGCCTCAAAAGCTTCTAAGTACATAGAAGAAGACATTAAATCCGACCCAAAGCCCCAAGTACACCAAAACCTCCCTAAATACACCCCAAAAGAACCTAAATACTTCAAAGAGCTGTCATATACGACCCCAAAAGCCCTTGAATAAACGATAACAGCTCTAAATACAGCAAAAAGCCAGTACATACGCCCCAAACGCTCCTAAATACACCACACAGGGACTAAATACTCCCCAAGAAGCCCTAAACACTTCAAAAAGCCATCAAATATGCCCCAGAAGCCTCTAAATGCGTCTACAAAACCTCTAAATTACACCGAAAACCAGCACATATGTCGCAAAAGCCTCTAAATATGCCCTAAAAGCCCCTAAATGCGCCAAAAGAGCTCTAAATATGCCTCAAAAGCCTATAAATACATCTCCAAAGCCTCTAAATTACAGAAAAATGCCAGTAAATACCCCCAAATCGCCTAAATAGGCAAAAAGGGCTCTAAATTCACCTCAAAAGCCTCTAAATGCGCTCCAAAAGCCTCTAAATACTTATCCAAAACCTCAAAATTACACCAAAAAGCGAGTAAATACGTCGCAAAAGCCTCTAAATACTCCCTAGAAGACTCTCCACACAGCAAAAGATAAACTATATATGGTGATAAATCCGTTAAATACATAGGTTGCGCACGCCAGCCAACTTACTCTTGAACTGCGTTCTCGTTCACTTTTATTTCATCTTCTGTCAAGCCGTCTTCATAATCTGTTTCCTGAATATCTGTGTCATTGTTTAAAAGCTTAGTGACGAAGATAGACCAGGTAACGGAGGATATGCAATTGGAATTAATATATGTACAACCCCCGGAGGAATGCATGAAATGATGGAACTGCAGAAGACGGAGAGCGCTTCAGAAACGGACAGTGTAAACGCTGAGTTACATGACAGTTATGGATTACCATCAGCCTAGGAAACTGTCCGCATGTACCAGCGCAAACCGCCGGAAAATGGCTCAGAGGTCCCCCAGCAGGACATAAGACTGGCTGGACTCATCTGTGACGGCTCGAACAGCCACCGTTTGCCGGAAACAAGAAGTTCCAAATCGCAAGCCTTTGCGCCAAATAGCCACCATCAACCTGTACACAACCCCGGAATCGTTCTGTAATTTGGAAGAGGGAGACGAAATAAGAGGAAATGGGGTGATAGAAGACAGCACTCAAACATTTTCCTAGCGAATCCATGGTCAGAGGTCTATCTCAGGACCTGTCGATTGCGAACCTCGTGCGTTACCGCAGAGCCATCACGCTTGATGATGTAGCCCTTATCGTTGAAGTTAAGGATTCCCTATTGCAACATTTGAAGTGCTGAAGTTTAGTTGTAATCTTTCAGTTATTCTACGTCTAATATCAAATTATGTCGTTCTTCTGCACTATACAAAGAAGTCTCAAGGAACTGTATATCGCATATACTGAAATTCCGATAATATTATTCATATTGGTGCACAACTTAACGTGCTAGGTAGCACAGGCGAGAGCACACGTTACTCGAATTTTGCAGTTCGTGGGTTCGATTCCCGGGCTATCCTTCATAACCCCTAGATGTGTAGGTTTCTTCAGGTCGCTAGACAAGGGCTGGGAAGGTTAATTACACCCACAGAATTTTACAATTCCACCTTACCTATTGTTAACTTTTAAGTTCAATGGCATCGCAAGTGAGGTGTTCACAGAGGAACCAGCGGAACCGGTTCCAATGACGTGGTTTACTCCACATAGGAATGATATTTTGATGTCTCAGGTTGGCTAAAAATAGCCATGAATCAATTCCTACTGTATGGAAACACGGCTAAAACGAACTTTACTCCAGCCAATGAAAGGTGTGACGGTAGGACCGGTAGCGAGACAAATTAATTACTGCGGTGTTCTTAGCTGAGATATCAGTCCAATTTTAAACTGTAGTGTGGCGTCAGCGACGTCAGTCAGCGACCTAAAAAGAGATAATGTAGGTATAGAGGACGGCTCTCTGTCTGTCTGCCTGTCTGCCTGTCTCACTCTCTCTTTGTCTCTCTGTCTCTCTGTCTGTTTGTCTGTCTGTCTCTCTCTCTCTCTCTCTCTCTCTCTCTCTCTCTCTCTGTTTCATTGCACGGCTGAACTTCGAGGGAACAGGACATCTTCCCCTTGCCGTTACAGGTAAGTAACTGAGTGAGACATTATTGTTGTTATTAATTCTGAGTAAATTCTACTTTTTGTGTCCTTAATTTCTGCTATTCATTCTTTCCATATGGAATTACCTGTTCCCTTGCCTCTTGTCTAAGCTCGGTCACCATCTGGTTAAGGGCTATTCACAATGAAAACGCAAACGTTAACGGAAGGACGCAAACGTACGTTGTAACCATAAACGTGGAAAAGGATTCATAATGTAAATCGAAAACGCAATTATAGCCAATCAGAAATTAAATAATTTAAAATGGTTCCTAATCATGAAGTAGCATTCATGCATGTTCAAACATCTGTAGCCAATTTACTTGGTGTACTATATTTGTTAAGAAAATAGTTGTCTCGGCATAGATGGTGTTTACATCCCCTGAATGAAAGAAGACTTTATCAAGGAAACTTTCAAATTTTTCTTCGTGAAATGTGAGATGATCTAGCGCAGTTCCAAAGATAAATGAGAATGACTCCTGCACAATTCGATATAGGATTAAACCTAGTACGATTGATGTCCAGATGTTATTCTTCAAAGCTACGTGTTTGTAAGATTTATCCGTTTTGTCCCTGATGGCATGACTCTGATAAAATGCAATACGTTTTTCGTCAAAGGCAGCCATTTTCCACTGTTTTCTGATTTGTGGACATTCACTCTACATAAAGGCAAATGTAGAAGCTTGGAGTTTGCAAGAATTTGCGTTTGTGTCTGCGAAATGAGTTTCCGTTAACGTTTGCGTTGTCACTGTGAATGACCCTCATTAAATTAGTAGGTCGAAAGCTTTTGCGTTTATGTTGCATTTACGTTTGCCTTTCATTGTAAATGACCTTTACGTTCCCCGCTTATAAGTCTGGGATTTGTAATTCCTTGGCATCGTGGCAGAATCATGATACGATATTTACCTAGGCAGCAAGCTTTCTTTAGAGTATTGCATTTTGTAAGTTGTGAGAACACCAGCTTAAAAGGCGCATTGCTATCCTTAAACTAGTAATAAAAACAGGGAGGGTTTCCTTGATAAATTTCATAGAATTGGTTACGGTAGCAGCGAATGATTACTGTCCAAGAAGCAGAGCTTAATGTTTCAAGATAGTACGTGTTATTATTTAAAATAACCATTAACAACAATAATTCCAAACAAACTTATATTATCTAGGATTTCCTGTGAAATCCACAATGCTGCAATTTCAGTAGCTACAAATATTATTACGGCTTAGAATTTGGATTAGTCAGATGGAGAGGAACCTGCTTCAAGAAGCAGAGCTTAATGTTTCAAGATAGTACGTGTTATTATTTAAAAGAATCACTAATAACAATAATTTCAAACAGACTTATATTATCTAGAATTTCCGGTGAAATCCACAATGCCGCAATTTCAGTAGCTACAAATATTATTACGGCTTAGGATTTGGATTAGTCAGATGGAGAGGAGCCTGCAACAAGTCGACCTCAGCACTACATAGAGACATTGAAGTTCGTTTGTTATTTTCGCCACCCCTTGAAGGAAGAGACGAAGGAAGGACGATACGCGCTAGCAATGACGGCGTTAAAATGAAATGTGTAGTGTTTAACGCCCGCTTTTACTACATACGGCACCGCAGGCGATGACACTGATGATACATGAGATGAAGATGGAGCATCGGTGGAATGAGATGGCGGGGGAAACCGGAGATCCCAGAGAAAACCCGCCCCAGCGCCGTGTTGTCCATCACAAATCTCACTTTGCGGTCTCCTGGGGTCGAACCCGGGAAATGACGGGGTTTCTAACTATTATAGAATTACATCAATCCTAAAGCCACCGCAAGCCAACCGGCAGCAGCAACCCAGGTATCCAGAAACGAACCAGTCAAAAAGGGGCACCGGCTTCTCACCCAGAAATGTTTTACACAGAGAAGTTCTCCCATCCCACCACATCGCTTCAGTCTCCTGAAGCAGAAGCACAGGAAATGATGGGGCAGAAATATGAAGAGGACGTTTGTGGTTGAAATGAAACTAACTCAGTATTTACCAAGCCAAGTGGAAAGTACAAAAAATGCATGGTAGATTGGCCGAAGCAACATTAATCGAACTTGGGACCTCCCGGAAGTGAGCCTCACACCTCACCGCGGAATCACCTCACTCGGTCAATATCGTGGCTTAGTATCGTACTTTAACTTACAGGTCTTTAAATGTTGAGTTCATCACAGCTCTTATCATCCACTCGGCTAGGAACATCCCAATATTGTTAACTTATGACACAGAACAAGCTGAAAACTCTCTACAGTACCGAGAGTTTTCTGTTTCTTCTTTGTTCTTCCAGGAACAGGATTTGGAAGGGATGAAGGAGGGTAAGACACTCTACTCCCAAGAGATGAACCGTTAGAACTAATACGGTCCCACCCTTCGCTTGTCATTAGATCTTTACGTTACAATTGTAAGCCAATGGATAAGGTTTATGTTGATGTGACTTGACGGACGATCTCTTCTTTCCCCTTACAGCACATTTGTATACATTACTTATTCTGGTACTGACCTCTGCTGTCAAATAGAAACAATCAAAATTGCGGCTATTGCCAACTGGTGATATTTTCACTTTCTCATAAAAGAAACCTAATAATCTGTGAGATTAATAAATTTTGAATTAATTAGGTAATACGTTCAAAATACACAATTGCTAAACTCGTCTTTACTTTCTACCTATAGAATATTACGTGAAAATGTCAGGAAGCACAGTAAAATAAATAAACGAATGGGTATGTGTGTCATCTTTTAAGAGCTTCTTTGACAAGTCGGTATACATTCCACAGTATTGTACCTAATAGGAAGCTGAGTGTTCTGAGCAGAACTTATTAAAATTCGCCAAACTCCGGCCATGACACATTTCTCCATCATATAGCTCTCTGGTTTTGGGTATTTGGTGACATTCTA
>CM060948.1:120531923-120626923 GCA_030765055.1 Mantis religiosa | reverse complement strand
CCTCAAATGCACTGTCTTACTAAACAAAGAGAGAATGCAGAAAATCTATGTTAAGTGGTATATGACAATTCTTGTTTGTCATATAGTATGATTTATATATTAAAGTCAATTATAATTCTCAGCGAGCGAGTAGGTGACGCGTTAATGTGCGTGACTTGCATTCGGGAGAGCACAGGTTCAATCCCTGTCGATCGCGGATTCTGACTTGAATTTTCGTGGTATCCCCTTGTCACTTATGCGAATGCGGGGATGTTTGCTTTCAAACTAGGATTTCCTTTCCATAATTTCTCTTCACTTCATCTCCTTAGCTTCTTTCAGGCGGTTTGAGTATGGTAGAGCTGGACAGATGGAGCGAGTGATTGCGCATTGCAAATACTGTTCTTTGTGCTTGGCAATATTGTGTGGTCGCTGTTCTCAAGTGAGGGGATACTTGCCTACTCCGAACCAGGAGTGTTGGTGACTGCGCAGCTGTACGTGGCGCCGATATGCACAACTGTCACTTGAAAGGGACTTCCCCATATCTCTGTGGCCTGTTTGTGACCCCGTGGCTTCCTGCGATTCCCTTACTTCATCCCTTTCTCCTGAGTGGTACTAGCTACAATAGATCTGTGTTGAAGTCGCTGTCTGCAAGGTGTCCCTCTCCATTGTCTAGCCATTCCTGTTAACAATAATTCGTTATCAATTTGCTTATACTATATTCTGTTACCAAAGATCAGCTCGGGTTTATGACCACAGTTCTAATACGTTTGTGTGTTAAATCTTGTACAAGTATATTGCTGTTATTATGTAACACCATAGATTAATACTGTAACACTAACATTGTGGTTTCTGGTTACCTCTGTGATAGATAAATAAATATTACAAAGTGATTTCTAAGAAGCAACATTTACATTACAAATGCTGTTATATTTACTCACGCTTGCTAAATATTTATAACGCTACCAGTAAATCCGTAGTAAATCCGTATTTGAATTGCGATTCCCTGTAAATAGATTTAAATCACAAGTGTTTTAAAGTGTTCGGAATTAATTACGCAATAATAAAGAATAAAAGCAACATCACCTAAATAATAAATAATTGTATCATATGAAGTGGATAATGTGCGAATTCGTAAATTAACGCGCTAATGACCATGCAGTTGTGCGCCCTTAAACACCACATCGTAAATTAACGCCAAATTTCTTGACTTTCTGGCTATTTATCTTCTAAATATCACATCTAACATAAATAATAAGTTACAGTCGCTCCCCACTCATCACTATATCAATTTAATGTACATAGTCATATAAACAATTTAGCATCAAAAACGTGTATAAAATGGTTATCAATGAATTCTATAATATAAATAGGTACCACAGCTTCACAAAAGTAGTCATTCCACAGGAGACCTCCTATTTCAATACGGAAGTGCTCTTCGGTGTGGTGACCAAACTTAGCAATAGTGTTCTAACATGTTTTATGGAAGTTGTATATGGGGTTTATGTTAGTATTTCTAGTTATACTTCGGTACTATACGCCCTATATCAATTTATAGATGTTGAAATTCGGATTTCACTTCATTTGAAACATATCCTTTGTACAATAGCTAAAATTATCTTTGAACATTTCTGTAATATCTCATCTACATATTTTCATCCCAGAAAATTTATTAATTATCCCTTTAATTGTTGTAAATGATGGGTCATGTTTTAGATGTTTATTTAACAACATTCCACACACGTTATTAAATTATACTTATGTTTTTTCATCCATTCAGTGGTACAAATTAATACTGGTTATTTTGAGAAATACAGTGAATATAGGAAAAATAATTGTATATTGAAGTTTGATAGTAATCCATTGTACATATGCAACAGGTTACTCATGAAGTAAATTCAACAAACAGCTGCCTCTCGTCGCAGGTAAATTTGGATATAGCGATACAGGTTTGATAAGGCATATATTTTATTCATTTTCTTGTGGCAAGAAATGGGTTACTATTTGCACGTTTCCATACACTATTTAGTGTTCTTTTTAAATAAATGCAACCTCAGCGACCGTAACATTTTAAATGTTCCTATCTCGAATAACACACAGAAGGTGTGTGTATGTGTGTGTGCACGTGTGAGTGTTAGTGTGTGTGTGTGTGTGTGTGTATGTGTGTGCGTGTGTGTTGTTTTCTTTATAAAGTGTTCCCATTCCCTGCTTCATTTCAAATAACCCTATAATCTGTATAGATCCAGTAATATGTTATAATTAAACTACTTGTTTCACAAGTCGGTTTGGTAGGCCAAGGCTCTGCATAGGGCTGTCGCGCCACGGGTTAACCTTTAACTTGTTTCACAAAAACCAAATATTTTACATATCTTGAATGTTACTTTGCTTAGCTAATATTATGAAATGATTATTATTGAAAGCTAATTGAGAGGTAGAATAATTGATAATGAACATCATATTCCAGTGCAGGATTCGTGATAATATTTTTATTTTTGAAAATAAAATAACTATTTTATCGATTCTGCACTGCCAAATACAAATTAAATTGTTGCTAAAAATCCAAAGTATCTGGTACAATCTTTATAAATAATTTATATGACCAATGCGTCTGTGGAAATGCACTCATGCCCACATATAGGATTATATTTCCAAACTTCATAACGAACAAAATGTAATAACCATTTTATGCTCCTTCACGAATAAGCAGAGGAATGAAATTTAAAATTTGATAAACAGTGTGGCTGAAGTAGGAGAAAGAACCTAAAATCAACTAACCCTAGTTTTAAAATTCCTCGTCAAATTTAAATTGGCATGCTCTTTGTGTAAAAACGTCGGAGTTCTGTCTATTATGACTCCTGTAGCGTAAATGACATCTTCAATATCGTTATTATTTCTCAGTAAACATCAGAAATTATGACAAATAACAGTCTTATACTTTTCTCAACTGGTAGATAAGTATTCTTTCTTTTTTCCCTGGGCATGCAAGAAGCATAGAATTTCAATGCCGATAAATTAAAAGTCTTTTGTTTTTCCTATTGTATCCTACAAGAAAATGTAATGTTACATATAAGGGGAAGAAACAGAAATAAGCAATTGCACTAGCGAGTAAAAAATTGTAAAAATGTTATATAAAGTTTAAAAGACATATCAACCATTCATTTGTTCAGCCATTTAGCACACTATATAGGTTTGGATTAAAAGTTTATCTGGATTATCAAGAAGTAAATACAATAATGCTCTTTAAAGTGGAACATAGAAAACCATTTAAATGGAACACATCAGTGTCTTAGTACAATTGATTCAGAGTCAAGCAATTACTTACTACCACCAGATGAATTAACTAAGAAATGTTGTAGTAGCCATTTTCTGTGCCCTAACGGCAGTAAAGTCACTTAGAATTGTTATATTAAAATAAAGCATATGAACGATGATGTTACATTTTTAGCTATCACCCTCAACTCCAGATTAAACTACACTGACCTGATGAATAGAATTTCCAAAATGGTAGTTAAAGTAATATTTATGTTACTTATATAATGATGATATAAATTTATTACATATTGTATATTATGCTTTTGTTGATAGCTATTTCCAATGTGGGACTTCATTGTGGGATAACCGTGGCTTCTCTAATATTTCATTTCAACTTCAGTATAAATAAGTTAGAATTATAAAATGGGTAAAATGTAGTATCGAAAATTGTAAACCTTTATTCAAGTCCTTCAAGAATTTATTTTCTTTTCTCTCTCTGTCTCTGTAAATATATGCTCTAGTAATTATGGTAGGTTCAAGTAATATAAACTATTTAAAACTAAATCCTCGTTGTTATAATGGGAGACAAGGAATTGTGATGTTATCAGAAATGATGTTTCGTGTTACACAAGACCAAAAAGAGCTTGCATTGTATGTCTTTGGAGTTGTATGATAAAATAACAGACATCAATAACTTAGGTTGCGTTCAGTTCAAAACGCCAATCAGATGCAACTTAGCTAATTATAGTATTTATTTAAATTAAGACTTTACGATTGTATCTAGTTTTAACTGACATTACTATATACCCACATATATAGTATAACGGCACCAGATGTAAATAAATAACTAAATAGGAAGTGAGGCTTAGAGGAAAATATTTATGTCGTAGTATTAATACATTTAAACTCTCTCGGCGTTATAATGGCTCAGTATACTAACAGGATAGAATATCTGTTGTGATTAATAATACTATAATCCGGATTTATAAACTTGGTTAATTTTTCCCCCTGAAGTACTTTACAATACGTCAGTTGCCTATTGAAAGCGCAAAAAGAGTTTGGAAGAATTGAAATTACTATTAAAATCCCTATTGCATGGCGGGCATGGGTCCTGGTAGAAGTAAAACAAGCGAATGGCACATCAGAAGTGAAGACATCAATTCAGATTATGCTGCCGGGCTGGGGCTTCATCGGACAATCTCGTGAAAGAGTAACGAGCCCGGGACGCGAATGACGAACGGTTTATAGGATAGCGAATGTTCCCTTGCGGAACTTTCATTTTATGGCAGTTAGGAAACAAACACGCTAACTTGGTACACTCTGTATTTCTAAACAGGAGGACGTGTGAAGATATGGAAGTTAAACTTTCTAATTGATGTGTTGCATTCCCTTGCTCGTGGTAAAAAGTACAACCATATGAAAATTCCAAACAGTGTCAAAGAATATTTGTGAAATGATTAACATCACAAAATTGTGTGCTTTCACGAGATATGCGGTTTGTATCTAGTAACATTTTGTAGTTCCCTTATGTTTAGAGCCTATACATAACTACTCAGAACGAAGGGGATTCGGAGCTACTGTCAGAAAATACATATGCATATATCTGTCATGCAAATATTTTCAACATGCGGTGCTTTAAACAAAATTATTACAGCTATATAAAATCAACAAACATTTTTCTTGCAAACGGTAATTTGGAACGGACAGATTTTCTTGAACATCATAGTATCGCATTCTTGGAAGAGACTGGACTTAAATTACAAAACTTTATCTGTAACCGACTTTAGTTTTGAGTTACACTTTCTGTTCACATAAACTTTTTTCATCCGTCTCGGTAGCGTAGATGGTAGCGTGTCTGCCAAAAGTTCAAGAGGGTCCCGAGTTCGAATCTCGGTTAGGGTGAGTTACCTGGATAAGGTTTTATCCGTGGTTTTCCCTTATCCTAAAAGACGAATGTAGGGTAGCTCTAACCTACATGGATCCCGGACTAATTTGAGCATCATTTCACCCATTTCATTCATCGTCCGATATGACTTAACGTTGGAAGATGTAAAATAAAAAAAAAAATGAAACGTTCTTCTAAAAGTGCTTTTTGTTATTGAACTTTGGGTAGAATGCAATATTCCCTCAGTGATAGATAAGTAGTACAGTAAGTAAAGAGGAAGAATAAAGCAAGTAAGAGAGAAAGTAATATGGAAATTATATTGCTCAGAATTCCTTAGAAAGGACTGCATATGAACAAATATACAAGGCTTCCGTCTTGTTTTAGTTCCAGCTATCCTGATTTTAACATAGTTTATTAATCATCTTCTTCTTCTGCTTCTTCTGCTTCTAATTGGAATAAAACGCCTACTGTAAAACAAATCTTCATCATTAATATTTTTACTACTGACATGTTCCTCTGTTTTAAACGTGATCATAGATTAACATTTTAGATACTCACCTTGAGTTTGAGAGCATTGCAGGTCGTCCCAGTTCTGGCTTGGCTGTACTTTTACAATCTTATGGCCAATGGATAGGATTATCCTGTTTATATATGAGTACCATATCATCGACCATGAGTTAGAAGCACTTTCAACCCCTGGCCTTGTAAATGCGGTTGACAAATAAACTTATATACTTATACGACTGATTTATGTGTAAAATAGCATCAACAGGTACTATGGTATTGGTGTGGTCGGCTTCCGTGATTATTACAGACCTCTTGAGTAACTTTGTAATAGTGAATGCGTTCACGAACCCAACCAAGCACACTGTTTTAATGTTATTACTTGTAAGGGTTACGTAGTGGTTGCCACATTTCTAAACATTAAGTTTCAGTATAAGGGTTAAAAACTTAATGTAGTTCGCATTCTGGGTTTCGCATAAGTCTGAATCCATATGGTGACAAAAGTGATAATGTGACTTTCACCTTAACTCAATTTATTGTTCCCGAAAATTCTTAGCCCAATGATCACTTACAGTCTTCTTAAATTTTTACAAATGCACTGAGTTTCAGGCACACAAACTCTCTTTAATGCGCCTTTAAGTGTCTTTATCACACACTACTTGCACTGCTTGTAATTCCTCCGTTTTCTACTTTACACTATTCTGCTCTGCTCTCCTCTGATAAAACTCCGATATTCACTGGTGAGCTCCCCTCTGCACTGTACACACTGCCTGAAGACTCATCACTACGAAGCTGGGACATACTGCACCCTTGCAGACCGATTCACAACTCTGGACCGCACTGCACTCACGACTAACAACTGGACTTATTCATATTTTAAGCTTCGCACCCGTTTTATACACACACACACACGCACGCACGCACACACACACATATATATAGTGAGTTTAGGTCCTCCAACATTAAGTCATATCGGACGATGAATTGAGATGGGTGAAATGATGCCCAAATGAGTCCAGGGCACATGGAGCTTAGAGCTACGCGACATTCGCCTTTAAGGATAAGGGAAAACCCCGGAAAACCTTATCCAGGTAGCTCACCCTGACCAAGATTCGAACTCGGGACCTCTTGAGCGTGAGGCAGACACACTACCGTCTACGCTACCGAGCAGGCTGTTTTATATATAGTCCGCCGGTTGCGGCGAGAATGTTTTGGAAGTGCAATACTCTTGACTTCCACAGTTCAATAAGCATAGAAGGTTCCGTGCGCGGTAACAATACGCCTTGCTTCTTTGGCTTGGTGCTAGTAACTTTTTTTCCGTCTTCTCAAACTGTTGTTCTGTTCTGTCAAACAACAAACTGGAATCGCAAATTAATTTATTCACTGAAAGCACCGGTTGTTACCATGGCATTATGTTTATGATTCACCGTTGGTATAGTTCTTTAAGAAGTGTAAAGCTAGGATAAAAATCCGTGTAGCATATTTTGAAATTCGGTCAGGGAATTCTGGAAAATTCATAGAAGTAATGTTAAGTAGGCTATCAATACATGCAGGGAACTTTAAAAAGTGCAGAGAAATTGGAGCTACGTAAATACTTTTCTTTCTATAAGCTTGCTGGAAATTATTTCACAAGCTAAGATGGAAAAAATTGATGCAATTTAGACTTCCGCTCAAAATCTATTTGCCTGAAAAATAAGCATTCCAACGTAATATTCATATTAGATTTGGAAGCAGATATTCAGACTACGTATTACTTCAACTCACTGTCCTAAAATGGGACAAAATGATTTAAATTCATAGCATAATTAAACATCTTCAATATTTAAATAAACGTATAGTTTTCCAATGGATTCCACCCCTCTGTGGAATTCCTGGAAATGAGCAACCGGATATTTTGGCCAAAAAGGGTTCCAAAATTGCTCAAATAATGAAACAAAATACTCCTTATGAAAAACTTGAAAGATTAATTAAAAACATTTTCACAACCAATTATGACAAATATCTTACTTCCTCTGAAAAACTTAACTGGAGGGATCTCCATAAGGAAATTAAAATAATTTCAGATCTGTCAGATCTGAAAATCATCTGTTGCAATGTTCTGATTAGTCATAGGCCACGATTATCTAAGTGTATATTGTTCAAGATTTCAATTAATGCGCTTTCTAGATGGTAAAACGACTTAATGAACATTGGTCACCTAAATGAATGTAAAATTTTCGGAAATCAAGATGATATAATCTATAAATACTGGGAAGAAGGGAGAAGAAAGATTTTACTATCAAATTCTGAGTATTAGACTCACACAGATACATACACATTGGCAACCAATTTCATCAGTCTATTTCATTTTCAACTTCATGGAAATACTTTGTTTACTTTCAGCACGATGAAATACAAACAGGACCTCAAGCACTAGCTTCCGGTCTGTGAAGACCGTACTGAACATGGCAGAGTCTGTTTAGTGAACGCCTGTGCAGGTTGCCCCTCAAAGGGAACTCACCCTCCCGCCCACTAATGACGGTCATAAATCTACCTCCACACTTCAGAAATGGAACGCTTTCATTGAGGACCAATAGAAACCCTGATACTCTGGAAGTGACAGTCGCATGTTTACTCCACGTGGAGTCTCAGTTGTCAAAGTTCCAACTTCCATTTTATCTGTTTCATTGCGTGCAGAAATTTGTTGTGTGTCACGATGTGGAGACCGTAGGAGGGAAATGCAGTGGTAAATGCAAATGAAGTAGTAGATTACTTTCAGTCAAGTGAAAATAACCAAAGTGATAACAATAGTGTGAATAACTGGGCCGAGTTATGTTGTTGGAAAAGCCTCAAAAACAAAGTTATAACGGCAACTGTTTCTAAGCAAGTTCAAGCGCTTATTTTGAACACATACAAATATGTGCTGAGAAATAATCTTGGTAAGGGGTCGTGCAATGAACCTGATGATAAATTCTGGGTATTCACAGAAATACAGTAAGAAATATTGTGACGAAAGGAATATCAAAGACACCGATCAAGTGTGAAAACAAAAGGAAACGTTTCTCTGAAGTAGATAATTTCACATGCAATTTTATGCGTCGAGAAATTTATAGATTCTTGCAAAAGGGAGAGCGCCCACTTTAGACGAATTGGTTGCACATTTGCAAGAAATTTGTGATTTTCCTTATGGGCGCTGCACTTTGGGCGGTCTCCTAAAGGAGCTGGGTTTCAAATGCTGTACATTGCGTAATTTAAGGGTTATTACGGAATCCAGTAGAATTGTAGCTTGGTGATATATATCATCAAAACTAAGGAAGTTTTGCAGTAATGGACATAAGATAATTTATTTAGACGAAACCTCGTTCGATACTCATGACATAAATAAATAAATAAATAAATAAATAAATAAATAAATAAATAAATAAATAAATAAATAAATAAATAAATAAATAAATAAATAAATAAATAAATAAATAAATAAATAAATAAATAAATAAATAAATAAATAAATAAATAAATAAATAAATAAATAAATAAATAAATAAATAAATAAATAAATAAATAAATAAATAAATAAATAAATAAATAAATAAATAAATAAATAAATAAATAAATAAATAAATAAATAAATAAATAAATAAATAAATAAATAAATAAATAAATAAATAAATAAATAAATAAATAAATAAATAAATAAATAAATA
The DNA here is from genome assembly GCA_030765055.1 of Mantis religiosa. Taxonomy (NCBI): domain Eukaryota; kingdom Metazoa; phylum Arthropoda; class Insecta; order Mantodea; family Mantidae; genus Mantis; species Mantis religiosa. Next base: position 120,617,623 of record CM060948.1, on the reverse strand, counting down.
AATAAATAAATAAATAAATAAATAAATAAATAAATAAATAAATAAATAAATAAATAAATAAATAAATAAATAAATAAATAAATAAATAAATAAATAAATAAATAAATAAATAAATAAATAAATAAATAAATAAATAAATAAATAAATAAATAAATAAATAAATAAATAAATAAATAAATAAATAAATAAATAAATAAATAAATAAATAAATAAATAAATAAATAAATAAATAAATAAATAAATAAATAAATAAATAAATAAATAAATAAATAAATAAATAAATAAAATCTGAATATTCTACCCCGGCACCTAGACAACTATACCGGGGCATATATCCAAATTTTCTCTTTATTTTTCCATAAAATCCTTACAAATGTTATAATTATACAAATCTCTCAGAAAACTACTCTACAAAAATAAAATGAAATAAAATAACAGAAATAAACACAAAAAGCAAAAAACGAAAGAAAACAACTATAAAAATTACAAAATCCTTATTTCCTAAATCTATATCTAAATCTACTAATTCTGTAGTCCACCATGGCCTCTGCCATCACTCTCTCCCTCCGCCGCCCATGCAGTCAACTCCATTGTTAGATTATTCAATAATTCTTCCCGTCTTATCCTATTTTGTATTCTAGAACTCCTTCTTGGATCTTGTACTATTCTTCGCCTATTATCAACTCTTTCTCCTTTGAATATTTTTACCTCCCATGCTTTCTTACTTACAAAGTTAGTCAAAACTTGTAATTTATTTACCAATTGTTGATCTCGAATTATGTCATATACGATATATCCTGCTAGCGCATGCCTCTCTTCTTGTTGGTGAATTGCATATCTTCCACATTCAAATACTACATGTTCAGGATTATCTTGTTTGTTACATAATTCACATATATCATTTTCAGTTTTATTGATTTTCTTCCAATAGGTCTTATAAGGTCCGTGTCCAGTTATATAATGTATAAATCCCTTTGTTGGTTGAATAAAATTCAATTTTAGTCTCTCTTTGACGTTCTGAAAAATTTCAAACACTCTTCTACCTTCTAGACTGTCTGTCCATTCTTTTTGCCATTTATCTTTTAAACTATTTTTAATCACCCAAGATTTGTTTGTTCTGACTCCAGTTATATTATAAACTTTTTCTAAGTTTCCTTTTTTCGCCCAAAATTTTGCGCCCTTCAATCTTATTAATAAATCAATCGGCCAAATGGCCGTTGTTACTAGCAATGCCATAGTTGGTGTTGTTTTTACAGCTCCTGTCAGACGTAATAATACTTTTCTTTGCGTTCTTCTCAACAATCTTCTTATTTGTACATCATCCATCCTTTCTGCCCAAACTGCTGCCGCATACGTCATAATTGAAGCAAAAATGGTGTTATGATATATCTGTATGTTACGCAATGGAAGTACAAAATTTAAATTGGTTATTCTTGCTAGCTTAAGCATTATTTTCTCTGTTTTCTGCCTAATATACTCCGTGTGTTTTCTGAAATGAAATTTTTCATCTATCATGATACCCAAATATCTCATCTCTTTTTCCCGTTTAATGTTCTGATTATTTATCTTCACTGTAGGATCCCGCTTTAAATTTCCCTTAAAAAGCACATAATTTGACTTGTTTGGTGCAATTTTTAGTTTTGTTCTGAAACACCAATTTGATAATGTATTTGTAACTTCTCTTGCTTTATTTTCTAGCTCTAGTCTGCTCTGTCCATCCATCATTATGACTATGTCATCAGCATACGCTATTACACCCAAAACCTTATGATCTCTTTCCAGTAGTTCTAATAAATCTTCTGATAAAATATCCCAAAAGAGGGGCCCCAAGATAGAACCCTGAGGGCAACCCTTGGTTATCTTCTTCCTAGTTTCAAAATTTGATCCACCAATGAATACTTCTCTATTGGAACAATAATCCTTTAATAAATTATAAATAGTACTTGAATATTTCTTGTCTTTTAAAATGCCGAAAAAATACGGCCACCATAAATTATCAAAAGCGCCCGATATGTCCACAAATAATCCAATTACATAATTCTTTTGGCTTTTTGACACTGTTTCTTGAATTTTTAATATTGCATCCTCAGTTGAATATCCCTTTCTGAAACCAAATTGTTTATTATTCATACCCAGCATCAACCTATTTTCCATTATTCTTTTATATATTAACTGTTCAAAGATCTTGCCAATAGCATTTAATAAACATACTGGTCTGAAAGATTTTGGTTGCGTTCTGTCCTTATCTGCTCCTTTGCACAAAATTACAACCTTTGCCTCCTTCCACAAGTTTGGAAATCTCCCTCTTGCCAAACAATCATTAAACAAGAAACACAAAAACAAGACAATTTCTTCTCGTAGATTATACAAGACTTCATTTATAATACCATCTGGACCAGGTGCCTTCTTCTTTTTTAACTTCTGCAGAATTAATTTTATTTCTGTAATATCAAAGGGATAAACAGGATTTCCTGCATACTGCAACATCATCTGGTTTCTTTTTTCAACATGAATATCATCATCTTCTTCCTCTTTATCATCTGGCAATAACGTATGTAATAACAATTCCACCGATTCTTTCCCACTTTCTGTCATCTCCCCATTACCCTTATCTAATGTGGTTAAGATTTCTGGCTTCTTAATTTTATCCATAATAATTTTATACGGTTGTCCCCAGACATCTTGTTTTAAATTATTTTCAACGAACTGTTCCCAATGTTGTTTTCTGGTGTCTTCTAATAATTGTTTATACTTTTGTTTGGCCTCCCTATAATTCTTTAAGTTCTCTTCTCATGGCATATCGAGAAAGGTGGCAACCTTGCAGAAAGGTCTGGAAGGAGGAGGGCCAGGGTTGTAAAACGATTATTAGGGTTCGTCAAAGGCAGCGGCCGACGTGCACAGGAGTTAACTAAACAGACTTTACGACCCTCAAAAGTAGCCTAAATATATACTCCTAATTCCTTTAGAAGACAAATCTGTCTTGCAATAGACGTAAAGTGTTTTGTTAGACGAGCCCAAATTTTTGACCAATAGAGCCATATTCCAAAAGATTACCAAGATTTTTTGGATTATAAGATTACGAAACTTGATTTTACTAATATAAGAATAATGTAACCAAACTTGAGAAAACTTACAGAAACCTTGATTTGTTCCTTAAACTTACTTACAACTACAAAAATGCTCTATCAGGTAAAAATGCCCAAAAATGCCCGCCTCGGTAGCGTAGATGGTAGCTTGTCTGCCTCACGTTCGAGAGGTCCCAAGTTCGAATCTCGGTCAGGGTAAGTTACCTGGATTAGGTTTTTCCGGGGTTTTCCCGTATCCTTAAAGACGAATGTCGGGTAGCTCTAAGCTCCATGGACCCTGGACACATTAGAGCATAATTTCATCCATTTCATTCACCGCCCGATGTGACTTAACGTTGGAGGACGTAAAGTTACTAACAAAAAACAAACAATACCCAAAAATTCAGAGAAAATACTCATAAAAATGGTTTAATTTGATTAAAAATGTAACGTTACATATGTATTTTGCACATATAATCACCTAAACATAATCAGAAAAAACATAGGAATTGAAATTTGGGCCCTAGATTTCAGTAAAGGATCATAAAAATTAATAATTGATTTATTATCAAATACCAATAGTAATGAATAAGTAAAAGCTGGTAAATTGTTAGCAGTAGTAGAGCTGGTGGTGGTGGTGGTGGTGGTGGTGGTGGTGGTGGTGGTGGTGGTGGTGGTGGTGGTGGTGGTGGTGGTAGTAGTAGTTGATGTTGTTGTAGTGGCAGTAGTAGTAGTAGTAGTAGTAGTAGTAGTAGTAGTAGTAGTAGCAGTAGTAGTAGCAGTAGTAGTAGTAGTAGTAGTAGTAGTAGTAGTAGTAGTAGTAGTAGTAGTAGTAGTAGTAGTAGTAGTAGTAGTAGTAGTAGTGGCAGTAGTAGTAGGAGGCATTATTCACTATTTGACAAAATTACATTTTCATGGCTTTGTTGAGAATAAATTATGGAGTTGAAACCTATATAAGTTTACGAGACTATCAGTAGCTACTTGTGGAACGAAAATAGAACATAAAATGTTATTCTGTCAACTGCAATTCTAATTTGGTTATGGAAAAGGAGCATTTGTTGCAATGTTCTATATACAAAATAAAACTGCATCCGATGAAAATTTATTGAGATGCTAGGAGAATGACATAACAAAGATTTCCCAGGGCACTGTTGAAGAGGGAATCATTCATATGTGTAAGCACAGATATGATTCCCCATCTTCCCCAGAGTTTGAGAGTATGAATGAGATGCTGAATATGTGGATCACCTAATAATTAAAAAAAGCCCTAAGTACCAAAACCCCCAACGTATACGATATAACACCACCTGCAATGGGCGATATGTTCCAAAAGGAGCATGGCCGTCGATATGACTATTTCATTTAAAAGGCGTGGAATAATTAAAAAAAAACTTCAACACAGAATTTCGTGAGATGGTGTCGAAGGAACCGTGTTTACCCATTTAACGTACCGAATAACCAGCGCCAACTTATCTATAACCTTGCGCAATAGCACCAAATGCATGAATTTGATCTACAAAAATATACATAAAGCCCTAATTTGTGTGTTAAACTTTCAAATGAAACGATCTAAAATTATGAATAGTTTACGGTTCCTTAAATGCTCCACAGCAAATCTTCCGCAACACAATTTTCGTTGACTGTACACATGTACTTCCCCATGCAAAGGAGTTGTAGGAGAGTATTTGCACTGACTTAGTCATTATATCTGTAATAGCTGGTGGGTCACCATTTGTAACAAAGGACTGTCGCCCCGCGCTTACCCCTCTCATTACTCCATGTCTCAACTGCAGGTCATAAATCAAAGATCCATCATACAAAGAATGTTTACTTTATTAACTGTCGAGCAAAGCACGCGTTCAAAGACAGTGAAGGTAACAAAGCAAAAGCCTGTAGGAATACATGTTTAAAAGCCCTATATTCACACCAGTCCTATGGCTTGAGAATCAATAAAATGTCGTCGTTTATTTACACAATAAGAGGTAACCTAAGGGGTGAAAATTTTCTCTTGGGAACTAATGCAGTCAAACTTCGGAGCTTTTTGCCAGATTCGATCATTGTGATAAAAAACATTCCCTAAGAGTTTCAAAATCCTTACATAATTTAGGCACAGAATACTTATTTTGACATAATTATTATTTACTTAATAATAATTCTGTGCAACATTTTGTTCTTACTACGCTGAAAATGTAAAGAAAATTTGCACCTATAAGTATCAGAACTATGTTTTACAAATATTTCATAAATGAGATGAAATGAATCAGTGTAGAACACTTCTTGAGAACTTGATACGCAGAATATAAATAACAAATTTGATATCTGCGCTCTCATGACTAGGTCCCAGATTTTGATGAAAAGTCATCTTTTTTCTCAGTAGTCACAGACGATGCTTATTGGAAATTGAGTGTATTCTGGAACAAATACGATATACATATATGGTTTTTATAGGTCATCAAAATGAATTTTTTCCACATTTTTATAATAAATTCCTTTTTAAAATTTAGATGTATTTTGCGGTCATTTTCTTTCTTTTTCAGGAATTTATACAGCATTTTTATCTGTAGGGGGAGGCCCGGGTTCGATTTCCGTAGCGGACCTAACCCTGACCCATGGGCCTTTGCGGGGGCGGGGGTTTAAAATAATCTGTGCCTTAAACTTCATTTACCTATATATCTTTTATGAAAAAAGTAACTTTGTAAGTGTGCTAAACATGTAATTAACAGTGTCATAACAGTGCTGGTGAATTATTGACGCATCAATTTCAGGAATCGCCAATTGCATCATGCAATACGTGTGGATTGCATCAGTCAGGACTTCAGGAGCTAAAAGTATCGCAGTAAGGAGAGTAGTTTGTGAGGTGTGTAAATCTGTTGTGTTGTGGAATTGAAATGCCGAAACAAAAACAGTCCACTGCATCCCGTTTGAAACAGTATGTTTCAGAGTTTGGCTGAAATCTATTCTCTAGTGATGGAAATGAAATGTGTAGTGTTTAACGCCCACTTTTACTACATACGGCACCGCAGGCGATGACACTGATGATATGTGAGATGAAGATGGAGCACCGGTGGAATGAGATGGCGGGGGAAACCGGAGATCCCGGAGAAAAGCCGCCCCAGCGCCGGGTTGTCCACCACAATATCTCACTTTGCGGTCGCCTGGGATTGAACCCAGGCCGCCTTGGTGAGAGCCAAGCGGTCTAATCACTGAGCCACGGCGCGGCCACTAGTGATGGAACTGTATTGTCCTGTAAAGTGTGCGAAATTACAGTCACTGCAGACAAACGGTTCACCGTAAAACAACATGCTGCTAGCTGCTGCGAAATACATTTGCGAACTCTTCAAAAAGTGTAGAAAAGGCAAGCGTCTCAGTTACTGTTAAAAGAAACGGCTTCGACGTCAAGTAACAATTCATCTTCCTTTTATAAAGAATTATGTAAAGTGTTTGTTAGTGCAAATATTCCATTAGGAAAATTAAGTAATTCCAAATTACGAGATTTTCTTGAACGTCACACTGGTCATACAATTCCAGAAGAATCAATTTTGCCTAAAAGTTACTTACAAAAATGTTATGGAGAAACGTTAACCCGAATACGTGAATATGTGAATGGGAAGAAATGAATGTATCATTTGATGAGTCAACCTATTCAGATATGCCTTATATAGCCAATGTAGTTTTTGTTGTTGATGGTGAATTGAATGGGTGAAATGATGCTCAAATGGGCCCATGGTCCATAGAGCTTAGAGTTACCCGACATTCGTCTTTCAGGACAAGGAAAAACACTGGAAAAAACTTATCCAGGTAACTCACCCTAACCGAGATTCTAACTCGGGACCTCTTGAACGTGAGGCAGACCCGCTACCATCTACGCTACCGAGGCGGGCAGCCAATGTAGTGATAGGTAAGCTAGAAGCTACTAGTGCCGGACAAATGTTTCTTCTGACCTCAGAGGTAATGGAAGCTGTTAACCACTGTCAGATACGCAAACTATTCGATAAATCTATGAGTTTATTGGAATACTGCATGACAACGTGCTCCTCTTCCTAACAGACGCGGCGCCTTATATGTTAAAAGTGGCAAAATGGGTCCAATAATTTTACAGTAAGATGGTGCATGTTACGTGTTTGGCCCATGCTATTGTGGAACAGGTCAGATCAAAATTTCCAGAAGTAGATACTTTAATTTCCCCAGTAAGGAAAATATTTTCAAAAGCGCCAACCCGAACTATGTATATCTAAGAAAAAGCCCCTAATATAGCTTTGCCTCCGGCACCAATTTTAACACGGTAGAGTACATGGTGAACTGCATGTATATATTACTGTAACAATTTTCAGATAGCCAGAGAAGTGGTGGATAGTTTTGATAGGGTAGATTCTAAGGCAATTGGGAGCGCACAGGATCTGTTTTCTGATACTCAAATCCAAGGTAAATTAGCTTTAACTAAATCAAATTTAGCATTTTTGACGGATACCATAACCGGCTTTGAAGAAAGGGGCATGACATTGGATAAGTCGATTGAGTTAGTGAGGATTGCGGAAGAGGAAAGCAAAATGTAAAAGGTGAGATTGGGGACAAAATTAGACAGAAACTAAAATTTGTGTTGGACAAAAATAAAGAACACCAAACAGTTTGTCAGATTGCCGATATCTTATCTGGAGAAAACCTCTAAACTGATATTTTTGAACAGGATTTAACAGGCTGTGACATAGTGTTTTTTAAATATGCACCTATAATATCTGTGGAAGTGGAGAGAAGTTTCTCAAAGTATAAAACAGTTTTAGCTGACAGCCGCCGTTCCTTTACCTTTGATAACTTGAGGATGACCATGGTGGTGTACTGCAGCGCTAAGTAAGGTATGTTTTGGCTAATGGGTACAATAACTTATCTTTTCATATATTATAAAACTGAAAATTACCTGATGAATTTTGGATTTATTTATTATTTAGTTGCATTAATTGCATTATTTACTAAGAAAGTTAATTTTGACATGTGGTTATTTGAACCATATATTCATTATTTGTCTGTGACAGTTATTAATTTATTATTATGAAAGAAATTATTAATTTTTGTTAGGTCTTTTTTTTACATTTTATGTGCTTCTTTTATATTTTAAGGGCATTTTATAGCTCATTTTTAAAAAAAAAAATTAGGTCAACAACTTCGGGGCGCCACTCATTACATACTTTGCTATCTCTCTCTCTCTCTCTCTCTCTCTCTCTCTCTCTCTCTCTCTCTCTCTCCCTCCCTCTCTCTTGTCCTCTCCAGTATATACTGTATGTCAATCGAGATGAAAGTTTGTATCAATGGTTTCATTACGTACAGTTTAAAAAGCGATAGTTATATCTTTTAAGAGCTGGTCAGTATTTGATAACTTTGTAGTCCCTTTGAGACACTAGGACATATAAAAGCGTGTAACAACCCCCTATTTCAGAAAAGCACAAGTATTTGAAAAGACCATTCAAAAACTAAAAGTCTATTTACACAAAAAAGTTAATTTAATGTTACTGTGTTTTAATTAAATCTACATTTTTGTAGTAATAAGTTGTCTATCTCTTACGGTTTTCTATTATGCAAAGTTTAGCAGAAAGAGGACACTTTTGAGGCAAATTCTAAAAAAAAAAAAAAAAAAAAAAAAAAAAAAATAGAAGAACCATCAAAGGTTAAGTTCAAACTTTAAACCGCTAAGAATGTCACATTGTTGGTCAAACAATAAGCATAAAAAATTTATTGGATAAATTTCCATCGTTATCTTGTTCAAGATATACTGCAATTAGCTTGAAACACCATGCACAGCATATTGCAGAAAATGTTTTGGGATATTGGCAATTTCTTGCAATATAGCATTATTCGCCTGCAATGCGGTTGTTGAATGTATCGTTCTTTGAGGTAACCGCAGAACCTAAGTCTGGGCGAATTGAAATCTGGAGATCGCGGAGGACACATTGTTGGGAAGTACCTGCTGGTGACACGATAAATATGGCACATGTCTCGTATTTCGTGATTCTGGACCAATAATCAGACGTTAATTCAATAAAGCCTTCATGAGTTAAGAGCTACCTTATGGTGTAGCTGCACTTAATAATTCATCATTGCCCCACAATTCTTTGAAGAAGACAATAATGGAATAAGACGAATGTTAAAGTAAATAGGAAGCACTAATACAGCATGCTTGATAAACCCTCATTCCTAGACGGAGAAATCACGATGTGGAAAACAATATTCATGCAGTATGGTGCTCCATTCCCACATCTACACACCTGCAAAACAATGAATCAAACAGATGATTGGCAATCGTGTCATTGGGAGGCACCTTCCAACAATATGGCCACGGTGATCTCCAGTTCTGATTCCAGCCAACTTTACGTTGTGCGAATCTCATCCAACACATCCAAACACCCCACTGCAGCTGAAGGATGCTCCGTAGGGGAGGGGATCCTTCCCCTTCAGCTGCCGTGGTGCGGGCGCTGCGGACCCTTAGCACTCGTGGTACCTGACGTTACTAGAGGAACCTCTGGCCGAACTGCCGAGCTGTACGGATTGTACGGATTGGGTTGGACTCGAGGCGGCATTGTGTTCCCTACACCCACGGGGAATTGGGTACCTCCGGCCAGGCTACGGCCACCCGGAGGGGGTAGAGCGTTGCCTAAAACGTCCCGGGTACTAGCCTGCAAAGCTAGTAGAAGGTGTGCTAGATCACCAGGCGGTCCCACCGAGGTTTTCGGTAGTCCTTCCTGCGGGGTTGACTCGCGTAAGTGGCGTATCCACTTCCATCCCGTCCTGACGTTGTGCTCAGCGGGGTCTTTTTAGACTCCAGGTATTGCCCTATGGAAAGAGCCCCGGAGTATCCATCGCTCCCGGGTAGAAGCAGGCCCGGGTTCTTGGTCCTACGGGTCCAGGACTAATGGCAGTGGATCCTCTGCACTTAACTGTCCCTCAAGTAACTGCCAATATTTCAAGTTATCTGAAAATTACTGTACATTATGTTGCAGACAAAATTCTAAACAAGGGAAAGGCGAATATATTCCCAAAATTTTATTAACAGCGTTTGCCAGCCTCGGTAGCGTGGTGGTAACATATCTGCCTCACGTTCAAGAGCTCCCGAGTTCGAAACTCGGTCAGGGTGAGTTACTTGGATAAGGTTTTTCCGGGGTTTTCCCTTATCCTGAAAGACGAATGTTGGGTAACTCTAAGATCTATGGACCCTAGGCTCATTTGACGATCGTTTCACTAATTCCATTCATCATCCTATATGACTTAACGTTGGAGGACGTATATTACAAAGGGGAAAAAAAAGAAATTAACACCGTTGTTTGCAAAACATATGACGTTCTTTTTCTCTGATCTAAAAGATTATGGTATCTACTAATATCGGCTTAATATTTGAACGGGCTCTAAAAGACTGTATAAAATCCTTTGATCATAACAATATCTTAAGCATTTTGTAACGGCCATTGTAAAAATCACAACTTCTCCAGCTAGATTACATCATTTGACGAAAAGTGTTGAAAGAAGTTCAAGTCTTGAATTCGGAACCATAGAACACGTTTCACGAATATAGTATTTAAGCTGACCCACAGTAAGTCAACGCGACAGTTTATGGACAGTCGAAAGATAGTCAATAAGTGTACTCGCTCATGGCTAGTGAGTCAGTTGTGACTGAAACTTCACCCAGAAGACTCAGACCACGCCAACACTTATGATGTTAACCGCAGGCGTGAAAGAAACGTTTGGATCTTCCAACACCGGCAGACCACGGCTCCTGATCCCGGAAAATTCTTCTATCTAAAAATTAGACGCCGGCCATGAAAGCTTGCGACTATTCAGAGACCTAAGAATCTCAAATATATAATAAGCGCAAAAAGAAGGAGAACTGAACAAAGTGCAGCAACAAACAAGCAAGCACACTGTCTACTGCCGCATGGAAAATTCTACCGTAGTTCCGACATGCGGCAGAGAAAAAAAGAATTTAATTAGTTTGGTGCCTGGTGCCATAATCAATTCATTAAAAAATAATGCAAGAATGGCTACAAAATCAGGGTATCGATAATGACCAACGAGCAATAGAACCGATGTGGTACAACATAAAAGAATCAAAGATGAATTCAATCGATATGCAATTGACTCCATAGCTGAATTAAATGGACATAACGTAATTCGCTTACCTCGTATCGTTGTGATATGTATGCTGTCGAGCTAATATGGGCACAAATGAAAGCAGATGTGACGAAAGGAAATGACACATTCAAAGAACGACAGTTAAGTGATATCTTACGCAATTCAGCGCTATAACTTACTCCAAAATATTGGAAGGCTGCCTGTGAATATGTCAAGGAAGCAGAAGAAATGTGGTGGGAAACAGGGGGATTGATTGATGATATGTTGGCCAATTTCATCATAAATTTAGAAGAAAGGACTGAATCGCACGATGACTTCGAACACTGTAGTTGTAATCCGACACCCTATGACAAAGGAGCTGAAGATACCTATTAGGAATTTGCCGGGACTCTCCTGGAAATCCCTAATGGACGGTATATCTATACTACCGCCATCTACCAGTAGTCTTTAAAGCACTACGATTGTAAGTATTAAAGGGATAGCTACAGTATGTCATACTTATAGTTTCTCAAATGTGAAGCAATAAATTGCTTTTATTTCCCTTGCAAAGAGAACACAATTATAGAGCAAACAACTTTAAACGTTTTGACTATCGCTTACAGATTAATATATGTAGTCTCTTATTCCTTTGCACCTACATGAAAATTAAAAATAATATCTTTATTTTCGATTAACACGAAAAGAATAGATGAATAAGCGTTTGTAAGGTTGGCATTAGGATCTGGATTAGGATTACTACGGAGGGGATTCGGCACTGCAACCAGTTTTTTATCTATGTCCCCAAGTGGGGCATCCCTGGGAGGAAGGATGAGGCGATAGGCAACAGAGGGCGGCCGCCCCACGGAGCCACGACAGTACAGAGGGCAGTATGCCTACAGTTTACTTAGATGGAAACCTCCTGCGGTATGCTAGGACAACGGATATCCCCCTACTGTAGCTTGAAAGCGGTTCCAGCAGCCGGTTCGGAGACCTGCCGCAGGAGGAAATGGTTCACTCAGAGCATATCATCCTGCCGTGCAGTACCGTGACACCCACTGAGACTTCTACCCTGAAAGATACCACTACATGAGAGATGATGTGAAACGATTATGGAGATGAAATAGAGGGACAGGAAATTCGGGGGGTGTAATTAACCTACACAGTATTTGACTCGCGACCCGGAAAACCCCGAGAAAAATGTCAGGTAGGTCGGCTATGAGAATCAAACCTGGACCTCCCGAATGCGGGACACATACGAAACTGCCTGAGCCATCCCGCTCGGTGTTTGTAAGGTAAGTTGTACAAGGGTTAAAGGAAAGACATCTGAGTACAACACAGGATTTTTAGATATAAGTCTCTCCCTCTCACTTTCTGTTTCTGTGTATGTGTGTGAACAGACAAACACAAAAACAAAAAGTTGCTAAATGCCAAACTTGGTATTTAAGTTGAGCATCTTCCAAAAATGTCCTGCACCATGGCGTAACGACCTAAGGCCGCATGCCTAGGTTCCTGGCCACGGAAGGCGGCCCGGATGCGCTCCCACCCATGGGTGCGGATTTTCAGTCCCGGTTATAGGACTGGTGCCCATTCAGCATCGTGAGGAAAGTGAGGAGCTTACAGGTAAGCGGCCCTGATCACGAAAACCAACGCTCCGGCTGGGGGATGCCAGAATGCTGACCACATCATCTCTGTATCGGTTGGATGATCACCCAAATCTGCCATGCATAAGTGGGCGTGAGGCCGGCAGTCGGGTTCGTAGGCCTTGACCTCTTAGGGTTGTCGCGCCAGGGTTTATTTATTTTGTCTTCCAAAAATGCAACACGATAATTTGTAAGGAAATCCCTTATCCCAAACTAACCCTTGTATTGAAGATTGTTCTAAAACTTTAATTTTCTCAAAAATCGTCTCAGGATATTCAAAAAAATACTGTATGTGTAAAATATTTTATTGACTAAATAAATGTATATATACAGCTTTTTTGGTTTGTCCATCATAAGTCTTCATCATTCTGAATGACTTTTACATAGCTGGTAAACCGTAAAATATGTATGAAACCCTATTATATAAAAAATGCACATCTCGTTGCGAAACACAACCTATGTCAAATGCATTTCTTTTTTTCGGAGTCAACAATTTCCGAAATATTCAATATTATTTGTCTAAATTTTCCGGTACTTAGGCTCTTCTCCAATGGGAAGTCATTCGTTTTTATGATGTCCTGAGAATACAAAGAGAGTCGATCTTAAGACATCACACAGCTAGCAGCAATTGTAGGTTTTGACTACCGTTTAAGTCTACGGAATTTTCCTATTCCTATTGCACGTACAAGGAAATGTGTAAAAGTAATATTACTATTAAATCATCTAGAGCAACATGTAGCACATAGGGGAATAAACGTTTTAGAGAATGTTTTGTACAAAAGCGGGTAGAGAAAGTCATGTAAGTTCACACTAGGGAATACCACTTGCTACTCCCACTCTGTTTGGACCTGTTTGTTCACATAAAATGAAGTGAGCAATATAATCGTAAGCTGAGAAATGCCATTTGTCTTATTTGTAATGCACATGCCTATTCAATAATTAGTTACTCACTATTTGAGAGTTAGCAAATTTGCAAACAGACCTTGAATTATCAAATGGCAACACTTTATTTGAAATCGCTCGTCATGGAGCCTTCATAAATGAAACGTGAAGCAATTTGATTTCATACTTTATTTTAAACCTTTTTACATTTTGCATAAAACATTTTAAACCCATCACCACACTACCGAGAGGGAGGTCTCAGGTGGTTCCGTCTGTGGCCCGCATTCGGGAGGTCCGTGTTCGATTCCCGTGGCCGTTTTCCTTACTCAGGGAGTTTTTTGGGGATTTTCCCGGGTCGCCAGACGAATGCTAAGAGCTAATTACATTCCTTACACTTTATCTCCACTATCATTATACATCATCTCTCATCTGGTGGTCTCTTTTAGGGTAGAAGTTTCGGCGGGTGTCTCGGCACTGTCGTGAATCCTTGGTCGCCGCCCTCTGCTTTCTCGCGCATCATCCTTTCTCCCGGCCATGTTCCACTTAACCGAATCCCCTCTGTATTACTCCGAATCCCAAACACCACTTTTATTTTTAAACCGGTCACTATACTGAACTTCTGCGTCAGCATCACTAAACCTCGCACATGCCACATTCATGTACCCCAAACCCTTTAATATTATCAGAAACTTGCATGACATTTCAGCTGTTGCTGTATCTATTTACCTCACTAATAAAAACTGTATCATATTAGAACATTAATATAACATTTTGGAACATTCTACTCCATATTCTTTACTGAGGCCATTGTATATTAAACTTTTAAATATTCTGTTATTTGTAGTACTTAACCATTGCAAATATTAACTGTGTAGTTTGTGAGTGTCAATAGTAGTATCAATAGATATCCAGGTAGCTGTTTATACACTTAGCTGTTCACATTTTGAGGTATTTCCTTTCATATTTTGAGATATTGCCCTTTTGACCTTCAAATAATTCGATGCCAAGGTATACACAGAAATAAATGTTTTGAGACTGAGTCCAAAAGAAAGGAAAAGGGAATATAAAACCAATATTAGGAAAAAGGGCTGTGTGCGTTTGTGTGTGAACAGTATAATTCAAAAAGGAAAAGACGTTTAAATATCCAGCTTGGTATTCAAGTTCAGCATGTTCCATGGATCTGGCAAAAGGAGATTCAAGAAAGCTATCTATTCCCAGACTATCCTTTATATGGAGCACATTTAGGACATTTTGAATTTCTCTGGAATGGATCTAACGAATTTGGTGTTAGCACATGTTTAAGATATTTTCGTAGGAGATGAAGCTTCTTTGAGTTATATCGAAATTTTTCATAAATTCCCTTCATTTTGGATAAATTTCGCACAATTGGTAACGGATAGACAAACTATTTTACACCAAAAATGCAGATCTCTTTAATAGACGATTTATGTGAACCATCTTCCAGATATCCCTTGTCATTTTTTTTCAATTTGCTGTTACTTATCCTTTTCTCAAATGGAAAGTCGTTCTTTGCCTTTTAATCTGGGAGATACAAAAGTAATGGAATTTCAAAACACTCACAAAGCAGCCAAGTTTTAAATAAGTTATTATTGCCTACAGCATTCCTTGAATCATCAAGAATATTAGCAATATGGTGTTTTCAACGAAGTTTTATCTTTATTATCGTGAGGTTAAGAAATGAGAATTTGAGAGAATAGCTTGTAAAAGAGTAGAGAAAGTGATGTGACTGCAACATATTAGACTTTTTCTCTTGGTCATCCAAACAAAACGCAATTTTATAGCTATCACATAGAGACCAAATCTTGAATATGAGAATGCTCATATCTGGCTTAATACGAAAATGATATCATGATAGGTAACATAACGTGAGAAGAATTATAACACTTTATGTGTATGTAAATACCATGTGTAGAGAATGTGTTCCACGCCACATTTTCGTCTTTCAGGCTGATTTTGATCACTGCAGTCTGAAATCTGAAGAATGTATATCGCCGACACACCGCAATTACAAGACAGATTCAAGCGGAACACGTACATATTTTACGATAAGGTCCTGTGACCCGTTCTTTACGACTACCCCACCTCCTATGCTGCCCTCATTACCTGCCTAATGACTCGTGTCCGAACCGAATCTAGTGTTGCCACATGGGGCGTGGTCACTGCCATTAACAATTCACTTGTTCTTCAGCAGGGGGCCGTCTATGTTTGAATGGGTTGTATCATACACCCTAGCTTTGCTTTCCCCACTCCGCACACAAACTACCCCATAATCTAGGATATTACTTCATATAAAAACTCTCCCCCCTAATTCAGAGTCCCCCAGCTCTTAAAACACGAAACATTTGCTTGAATATCGACACATGTATATTTGAACAGCAAAGTCCCCTTCATAGACTGCGGTAAGCTGGAGCAACAAACTTGGCTTACCTCTACATACTAGTGGCTTGGGAAGCACACACCGAAACAAAGATTGTTTTACTCTTCTTCGTCTTAGTTCATGCAGCCTATTCATCTTCTCCTCCGACGTCCGATATTTCTATGCTCTCTTGCTTCATATTATAATATGTGTAGCTTTCACATGACTTCCTCTACACCCTCTTCTACAAACTATTATTACAAATGTTTATTCTTCTACTTGCTATTATATACAATACTTCATACTCATTTACACTACCCGTTGTATATACAAGAATACGGAAGTTAAAGTGACGTTCAAACAGTTTTAAAGCCGATTCTAGAGATGCCTTCGAAATTCTGTTCTCTTTGGGTGAACATGAGTATGGACAACTAAGGCGAAAGGTAGCAATTTGTAGTTGAGAAAGGTGTAAATTGTTTTAAAATTGAAGCTAATTACCAAGAATATCTTTGAATTCATTAATACAGTAAAAAGTTTTCTTTCACATAAATTGTGGCTTTAGTGAGAACTAGATCTTTTGTGTAGTAAGACTTTGTCTTATTTTGACGGTATATCAGTTACAGAAAAAAGTCATTCAGAATATAGAGGAATTTACAGACTGTTCCAAGAAAACTCAACACCTTGAGTTTTTTTTTTTGTCAATAGTTCTAGTAAAAATCGTTCCAGTCATTTTTCAGAAAATCAAAAATAAGGAAGCTTATCCACGTAAAGGAAGTTTGTTATTGTAGAATTTCCTTCTTTATTTTCTGGAACATTTCTTTTATATTTCTGAGCTTAAATACCAGTATTAATAGTTCACCAAGTTTTTGGTTTCGGGTTCTCTGTTCATAGACGGACAGGGAGACAGACTGACTGACAGATACATTCAAGGACGCAATTTTTTCAGAAAATGCTCCTTTATACAGCAGGACTCAGAACACGCAATTACAGTGAAATATTGACATCAAATGTTATGGGCGGAAGACAATGTAGCCTCTTATTGTTAAGTAGGTATTAGAGAAGGTAATTGTTTAGTTATCCGCAATTCAGTCTTATTTATGCTTTTGTATTCTGTCGGAAAGGTGGAGTATATTTACTTGTTTACTGTCTTCGTTTACAGCTGGAAGCTATTTACGGCCTGTTACGCCTTGGTTTCCTGAAGATAGAAACTCCAGACGTTCCGTCCACACCTGCGGTGGACACCTTCAGTGGCTCTGTGGAAGGATCCTTGTAGAAGGATGAGCTGCATCAGACGTCAGACTTTAATGAGGTATATGAGGTATGCAATACACTTCACCGAAAATGCACGTTTTGAGAGTTAAAAACCCAACGGACAGATGACAACATGCTGCATTTGAAATGCACAGCAAATTATGCATATCTATGTCAAGAATTTAACTTAACTTCAAACTGAAATATTTTAAAGTAACTTGTATATCAACTCTTTTAAGTGTTTCTTGAACAGCCAGTACACCTAACTTTGTTTTGTTTTGCTGTTGCAAGGGCAGAAATAAAAACACAAGGAATAATGTGTCACGGCAGAATGTACAACTTTAATCGTGGTTATGTACCTTATGTACTACACCTCCTTTAATTTGAAGTGAATAAAATTTACTGCTTCGGGTGAACATCCAACTTAATAACAAGTTTTTGTGATTCTTCGTTCTGTCTACCGCATACTACTTTGTACAACGCTAACTGAAATTATACTAAATTATTTCTCAGTAGATTCGTCCTATCTGTCAAGTGAATTTTAGGTTTAAAACCCTTATACCTGATAGAAGGAAACCCAAAATCTCACCTGCAACATATAGTTAGTCAATCTGTTCAGAATGATTCAGATAAATTGATGGTGATTAATCAGCCACCTTTAACTGGAAAAGTCATATTCAGAACCTGGAGCTTAGCGTTACCTCATATTCGTTCTCTCGGGAGAAGGGAAAAACCTGTAAGAACTCTGAACCAAGTAACTCACCCGAACAATATTCCAACTTGAATTTCTTCAAAGAAACGGCACCTTGGGATAACAGAAGTGGGCTGGTCCAGATAGATCTGGCTGTAATATGGAGTGATAATATTTCTTCTTATACATATTTTTGTTACTAATCATCACAATGCAACCTGTTTGAACACGATCATTTGTAATTTATAGTATATATATATATATATATATATATATATATATATATATATATATATATATATACATCCTGCGTCGTGGCGTAGTGGGCCAGAGCGTTCTACTTCGGTTCCCAGCCGTGGACTTCACCCGAAATCAATTCCTCCCTTAGGTCGATTTTAACGATTTTAAATTCCGGTTATAAGACCAGTGCGCACTCAGCATGTTGAGCAAATTAAAGCGCCACGCTAGGTATCGTATCCTGGTTCCAGAAAGCCAACTTTCCTGCGGGATGCGGTCAACATACCATACGTTATTTTATCCAGAGTAAAGAATTGCTTACTCTCTTTTCATTTATCTCTAGCTTCCTTTATCATTGCTTTCCTTAATATGAAACCATAATATTCACCAGAACCCAGATATGTAGCTTCACACTGTGTAGAGATAAGAACTTTTCAGTGATGAATACCTTCCACATCTAATCATACCGATATAGCTCCCTTCTTACTAAATTATTGCATAATATGTATTTGCATTTCATTGGGTTGCTATACATAAAACACTTTGTCCAAGGTGAGATCGAGCTCTCAACCTTAAGATCATGAGACTTAAGCGCTATCTTCCGAAGCCAAGCTTAAAATCTCGACTTACTGAAGTTTAAAGCTATAACATAAACTCCTAGCGGAAAAAGTAGGTACTTAGTGCTAATAGTCTTTATTCAGCGTCAGATTGAGCGTACATATCACGTAGAGAGGAGAGAGCGACAGAGGAGGAGATAATAGATAAGGAAAGTGAGGGAGAGATAATAACCCAGTGAGAGTTAAAAGACAGGTGGTACGAGAGAATTAAAGAAGCAGGAAGAGGTGGAGAGACGGATGTAGAAATTTGCACAGCGAAAGAGATCGAGGATGAATGAATTAAGAAGGAATGAATTAAGGTAAAAGTTAAAGAGAGAAATAAGAGAGAGAGAGGGTGGGAGGTTCTACACATTAAACACAATAACACAAGGAGATTATTAGGGAAACTACAGACTTAGTTTTAGACAACATTTTGAAAAGGAATTCAATATTTTTAACAACTTCAGAGGTTAACGAGAGAAATAAGAGAGAGAGAGGGGGGGGGGTCCTACACATTAAACACAATAACACAAGTAGATTATTATTGAAACTACAGTTTTAGACAACATTTTGAAAAGGAATTCAATATTTTTAACAACTTCAGAGAGAAGCATTTTTAAACATTGAACCACCAGCATACAATTCTGAAGTTATATTTTTAGTAATTTAATGAGTAAACTTATTACTCAAGCAAGTGTTTCTGGCAATTTGTTGTCCTATTTCTGTAACCTGTTTAGCTGTTATATATCTATCGCGGGCTTCGAATGAAGTATCCGGTGGTAGTTCTACTCTTTAAACTTTCAGATTGTCTTAACTTTGCTTACGTACATTCACTCATTCATATACACTTGCAGATTTTTAACACTATGCAAAGTAAGGAATGATCCTAATTAAAGTTACATATACGGCTCATTGTGCTATATGTTTAATTACCTTGTAATGCTTAACGGAAAATTTAAGGAGTGAAAAAAAGGCCATAACATATAAAATTCTAAAGTAGAATTTGAAGTTCTCTTTTCTCTAAATTTTAAATTGCTCCCAAGTATCAGCATGGATTCACATGTTACAGAAGAGCTTGGTGTTTCAGCTACCTCCACTTCTTACTGGAATTTCAGATTGGGTAACTTTGAATAACATAATCTATGGAAAGAAGCCTTCTCGACCAGGTGAATTAAAGAGATTTAGAAAAATAATGTAGCTGATACATTTAGGAGATCTTCAAATTATAGATTATGTTGCATGAAAGTAGTAGTAATTGTATCCGCATTTACACGCTTGAAAAGCAAGAAACATAACTGCCAGAAAGCTATTCTAGAGCATTAAAATACTGAAATTTAAAAATTTGTTATAAAATTAATATTACTTTTGGTCTCTTTAGATCATGTATCAAAATATTAAAATGTAATTAATAAATAATTGTAGAAAAACAGGCTTATCACTTATCTTTTCTTCATTTCTTTCGTTTACAAGTATAATCAATTCGAGTACAGCCATGCTGACATATTCATAATATAATATATCGTTTTCTTACAGCTTTTCTAAGCTAAACAAAATTATAGCATTTTAATATTATTAGAGAAAGAGAAGAAGGGGAAGAGGCACTTAGGAAAGAGACTGGTGAAGATAAATAAGGGGACAGAGGAGAAGCAGGACAGGAAAGAGAAGTAAATAAAAAGTGAGGGATGGAGGAAGGGGTGAGCGAGAATCCTTTTCTAGTAGGACCAAACATACACACGCACGTACGCATACACACAGACAGAGAGACATAGAGAGAGAGGGGGGGAGCTAACAGTAATCTCCGCAGCTTAAGCAACACTGATGGAATCGCGAAGTCCTTTAATGGAAGAATAAACACAAGTATAACAGTTTAGTTATCTCAACTAGTATGGTTAATTCACCTAATATCTCATAATTATTGAAATAATATCCAAGAATTCCGGGAGGGCAATAATTGAACATTTAAAATATTAGAAAACTTATTAAGTTAATTTTTCAGGGTTATTGACAACTTATGCAGTATATGCCAGATAACTTCTGATTGTAGAATTTTGCTAAGAGAAGTTAAATTCTTGATAACAGCGCAAGTTTAACCAAAGCGAGAGAGCACCAAACGAGTTATTAAAAAGTAAATTATGGGATAGGACAGGAAAATTGGTGAGAATATCACGATTACTCAAGAGCATAATTAATATATATAATATTAGATTATATAATTTTATATATTTAAGTGCAAGGTTCATTTTTTTATTTATGCTATTGTGTAATCGTGATATTATACATATTATATACATTTTATACATATGTTATATACATACACCAGGTGGTTTAGCTGCTTCCACTTTCAGGTAAGCAGATATCTCTTCGTGCTTTAGAACAGCTGCAGAACACGACGGGGTAGATCAAATTAAAGGGACGGCAGTGACGTCATCAAAATTTGTTCTGCAGTGAATGTCGCGAGGAATTTACCAGGCTTAAATTGGCGTGTGTAGTTCATGATAACAGACAAGAACAGGGTAAACAATTGAAAAAGTCTTAGAATGTTTTCCGTTTGTGCTAGTCTTTTGTTTTTTTCGAGAGAGATAATAAACTGATTCTTTAGATTAGCAATTTATTGAGCAATTTTTATTTTACTTGCCCGTAATTACTCATAGGTCTTTTTACATTCTCCACCACGTACTTAAGAGTATTTGGTAAAGTATTGCATTCCAAGTGCAAGTTAAGCACAACACAATAAGGACTGCAGTTTGTGAACATTCGCTTTCACATGTTTCTTCTGCCTCTTCCATTGCTCCTTTAAATGAAGATTACTTCATTGTTTTCCTCCAAAAACTGCAGAAAATTCTATGTGCTTCCCGCCATGCCTTCGCCTTTATCGTATTGACTTCTGTGGAGACTAACTTCTATGGAGACTGACTTATTTTCTTTAATGTCCATCCTTTTCTGTACTAAAGAAAACAAACACTTTTTCTCTTCCTCTGACCAAATGACTGCATTCTTTTTCATTTTGTCCATGTTGACAGAACACCAAAGTTATGCTGTTGAACACTAAGCAGCAACCCTTCAGCAACCATCAAAATGATTAAAAAGAGCCATAGAGAGTTATAAACTTGTAGGTAACTGTGATTCATTCTATGGGACTCATGCTTGAGCAGAAGAACATTTCCTCATCGTGCTTCTTGCTGATCCATGGGTCTTTTGTGAGGACCAAGTGAATTGAAAGATAGCCTAGAAGATATCTATGAATAGGGGCCTTAATGACTTCCTCTCGGGTTTGGTAGCCACACCAGAGCTTTGTGGGTTACTGGTCGCCTGTAATACATTTGAAACCACTGCTTGTGAATGTTAAATTTGCATTAATGAAAATACAAAAAGTTAGACAAAGTTAGTTCAGTGTAAAATCTCCGCAGTCTATTTAAAGCAGTATTGTAATTGTTTTTCTTCTGAAACTTCATGTTTGCTTCTTATTGATTGGTTATTTCTGGAGAGAGAGAGAAAATATTAAGTTACAGAGAGAGGAATGCCCGAAATGTCATTAAAGCCTTTTTATATTTTTACATTCTGTGACGTATAGCTAATGGCTGTCCCGGAGGAAATGAACAGGTGAACTTTTCCAGGCACCCTGTACTTCACAACGCATGATACGAGAATTCAAAACGTCACGTCTCCCGTTCTCATTCTCCGGGGACAAAGGCAAGGTATAGGGGAAGGGGGTGAAAATGTCGTTAAGTTGCAAAGTGAGTAAAATAGCATCAAGTTGAGTCCCCGAGGCACGGAGTGGGGGTAACACGTGATCTATATTCATTGCAAATACATAGCACCTTTGCATCAATACAACGCGGGCGATTTCGTCTCTTAACTTGCTTCTGCTTGCACTTCTTCTTGTATTATTTTTTCGTCCTTCTTACTTTGTAACGTTCCTCCGATAGGCAAAACATGGAGAAACTTGCCAAAATAAGAAATCAAGATGAGGAAGGTCCCAAAATATTATTAAATATGCATTTAAAAGCCTAAACACTTTATAACATAATAGTTTATAGCAGGTTCTATTCATTAGTATAAAATTAATCTGATATATTGCACTCAAATTACTTTTTCTACTCTTGTGCAAACTCTCGTTACAGATGTTTATTCTGATATCCAGTTTATGTTAATCAAGATAAACTTTTTTTCAGAAATTACATTATTGTATATTTCCTTATAGGTACAATGGCAAGATGGGAATACAGTGGGCTGAAGTGATAGCGAAATCTTTTAAGAACCGGTCTCTATGCGAAAGCTTTGAAATTCCGTTTTATTTATCTATTTCGTTATTTATCTATTTAACGGTTTTCAAAGTGAGATAAATATAATAATTAAAAATTCAAATCAATATCTTGGAAATGCTTATCTCCAATCAGAAGTTTGCTTTTCATAAAGTGTCCACTTTAACGAGATCTAAAGATATATTCGATGTTGTGACACTTTGGCTACCCATTATGGTTTATTAATTGTGTAAAAGTCAATAATAATGAAGAAGACTTCAAAGTCTGTACCTTGAATGTCCAAAATATACGTTTAATTTGTAATGAAAATAAGAATATCGTAAATTATGTTAATTTAATCAAAATCGTTGCAGAATTATTTTCATATAAAGGATAGAGACGGGGAATTTTATTTAAAATCTGTGCGTTTCACGTATAAAATTGGGTTCAACATTCAACCAAATTTCGTGTCTGAATTATGTTGTTCACATATAAACTCTCTCTCTCTCTCTCTCTCTCTCTCTCTCTCTCTCTCTCTCTCTCTCTCTCTCTCTCTCTCTCTCTCTCACACACACACACACACACACATGCAGATGATTTTCTTTTTTAATTCCTTTCTTTTAATTCCTGTCTTCAAAACGTGTATTTCCGTCGAAATCTTGAAAACTAAAGAGACGATTTTTTTGTGAAATACTGTAATTTTCCTTCCTACTTTCAAGTTAGTAGGAAAAGTAAAAACCAAAATACCATTTGAATAAGGCATAAGTATTGAAAATTCAAACTAATGTCAAGCAATATCTCAGAAATAATTATTCCATAAAGGGGGGGAAGGTGATTTGAAATTATTTGTGAGTTTTAACGAAATATTCATTTTTATGCAGTAACGCTTTTTTATTTCTTGGAGCTTTCCAGTTATCAGTTACAAAAGTTCTCCAGAATAGAGAGGACTTCAAATTCCCGAAAAAGTTGACCATACACATTTCAGTTGCCACGAAAAAATCATAAACATATATTATTTTAATCAAATCTGTAGAACCCGTTTTTATGAAAATCAATATTTTCGAAAAATAAATTTCATGTGAAAGTAGTTCCTGGTGCAGAGATTTTCTTGGGACGTTTTGTTTCGCATCATTGGAAGAAAATGAATTTAAATATCAATTTGGTATTAAACTGTACTATTCAGTTTGAGTCAAGTTGCTCACAGGCAGACACATAGGTGTCGATTAATTTCTAAAAGTCTTCTTTTGTATTCAGAGAATCTCAAAACATTCCGCGCGAAATTTGTGTATTGAAGTTTTGAGTGGAATACAGTACTTCCTCTGCTTACTCTGTGCTCCGAGAGAAGTACTGCAGATATACTGGGTGATTCGTATTTGGGAGGTCGTGGGTACGATTTTCGTGGCGTACCTTCCTGATCCACTGGTTTATTGACTTGAAAAGAACAGACCATATATAATGATAAAATAACTAAGCATATATGTGAGTGATATAAAACCAGTGTCGGAACCGTTTACTTTGCTGGCAAAGCTTTCACTTAAAATGGTACCTATTACACAACAATTTAGAGTATGTCATTTTATACTTTGCCCCCTTCCGATTACACGTGATCGTGTAAAGAAGTTATTACTCTGCCTAAACAAGACATTGAGGTATGGAAATCACAGCGTTCAGAGGAAGGCTTAGCACCTCCTGAAGATCCTTGCTCCTGCGGGAGGATGAGGTAGCAAGAAAACATTGGCAATAGGAGATACGACCTCAGACAGTCGGATCCCTACAGTTTCTGGATTTACATTCCCCGGTGCCGGATTGCACATCCCCTCATAGAGCCCGTAGCGCGGGTATAGTCCTCTGTCTGGTGTGCGAGATCCTTTTTTCAGCCATGCAGCGCGAATACACCTGTCGACGCATATCATCCTGAAACAGCCAAGCAGGATGAAGGCAATGTGAAAGGAGAAATGATTTGAAACGGTCAGAAAATTTGTGGTTGTAATTAACCTTCCCAGTACACAACAAACGATCCGGGAAAACCCTTAAGGAAACCCTGGGTCAGAATGGTGGCCGGCGGAGATCGAATACACGAATTTCGGAATTGAAACTATATGCGCTACAACTAGCGCCACCTTTCTCCGTAAAGGCACGCCTCGGTAGCTAGATGGAGACGTGTCTGCCTCATGTTCAGGAGGTTCCGAGTTCGATTCCCGGTCAGGGTGAATTACCTGGATAAGTTTTCCCCGGGGTTTTCCCTCATCCTGAAAGTGAATTTCGGGTAACCTTAAGCACTATGGACCTGGGTTCATTTAAGCTTATTTCATCCATTATTCCATTCATCGTCCGATATGACAACGTTGGAGGGCGAAAATTAAAAGAAATTGCAACGTAAACAATATAGGCTATCTCAAATTGCTGTTTCAAACACAGAATGGGATGCATTAACCAACAATAAAATTGCCTTAATCTCCACGGGGGTTTTCTGAAATAATATAATATTTATATCTGTTAATATCCTTTAGGTAATGAGCCTAAAAGCATTGCGTCTGTAGACATTTTTGTTATAGATAATAACATTTACAGATACTTGCATCTGTTACATTCAAGTGATTAAATAAGATAGTGGTAATCACTGATCTACTGTTCAGTCAACAAAGAGAAAATTAATGTCAATGACCTAACAGTTTATGAAATGCATAAGAATATCTAATTTCTTGAACATCATACCTGGCAAATAATCTTCATTTCCGTAACGACAATTTGTAGTTTAGTTCCATATCTTGAAAATGACGTGTTTTGTAATATTACAGCTGGAACAAAATGAAGTTCCCTTGAATATTATTGTTAGATACTGGAAGGATTTATGTACATTTTGAATTACATTTTTTGCTCAAGTATCCTTTGTTAAAGTACTCAAAAATGGAACTCTGGGGATTCTGAAATATTGTGATTTTATGGAGTGAGTGCTGTGCAACTATCCTGCAGGAAAAAATTGGCTGAATTCCTGTAAATCTTAGATCAGTAACAATCTATTGTGAACCAAGGGAATGATATGCTAATCGAAATGTTAAGATCATGCATTATAGGCATGATAGGCTAGTAAATTGTACTTGAAAAAGTGTGGGGCAATCGATGGAACAATTTTCAACAAATGGAATGTTCAACTGCGTTGTTTAAAATGACTTATTATTGATAACTAATAAAATTAATGCTTATTGCGCAACTGTAAAAAGTTTCTTTTCACTGAATCAACTGTATAGACCGTTAAACCTTGTCTAATATTTCACAGGAATCTGTGGAATGAATATAAACAAACTTCAAGGATAACGGACCTATGAAATATTAAGAAACTCCGAAATACCTCAAAACTTTAAATTTTACGTCCAAGTTTTTAAAAATTGATAGTTTAGTTATATAGGTACTATGTACAACTTATGAAAACAGCTGCATTTGTGCATGTATGATGGAAAGTCTGTGGTGCCTGTGTGAATAAAGAATTACGTCAATGACATCTTTTCTTTTCAGAAATATTCCCAATCGTAGTTATGATCATTTTATTTAGCGTACCGCCTCTTTTGCCAATTTTGTGTCTTAGAGTAAATTCAGTGAAATTACATACGTCTATTTTCAATTACGGATTTCTGGAGCCTTTTGATGAAAGCGACATCTGAAATATGTAGCTATTTTTTGAATAACACTTTTAAGATGTCTTGCTCAACGTGCATTTGTGCAGATATTTAAGTTCTTTATGCGAGCCACGATTTGAGCAACAATCTGCAATAAAAGCAGTATGATAGGAAACAAACTCTTTGTGTTGCTTTGTCAATTTGTTTTTCCAGCCACAAGAGGCTATAAAAACAGTGGAAACCCTTTCTCGTTAATTATCTCAACACAGAAGGTAGAAAAAAAAAACAACTGAAAAAATCAGCTGTCGTAATTTGAGCTTCGGTACGTGTAGGTGGAATTGGAACATGGTGAGACTGCGTAAGTAAAGAAAACAGTGGCTTTAGTTCCTGCGCCCGACACTAGATGTACTGCCTGGAATAATCTATTCCTTACGCAGTTTATCATACCCAAGCATTAATGAGAATATATACAACCTAATATTCATATAAATATAGTATTAAACATATATTTAAAGATTTATCTACGTTTCTATAAACAAAACTTTTAGGATATTTCGTTTAAATTTGAATATAAGAATGAGTACATATAATTATTGACTAGAACAATGTTAACGCAAAACAAAACAAGAACGATGGTGTTTTCCTCGAATGCAAGAATTTAATACTGTATTTCTATAAGTTTCACAGTTTTCAACCTTTTAGTTTCAAAAATGAGTTACATTGTCCTATTTAAGTTGTTCCGTACAATGAAATCTTTAAAAAGGTCTGAATGTGTTTATTCACACAGATTTCTTTATTTTACTCAAGTACAATTTATTATTAAGGGCGTGTATTCTTTTATCGATTTCAAATTAATCGAGATGACTTGTGAAAATATTGTTACTAAATATTTGCTTATATATAAGATAAAGAAGCAAAGTTTTGCGATATTTTAAGTTACGTGACACAAATTCAGTATCTTGTCATGGTCTTATTCCGCAAGAATTACTTGTTCAGAAGTATCCATAGACAGATGAACTGTTCTGTTGTTCAACTGTTCATATCCCAGGGTTCACTGAGAACAGAGAAGGTACGGAGCGTGTTCAAGAACACTGATGAAACGATCGAGATCTTCTAAAATTTTAACCCGCTGCTAAAAATCTGTTGAAGTAATTTCAAATAATTAACTTTGTAGTAATTATAAACTCAGTAATGTCAATAAGAACTTGTAATTTAAATGAAGGTCCAGATAATCAATGTATGACAATTTATTTTGTATTCACAGAATTGGGTTATCACTATCATGGATATAGTTACGATCGTTATGGAATTTGTCATATATATTCTAGAACCTTCAAATGTGATTTTAAACATTTACTTAAACGACTGTTGCCATGTATGACCCTTATAAACCCTTATTCCGAAATATAAAAGAATTAGGCAAAGATATCCTACAATGGTAATAGGAGAAAGAAGCAGGCATAAGAGATGATAAAAACTTTTAGGACCTTGTCAATATGTGATGAATTCCGTTCTCTTTGCTTGGTCCAGGATATAAAAACGATTCACCTCCTTTTTCATAAAAGTATAACCACTAAAACTCCAACCAATAACAAGGAATTTGTCGGAAATGTTTATCCCCGGAAAAAGATGTATTTGACAAAAATTGTCTGCGTTAATGAGATCCACAACTTTTTGTGCAATAAGACTTGCGTATCTTTACCGTTTACTTGTTAATGAAAAAGCATCTAAAATGAAGAGGACTTTAGAGGCTATTCCCAGAAAATTTCTTAAATATATGGTATTTTAATTGAAATCTTTAGAATAGTTTTTTAGAAAATCAAAACTTTCGAAAAAACTTTACATGCCCCATTTGATATTTAATCGACTTTCCGTTTTTGAGTTGTGTATGCTGTGCATAGAGGCAGGGATGTTTGTCCAAAATGCGTTTTCTGTTTAGCTTTGGGGGAAATCCAAAAGTATAGTTCCAGGGAAATAATTGTGTGTATAGAATTCTTGGATGGATGCGATACTTTCTGTTGCCCCTACGACGTCGTGTTACGTAGAGATAACATTTTCTCGGTTAAACATTTTTAAGCGATAATCGTAAAAATCCTTTATTTGCGTTCGATGTAACAAGATTCGTTTTGTGAAATAGAATGTGTTTGGTTTTAGGTATTAATCTGTCTGCATATACAAGAAGTTGCATAGTGTGTTTTGTTACATATACCTACATACTGTATTTATATATTATTAATACCATAATATTTTGTCTCATGCTCTGAATGGGGATGTCAATGCGTTTGTATGTTTAAACATTCAGTGAACAGATAGTTTGAATTTAGTAGCAATTACGTTTGTCCGCCATGTTCCATTAACGAAGTTTGCCTTGCATAGCTTTGCGAAATATGCACTCAGCAACTAAGTTTGACCCCCGCCTTCCAGACAGTACTAACCGATAAGCTTCCAAACCCGATCGGGAACTAAAATGCTCGCCCTAGTGATAAATCTAGTGAACTTAACCAATTGAAACTTACATTTAAGTTTACGTAATACACGTTTCGTATTTCTACAATAAAAATATCAACATGACGTCTGGGATTCAAACCTTTGTAGGTCTAGCTCTTAAATACATGTCTATATCCGCTCGGCTCTCAGTGCTATCACTGGTACTCAGTTATGAGTCAATTATCAGATTCAATTTTCCCACACATTACGGAGTGCGAAAAAAGGAAGGATTCCCTATGTGAATATGCACGAAGTATACGAAACAATACGCAACATGTGAACATTCTCATTATTATAATGATGAGAGATTCAGTAGCACGAAGCTTGAAGAAACGTGTGCCGTGACACCATTGTAAACCGGCCGTGGAAACCATGTTGCCTAAGAAAAACATACGCTTCCAGAGTCCGCTCTTTTTTTTTCATTATTTTTTAGGGTGATATGTTTAATCCATAAAAGAAATGCATATTGTGAATTTTCCGAGAATATCCTCTGAACTCCTCTTTATTTTGCATAACTGGTAAACTGTAAGAGATAGAGGAATCTTACTGCACATAAAAAGAATTTAGAAATTAATAAAGCACAAAATTTATGTCTATTTCCTTTTTGTTTTTATTTTCTAGATGTTTTTTGTTGTTGACTTTCATTTTCAAATAAGTAGACATTTCCAAAATAGGAGAATGCTCTGGTCATGCAAAGTTAATGGAATGTTAAAGCCTCACATATTGATCAAGGTGTGGTTTGCTTTAGCCTACTATATTTCCCTATTCCTATTGCGTTCATAAAGAAGTACACAATAAAATCATTCCATAAACGTTTATCTGGATTATCATGAAGCACATAGAACGTAAACGTTTTTAAGAATCGTTTTACAACACTGAATACTGAAGTCAGTGGAGTCCACATATCAGATTTTTTCTTGTGTATTTCAACGAAATCTCGAGGTCGGTTTACAGGCCGAATTTGGTTCCTTCTCTAGTAGAATATGTGACACTATACTTGATTATCTGAGAGAGAGGCTTCCCTAGTTAGGTATTTAGGGAACGTATGCATGCACTTCCCGCGAAACCTTAATATTAACGTGCATCTACAAGATCCAGCAAAGAGCAAGCGAAACAGGGTATCAGTTTTGAGGATTGCTTCTTGCAAGAAAAGGGAAGGAAGGGAAGTGAAAAGTTGGTAGGCTGCTGAATATTCAGAAAGCGAGCCGTCTTTCAACAACATGGAAATGTGGAGAAGAGAAGTTGTAAGTGTATTATGTGCTGCAGAAGACAGGGGAAGTTTGAAACGGCGCTGTCGCCTTGAATCTTAGTGAGAACCTGCTACCGTTCTAATAATAAGATTTCCGTTAACTGCCTGAATTTGCAACAATTTCCTTCCAATTTCTTTTCCTGGTTCTAGCATGTTTAACATAATGAATTCTGAAAGGGAACATCTACCATCAGCATTTCCCTTTGCACGTGATTCAGTGATCCAGTTCGAATCTTGCAGAGTTACTTCACTTCTAAGTTTTGATAAAAAGGCGAAGTTAAATGGGACATTATACGACACTAATACGGCAGAGTTTGGACGGGGGACTTAACAACTTGCCTATGAAATCTTTTTGTCAGTGCTCCTGAGGCTACAGCCCCTTGGACGTGAGAGTGACGTGAAAGGATACTATGGGTGACGACAGCCTGAGACAGAGTCCCTAACAAATTCAGATTTGAAATCTCGGCTAATGGCCCGTATAATGGGCCCCCTTGTCCCTCTGCGTTCATACTTCCCGTGGGAGAGGCGGGATTCGGAGACCTCCTCTGATCTGGAGCACGAGGATTTCTTGCCATGCACACCGAAACTCGCGAACCCAGCAGTAATCAACCAAGTCAAAAGGTGGAATGAAATGAGAAGTGAGCTAATGTGAAGGAACGGAAATTCGAGGGATCTAACTATCCAAAATTTTCCTAGTGACCAGAGAGAGACTTGACAAAACCCATGGATCAGAAAGTATGACCATGAAAACCGAACCATTGACTTCCCGAGTGCGCGCTACATCCTGAGCCATCCCGCTGGTTCATTGTCCTTTTAGCACAGTTGGTTGCTTGGAAACGTCAGGGTGAGTTTGGTTTAATATTGTCACCCAATTATCGGAAGGCACGACCAACTGGAGCTGCGTAGAGGACAGGCGGCATGTAGATCACGCCCACCCATTTATCTTGTAGCGCTAACATAGCGGATGGTTAGGAAAGTGTAAGTAGGCGCTAGCCGTCTCTTTCCCCTCCCCCTGACGTCTGGAACAATCAGGATATTTCATCTAACCCGGAACCTTCTAGATTGGTCAGTTGGTCTTATATAAGCGATGCGACGGGCTGGAGGGGAGCTCAGTTCTTGACGAGCAGCCGTGAAGAGCACCGTGCTTGCGAATGGACTGGAAGACTGTGTACGTGTGTCAGAGTAGTTGTGAGTGTGGAGTGGACCTGTGACAGACGAACTGGTGGACTGTAACTGTGTGCGCTACGTAATTCTATGTAATCGGCAAGTGTTCCAACTATAATTTGGCGGAAATAAAGAAAACTTTGAAGTTGTGCAATTAGACTTTTAATTTCACGAACCCACAAAGTCACAACTGGTGTCAGTAAGTTGGATGTTACAACGATGGAGGCTGCATTGGCACAGATTTTAGAAGAGCTGGAGACGGCAAATAACAACTTGGCCGCGAAGATGAACGAGTTAACAACGAAGATGGAAACGGCAAACAACAACCTCACAGCGGAACTGAAAGAAATGAAGACGGCTAAGGACAACTTCACCGCCGAGCTGAAAGAAATGAAGACGGCTAACGATAACCTCACGGAGAGGATGGAAGAAATGAAGGTTGCGAACGAGGCCCTCGCCGCAAAATTTAAGGAAACGTTGGCCGGCGTGAAGGAGGACGTCACCGGGTTCCGCAAGCGGATCGGCCAAGTGGACGAGAGCGTTGAAGACCCGGCAAACCGCGTAAATCAGCTGGAAGGAAGGGCCGACAGCAGCGTCAAGTCCCTGAGCGCCATGGTGGAGGACGCCGTCGGCAGGAAGTTGAAGAATTTGAAGGCCGACACGCAGAAAATTCAAAATGATATTATTTTACCAACAGTGGTTAAAGTACTCAACAGAAATGCAAGTTTTCAGCTATGATGATAACGAATATGACAAGTGCCATTACTAAACTTAAATGCGATGACTGTATCAAATTCTGGTGTGTTTGAGAGTGAGCTTAGATCGGAAGTCGTATAAAAGAAGACATAGTTGTCCACATCGAACTCTTGCAATTTAGCTTAGAATGTAACGGTGATATAATGGACTGGAGGCATTGCATTAGAAGTATGTTAATCAAACTTAACAATTATTACTCCTTTCTTGCTTTTTAACGAAAATATGCGCAATTGACAAAAATGTATAATAACTCCAGTGGAGTACGAAAATATGTAAAATTATGTAGTTTGCTGAAAATCATTGTAATTCATCGACATTTTAGCTAGGCATACAGGAACAGAACCAGTAACTACATAAATACCGAGCTTTAATAGCTTCCCTAGAGATCATGTTGTCATTTGGATACTCGATATACAATTTATCATAGTAATAGGCTCTTTCGAGTAGTAAGAATTAGCTGTAATGCTGCAGAGAGCTAGGGTAAATTTTATGCGACTGGTATTTTGTACAATACTGCGGCAGATTACGTTACCTTCTTCATGTGTGGATACTGCTATTAAGAATTGCAATTGTACTTAGAAAACTTTTAAATTTATAGTTTAGAACGAACTGATAGTAAATGTATATGCTCATGTAACTCGCAAAGGAAAATATAGAAGCTTTCCAAGGCCTCCTGTGACAGTATATTTCGTTTTTTCTTATTTGTAAAATAAAAGAGAACAAGAATAAATATATTTAGAAATATATATTTGATTAACTTATACGTACTTCTTACAACTTATTAATGCTTTAATTCGTTGAAGAATACTATACAATTCCTTTATCTTCTCACATGGCTATTAGTAGCTTATTTTATGCCAAAATTATGCATAGCTACGGTGTCCGAGTGGTTAAGGAGTTGGACTTGAAATCCAATGGGTTTAACCCGCGCAGGTTCGAATCCTGTCCGTAGCGTTACTTTTTATTTCGCGTGCGCGTGTTATTTGTCTTTTAATTAACTTTTTCATGTGTGGGCAATCTATTTGAGAAGCACCCGGGTTGCAATTGTGGTGCATCAAGGTTTAAAGAGTTGTATTCGAAATCAGCCGCGCAGGCTGGGAAACCTAACCACAGCGAAACTCTTTATTTTGCGTCCGCC
Organism: Mantis religiosa; assembly: GCA_030765055.1. NCBI lineage: Eukaryota > Metazoa > Arthropoda > Insecta > Mantodea > Mantidae > Mantis > Mantis religiosa. The sequence continues at coordinate 120,584,144 of CM060948.1, read as the reverse complement.
TATTTCTTGTACTTCAATTAAGCTTTACATGTGGAGCATATGCTGGATGAAACGGAATCCGTGTGAACTTCTTCCAGATTCTAGGATTAACCTTGCTATTTCTAAGTGAAATAGAGGTACCCTGCCCACTGCACTGTCATGACTCCTTTCGAGATCCACCCTATGTCTCCTCTCGTCTCATCCTTCCTCCCCAGGGATGCCCTGCTTGGGGGCATATGTACAATAAGCGAAGTGTGGTTTGCCTACCGGGCTCCCTGTCTGAAGAATGGGATGGCATGGGATAATCGAACCAAGGCAGGGTTATGAGGTAGTTTATTTACTCCTCAAATTTTGAACAAGAAGAAGAACTACTAATTTCCACACCCTGGGGTTTCCAGAATTTAAATGTGAGATAATTTTGAAGCTAGACTGTTTATTGGAAAATTATAAAGGACTTCAGCTGTTTCTGCTGCTCGGAATACGTCCAGTGTTACCTCGGGTACCCTCAAGCCATGCGCGTTGCACGGAAAAGCCTGAAAGGGTCTCTTGTAGGGTCATAATCTCCTAGAGACAGAACAAGGGCGCTTCGATGTGTACCAATGTTATATAATATATATTTTATTATATGTAGAAAAAACTAACGCTTCAACCATTCTGTCGTGGTCGTCTTCAAATCACTAGATGCTTGAGAAAACCCGCTACACAACATTTAACATTTTGACACTTTTGGTTTCTGTAACTTTGTCTAAAACATGTGCTTCTGCACCATTCAAAAATTCTAAAACCTTAGTAATGCCTTTATGAAAACGTCCTAAATTTGAATAATAAATTGATATTACACTAGCTATAAGCCAGATATAAATCTGTTCCCGGATCATTTGATTCCAAGGCATGAAAATATATATTCCTAATATTTCCCCACATTACATGTTTAGTATAAATTTATACTACTTTTAAACAAAATATCTGTTTTTCTGGCACAATTTGGAAGCTTACTTAAATAAACCCGGAAACAATGAAAAATATGTGTTCTATATATTTTTAAACAGTGATTAATATGGTAGCGCTATCTGTTGCTCTAGTTGCGAGTTGTTCCGCCCTCGGTTACTCTACTGGCTCTACGGGAAGTGCGTAATCCAATGACTTACACCTCGAGTAAAGTTAAAGCATTAATATTCGGACGTTTATTATCATATCGTGCAGTATAATATATTTGAAAGTGCCATCATTCCTACTTATTACATATTCCTAATAAGGAAATGTGAAACAAATACACAACACGCCACTAACATTTATAAATACTGTCATGTAAAGAACCATATCATGATTGATATAAACCTTTATCTTGTAGCGTTAGATAGTACATAGACATTATCAATGCTTATGAAATTCCATTGTTACTAATATGAATGAAAAAATTAAACATAATTATATTAAACAATTGATATTCTGTTAACCTCCAAGCACTACACTACCTTAAATATCTTGGCACTCCAGTTTTTGTCATGTTAGATAATACTAACGTTTCAGCCATTCTGTTGCGGCCATCTTTAAGGTGCCAGCTGCTTGACAGAAGACCCCACACAACGTTTAATATCTTCACTATCCTGTTTTTGTCATGTTAGATAAAACTAACGTTTGAACCATCCTGTTGTGGCCATCTATAAGGTGCCAGCTGCTTGAAGTCTCGTTGATGGGTGGCCACGACCTTCCTCAAGTATTCCTCTAAGGTCTTGATGTACCTTTCGACCATGCTATCTGACTGGGGATGTAGAGGTGTTGTGCGGGTCTCGTTAACCCCAAGTCTCTCTAGTGCCTCCTTCATCAGGTTGGACTCAAAATTGGTGCAGCTCTAACGGTACCCCCAATCGGCAGAACACTAGCTCCACGAGCCAGTCTGTGATTGTCCTTGCCTCTTGGTTCGGGATGGAATACACCTCCGGCCACTTAGTGAAGTAGTCCACGACCACCATCAGATACTTGTTGCCTCTGTCAGATATTGGGAGATTCAAGTAGCATTATATATATTCCCCGCCAATATTGTCACCCAATTAGCGGAAAGTACAACCAACGACAGCTGAGTAAGGGGCCAGAGGGAGTCAACCCACGCCCACTCATTAGTCTCTGTCACTAACTGAGGGGATGATTAGAGAAATGCCACTTGTCGCTGGCCGCCTCTTCCCTCCCTTCCACTACTATCTGGAACCTTCGCGGTGATTCACGGAAACTAGAGGCTTCGAGCAAACGGCGATATTCCTATAAAAAGGGCTGCAGTGAGTGAATTGAGTCAGTCAGTGTTTGACGAGCTAGTGAACGGACGAGAAGACTGTGTACGTGCATCGGAACGGTAACGGACGAAATGGTGAATTGTAATTGTGTGCATTACGTAATTCTGTGTAATTGGCAAGTGTTCAACTGTAAGTCGGTGGAAATAAAGAACGTTGTTGAGTTTGTGTAATTGGACTTTTCATTTCACGAACCCACAAAGTCACCATATCTATGCTCCTCTTCCATCATTCTGGCAGCTTCCGTATTTGCGTAGCAAAACATTCTTTGGGGGTATCCCGGGACCAGTGATGGACTACTGCGCGAAGTTCGTCATTGGTGGTGAACTTCTTACCCCACATGACCTTTTTCATCAAGTCGAATATGGCGTAGTCACTAGGAACCAAATCGGGTGAATAAGGAGGATGTGGCAGCACAGCAAACCCTAGTGTACAAATGTTAGCCATGGTCTGGCGTCTGGCATGTGGCCTGCATTATCTTGTTGGAGAAGAACACCACGGCCCCATTTTTTATGGTGGCGTTGTTGAATGCCTCGGCAGAGTTGTTCAAGGGAATTTGAGTACCACTCACTGTTGATGGTCATATTGGGAGGGAGCCAATCCACCAGCGGTTGTTGATCACAGAACACCGATGCCATGTGTTTTCGAAGGGATAATCCTGACTGTGACTTCTTGGGACGAGGGCTCGTAGCACGCTTCTACTCCATACTCTGGCGTTTATTTTCCAGCGTCTCGTGGAAAAATCAGGACTTGTCAATGGTGACCAGCTTCGCAAAGAATTCCTCTGGATGTGCACTATACTGTTGGAGCAACTGTTGGCAAACCACCACACGCTTCTGTTTCTGCACATAGTTGAGGGTATGTGGCACCAATTGTGTACACACCGTTTTCATCATCAAACCTTCATGGGTTATGGTGTGTAGGTTTCCCTGTGATAGACCTGTTCCCTGCACTAATTCATCATATGTGATACGCATGTTCTTCAAGCTGACAAGCTGGGTATAGTTTGGTTTGTGTGCAGTTGCTGGACGCCCAGTGCTTTTGCGTTTTTCAACAGCCGCTGTCGTCTTTGAATTCGCACACCCAACGAAACACGGACCAGCGACTTGATGCAGACTCCCCAAATATGGCCACTAACCTCTTTTGGATGTCTGAAGTAGTCACTTCTCCATAGAAACCACACAGTCCATCTTTGCTCGTGCTTGTCTGTCTCCTTATTCTTTCACTGATGTCCATAAGCGTACTCACAAGACGGTACAACTGCTGCTCCAGTGCACCATCTGCGGGCAGTAGCAACATCATCTAGTGGCAGTGAGACAGTACTATCGCCGAACTTCACCCATACATCGACACACATTTTAAACTGCTATTTTGCAGGAGTTATAGGGAGAGTGACAATCATTATTGAACGAACTAAATAGCTATTCAGTTATCCCCCGACATTCATTCGATCATCTCCTCTATATTGTGACTTTGTGGGTTCGAAGCATTAAAATTCATGTTTTCAGAAAATTTAAAATGCTCCTTATTGCAGTAAAAAGACGCTTTGTACATCCCTTGCCGCAGTAAAAATTACGTGACATACAAAACAATAGTCTTCAAGGTTGCCTTGTTCCAGTGCCACACGTAAACAAACAAAGGAATTCACTGCGGCACACTTCAAATGTTCACACACTCACAATTACTGTACAGCTGCACACACAACTAACGGCTCACTAGCAACTGACTGCACTCTAACACTTACGGGCTTATATACCTCCAGTCATTGTTCTAGAAAGCTTCCGACGTTTCAAGGCCTATCTCGGGGGCAAGAGAACGATGGAACTATCCAGACATCACTCTGTATCTTTCTCCTCTTTTTGCAGTCTCTCTCTCTCGACAAGGGTTCATCGTTCGCACCACAATCTGTCTCTTTCTTTCTGCGCACGCGCCGGTACTTGCTCGTCGCGGCTCCAACTCAAATAAATGCGAACGGTGAAAATATTCACGTTTCCTCTCATCCATTCCACCAGCTCTTTAATACCATCCCCTTATTCAGCTTCAGCCAGGTATCGAGCTAATTCCCTTCATGTATATTCTTCCGGATTCGGAATTCTTCACTTCCTCGACAGGCGTCTGAGCCAGGCACTCATCACCCCCTTTTAAGTCCTGTGGTTAAGTAGGGAGCGGATTTATAGGCACTAAAAATATGTGAAATAGGCAGGCCAAAAGGCACTAATAGGCACTTAAATAGCCACAAACATTTTCTAAGTAAACATTTAGACATTCACTATTTTAGTAAAATGGCTCTTAAAATACACTATAAATGCACTACAACAAAGTGACAATAATAGCAACATATGCTGCAACAAATTCGCTAAACACATACTATTTTGGGGCTCCCTAGGCGAAATAGTTCCACATTTATTCCAAATGTCCACAGAAAGTTAAAATAACAGATATTGTAGTATAATTAAAATACATATAAATCCATTTCACTAAGTGAGAAACATAGTGTGCAGAAAGATGTGAAGTAATTAACTATGTCAGGAAACACCGGTTTGGGGGTGTTTAAGGGTGAAAATTGAGTTATCTGAAGCTTTTGTTAGATTTGTTTAAAATTTATAATGTTTATTTTTTTTATCGATCAAGAATGGCACAGTACCAAGTTTAAGCTGTATAGTTAGAGTAGTTTCTGAGGAATTAACCGTTTATGTCTAAATTAAAGGCGATTTTCAAAATGTCCCACATATTGCAATTTTAAAATTAATGCTTCTGCACCAATTAATGACCTGTACCTATCTGAAATATTTATCTTTGCCATATTAACAAAGAGAAAAATAATCATACGTATTTAACAATTTTTATTTTCCTAAGCGTTTTCAATAAGAAGCAAGCATTATAATTCTCAATACAAATAACAAAAGCAAGTCAAGTGTAAATGGATACACCTAATATGCAGTTGCACTTACAGGCATGTTTACAATTTCATAAACATTAATAGAAAACTGCATCCTGTGGAACATTTTGAAGTTAGGAAAATGTAGAAAATATGGAAACTGAGAAATCTGAATTTAAGATTACGTATTACGATACAGGTGTAGGATTATTTAAACAGTCATGTGACGTTTTCTGTAGTGCCGCTAGAAAAAATATATAGGCATTTCTGTAAAATATTATAAAAACCATTAATATTCATTGGTCTGCAGTTTCATTTTCAATGCTGAAAATATCACCCGAAGACTGAAAGCAATCAATTTCAGGATTCCTTGAGATTCATGCAGAAAAACGTAAGCACGAGAAAAATCACAACTTTTTCATATATATAATCTTAATCTCTTTAGCCTCGCTAATTAAGCGCTGGCCTGTAAGTTTAAGTTGTAACCTGAACAGAATCCCACATTGGTGATTTTAATATTGAGTAAAACAACAGCTTCGTGTCAATAGATTTACACACATGTAAAAGAAATCTTACGGGAGTAAATTCCTGTTTACCAGTGGTACTGATTTTGATTTGATATGATTGTTAACAATTGACACCATCAATAATTTAATTAATAATCCCTCAAAGTATTACTATTAGCTCAAGAAATAATCATTTACACCAGCACAAAAATATAATGAGACTGCATTGAAACTGCCAAAAGATAATACTCGTATCAAAATTGTGAAATCCAGTACACTGAGTTTGCAAAGCTATGCCTTTTACTTTCAAATGAATAATATTCGAATCAAGGAGATATGCATTAGACGGGCTTGTTTAACTATTCAGACATGTTTTAAGCTAAATCTAAGTGTAAAGTCGTATCATGTGATGAAGAAAGTTTTCACATTAGGCAAAATTGTGCTTTACTTCGGAATGCTGAAAATATTCAGCGTCTCTTCTTTCGGCTCTCCTCGACATACTAATTTGTGTTCGGCATAATGTTGCTACAGGGGCTAATTTTTACAAGGTTTTTGAAACTAGGATAATAAAGTATTATATACAAATATGAACGATTAAATTCACCTGTTTCACACAAGGCTGACAAATATTACTTTCCCATCTGTGCTGAACGATGGATCATCATTTATCCACTGTTTAAGACGTACACTTCTGTTGCTTCTCTCTCTTGCAAAAGCTGTTGTCACAAATTACAAGCAGAAGAAATTGGCTAAAAAGGCAGTAGTGGGTAATAATAAGCAGAATAGGCAAAAGTGTGATAAAGGCATTTATAGCCACTACAAATATAGGAGATTAGGCTAATAAATTTATGAAACGTGCTTATAACATAAAAGCCTACATGTCTGAACAAAGGAATAAAATAGACAAATAGGGCAAACTCTGCCCCCTAGTTATAAGTCCTTCATATAAAAGCTGTAAAATTGTAATGGTAATGAATTAAGCTTTGAAATATGAGATAAAATTTTCCTGGCGGCGTATATGTCAACTCTGTTAAAAACTCTGTAAAGAACTCTGTTAACATCGTATCTATACCTACATTTGCCATTGCTCGGATAGCAGTAACGGGCAGCGTTGATTTTAGGTGAGTTTTCAAATCTAAATAGCTGTCCACTTGAAGGCCCAGAAATTTGATGTTGTCAATTTCTTCTACTAACATATATTTATCCTAATTCTATCCGATTGTGTGAGGTACGATGACTTAAACATTTAACAACTTTTGTTTCGAAATGAAATGTGTAGTGTTTAACGCCCGCTTTTACTACATACGGCACCGCAGGCGATGACACTGATGGTACATGAAATGAAGATGGAGCACCGGTGGAATAAGATGGCGGGGGAAACCGGAGGTTCCGGAGAAAACCCGCCCCAGTGCCATGTTGTCCACCACAAATCTCACTTTTCGGCCGCTTGGATCGAACCCGGGCCGCCTTGGTTAGAGCCAAACGGTCTAACCACTGAGCCACGGCGCGGACAACGTTTTTTTGGCTTTGTTAACTTTATGTCTACATGGTATACAGTTCTAAACAAAATTAAGTTTAAGAACGCATTCTTACTACCACTGTACCGTTTTAAGGAATTGTGTAATAAAGCAATTTCTGTAAATATATATATTTTGGTTTATTCGAAGTCGATCAACCAAAAATTGTTTTAAAAATATACGGACCAATAAACAATAAGAGGATTGCTTTCCAAATGCCTTGCCAGATGCAATATATCTTCTAAATAATACAAAAGAAATCCGTTAAAATGGCACACTTCAGCAAAGCACTAACTCGAACCTATTTGCCTGCCATACAATAGATTTTTTTATTTAAATAATTATTACACAGTGAAATCCTTAACGGTAGCTATGTTGTTTTTCATGATCTTTCGAAATTGCTTCTTGCTTACCCTTTTGTACTCATAACAATATATCAGCTGAAATGATATACAATGAATGTTTATATTGACTAAAATAATGTAAAAAAATAATCTTAGGCTTGCAAAACTTTATTACATGCAGAACAATTCATTCTATTTTACTTACCTAGGCTTTTGTTACTTGTTCTTTAATTCGTAGAACACGATACTCTTAAGATTTACTTTAATTCATTTAAACATTCCTAAAACTAAAATGAATACAATAATTACATATGTTTTAGTTGTTTTTACAATTTAAACAACAAAACCTTCAAGATTTACTTTAATTCACTTAAATATTTTTAAAACTGAAATGAATGAAATAATTAAATACTTTGTGTTTGCTGTTACAAATTTAAACATTTCTTCTCCAATGGTTGTCTTATTTGACGTAATTTGCTACAGATCACTATATTCGGAGAATGAATATGTATATTCACACACACACACACACACACACACACACACACACACACACACACACACACACACACACACACACACACAGATCTATCTATCTATATATATAGTGACTGTTGTTTCGTAAAATTAAAAGTCTAGTTTGCACAAATTCAAATTGCTCTTTATTTCAGTAGAAAGAGGGTTTGTACACCCTTTCCAGGTTTAAAAAATGACGTGTTATACACACAGTAGTCTCTGGTTGCTTCACCACACAAAAACAAACGAACAAAATCACTCGCGGTACACTTCACATGTATACTACACGATTAACAATTCTCCACTTAAACCCACAACTCCATTAACAACTGAGCCACTGCGTTGACAGCCGTGGCACTTTTATACCTCCAGTTACTGTTTCTATAAATTACTGGAATGCTCCGTAAGAATCAATAGGGCAAGAGACAGAAGAAACTTCCAGACATCTATCTTCTGTTTCTTTCTCTGCTTTTGTAAACTTTTATCTCCGAGCTCCTCTATCGGTCACTTTCGAGTGTGCCGGCCGCGCCCACCACAACAATGCCTCGGCGACGCTACTCCCTCCTCAAGGCTGATCGTCCGGAACAGCATCATCGTAACAGATCAGACGATCCAGGTGTACCACCAGCATCTTTCCTCGGGGCACCTGTTGGTGGTACACCTGGATCGTCTGATCTGTTACGATGATGCTGTTCCGGACGATCAGCCTTGAGGAGGGAGTAGCGTCGCCGAGGCATTGTTGTGGTGGGCGCGGCCGGCACACTCGAAAGTGACCGATAGTGCAGCTCGGAGATAAAAGTTTACGAAAGCAGAGAATGAAACAGACAGACAGATGTCTGGAAGTTTCTTCTGTCTCTTGCCCTCTTGATTCTTAATGAGCATTTCGCTAATTTATAGAAACAGTCACTGGAGGTATAAAAGTGCCACGGCTGTCAACGCAGTGGTTCAGTTGTTAATGGAGTGGTGCGAGAGATGAACCATTGTCGAGAGAGAGACGGCAAAAAGAGAAAGAGACAGAGGGATGTTTGGATAGTTCCATCGTTCTGTTGCCACCGCGAAAGGCCTTGAAACGTCCGAAGCTTTCTAGAACAATGACTGGAAGTATGTAAGCTCGTAAGTGTTAGAGTGCAGTCAGTTGCTAGTGAGTCGTTAGTTGTGTGTGCAGCCGTGGAATGAGTGTGTGGATATTTGAAGTGTACCGCAGTGAATTCTTTTGTTTGTTTACGTGTGGCAGTGGAACAAGGTGACCTTGAAGACTGTTGTTGTGTATGTCACGTAATTTTACTGCGGCAAGGGGTGTACAAAGCGTTTTACTGCAATAAAGAACATTCTAAATGTTCTGCAAATATGAACTTTAATGCATCGAACACACAAAGTTACAATATAGAGGAGATGATGATGAAATGAATGTCGGGGGATAACTGGATAGCTATTTAGTTCGTTCAATAATGATTGTCACTCTCCCCATAACTCCTGCAAAATAGCAGTTTAAAATATGTGTCTATGTAAGGGTGAAGATCGGCGATAGTACTGTCACTAGATGATGTTGCTACTGCCCGCAGATGGTGCACTGGAGCAGCAATTGTACCGACTGTGTAGTTTCCCTGGAGGGAAGAAGTGACTACTTCAGGCATCCAGAAGAGTTCAGTGGCCATATTTGGGGAGTATGCACAAAGTCGCTGGTCCATGTTGCGTTGGGTGTCCGAATTCAAAGACGACATCGACTGCTGGAAAACGCAAAAGCACTGGGCGTCCAACAACTGCACACAAACCAAACTATACCCAGCTTGTCAGCTTGGAGAATATGCGTATCACATTTGATGAATTAGCGCAGGGAATAGGTCTATCACGGGGAAATCTAGACACCATAAGCCATGAAGGTTTGATGATGATTGCGTTTTAAGGGCGCTCAACTTCCAGGTCATCAGCGCCCTTAACAAAGCAGTGGAGTTCAGAAAACTATAAGGCTAGAAAGGCTAAAAGGTTAAAAAACTAAAAGACAAAATCAAATAAAAACGACGGTGTGGCAAATACCAAAAAAAGGCTTAAACCATAAAAGCTCAAAGCTGTAAAAGGTTAAAAGTTTCAAAATCCCCAAATGGCTAAAATTCTAAATGTCGTGTTTAAGAAGAAAGCTAAAACTTTGCCCACCGCCAACTCGTCATCCACGTGTATATCTGCCAGACTGACCGGCAGCTGGAGAGACCTCTGGAGACGAGTTAAGCTAAAACAGTCTAAAAGCTCATGTCTGACCGTCAGCTCAGCACCGCACAGTGGGCAAACTGGTTCTGGGGAATTATTAGCTGTGGCTAAAATAGCAGTGCCCAATGCGCAACCGAGCCAAAATCACTTCCTCCCGCCGGGATACTCGACAGGAGGTCGTCCACGTGGTCGTAAGTGCTTTAAACGTTCTAAGCTTGTTGCCACGCAGAGCAGACCACTCATCGCGCCAGCACGAGAGAGCCACCCTACGGACAAGCCCAAAGGCTTCCGCAGTGACGAAGGGGATGTTAACGCTGGGTTCTACGGTGCCCATCTTAGCTGCCGCATCCGCCCGTTCATTCTTCTGCAAACCCACGTGACCAGGAATCCAAGTATACACCACGTTAACGCCGCTGTCGTGTAAAACGTGGAGGACGTCCTGGATACGCTGTACAAGCGGATGGTGGTTGTATAGCTCACGCAGGCTCTGAAGTGCGCTGAGGGAATCACTTAGGATAAGGCAATTACCCACACTTCTGCGGCGAACATATAAAATGGCACGGTATATTGCATAGAGCTCTGCATTAAAAGTAGATGTGCAGCCATGGAGACCTAATGTAAATGGTTCGGTCCCATGGACAAACGCACATCCAACCCCAGAAGAGCCTTTGGACAAATGGGTATAAAGGACTTTAAAATCTGTATAACGCAATAAAAACTCTAAAAATAACCTGCGGATGCTACTCGGGGGGCGTGGTAGATATGCTGTGCAGCGTCATCCCGAGATCGACGTGACATGCTGCACGCAACCACGGGGGATACAATTTTTCGCGCTTAGGGAACAACCTAGGCATATCTAGGTCATGTCTCCTAAGAGTTCCCGGAAGCGGAAATGAATGAATGTGTAGTGTTTAACGCCCACTTTTACTACATACGGCACCGCAGGCGATGACACTGATGATACATGAGATGAAGATGGAGCACCGGTGGAACGAGCTGGCGGGGGAAACCGGAGATCCCGGAGAAAACCCGCCCCAAGGCCGTGTTATCCACCACAAATCTCAGTTTGCGTTCGCCTGGTGAGAGCCAAGCGGTCTAACCTCTGAGCCACGGCGCGGCCCCGGATGCGGAAACCGGGCGACTTGGGACTCAGACGTGTGTCCCTGTAGCGTCCATAGAGTAAAGTGTCTGTAAAGGGTGCATACGTCGGATGCAAAGGCATGCTACATAGGCCACAACCGTAATTGCCCAGCAAAAGTTTCCGCCGGCAATGTAGGGGAGGCTCTGCCACTTCAGCGTAGAGACTCACAACAGGGCTGGTTGGAAAGGCCCCAGTAGCTAACCGAAGGCCAGAGTTGTGCACTGGGTCTAATTTCTTAAGCACAGATGGACGAGCTGAAGCATAAACGATGTACCCATAGTCCAGCTTGGATCGAACCAGTGTGCGATACAAGCGAAGCAGCGCTGCGCGATCCGCTCCCCACGATTTCAAAATAAGTACCCGCAAGATATTAAGAGAACGTTCACATCTTGATTTCAACTGCGCTATATTCGACGACCAGGAAAGCTTCCTATCGAAAATCAGTCCGAGGAACCTAGTTTCATCAGCAAATAGTAAAACATGGCGACCTAGTCGGAGGAAGGGTGGCAACAGACTCTTGCGGCGCCAGAAGTTAACGCAGACTGTCTTCTCATTGGAGAACCTAAAGCCGTTCTTAGAGCTCCAGTCCTGAAGGTTGTCTAAGCATTGCTGTAGACGACGCTCTAGGAACGGAGTACGCTGAGAACTACAGTAGACGGCGAAATCGCCCACGAATAAGCACGATGAAACACCTCGAGGAACACAGTTAGAGATAGAATTAATCGCAATAGCAAACAATGTAACACTTTGGACCGATCCTTGTGGGAACCCGTTCTCTTGGTTAAAAAGGTTTGATAAGACCGAGCCGACCCTAACTCGGAAAACGCGGTTGTTCATATACTCCCGAACAAACACAGGAGGCGTCCGCGAATTATCCAGCTGTGCAAGATTCCTAACAGACCTGCACGCCAACACGTGACATATGCCTTATCGAGATCAAAATAGACACCGACGGTCTGGCAGTTCCTAAGGAAACCGTTCATGATCTGTGTTGACATCGAAACCAGATGATCTACTGTGGAACGGTGACAGCGAAAACCACATGGGATATTCGTTAGTAGGTTGTGTGTTTCCAGCCACCACACCAACCGCCTATTGATAATGCGTTCCATCACCTTGCAAGCGCAACTGGTGAGAGAAATAGGACGGTAGCTGGAAGGCAGATGACGGTCCTTCCCAGCTTTCAAAATGGGTATGCTGGTGGCCTCCCGCCACTTATCAAGAAGACTGCCGTCAACCCAGACACGGTTATAGACCTCGAGTAGGAACTCCTTCCCTTCGGGAGAGAGATGCTGTAAGAAGCGATCGTGAATAACGTCTGGTCCTGGGGCAGAAGCTCGAGAAGGTGAAAGTGCGTGTTCTAGCTCTGCCATGGTGAACAGGCGATTGTAGTCTTCAAGGTTTCTAGAAAGAAAGCACAAACCTTGAGATTCCACCTGATGCTTAATTGAGAGGAACTCAGGTGTATAATGATCTGAGCGAAAGCACTGCCAAGGATGTTAGCCACGTCTAACGGATCCACGACGACGCCTAAAGGAGTTTTCAAACCAGCAATCGGAATGTGGGTCAATTTTCCGGCCACGTGCCTTAACCTATCCCACACTACAGTAGGGGGTGTATGGCGATTAAAAGACGATGCAAAAGCAGTCCATGATTTTTTTTGCAATCTTTAATTACCTGCCAAGACCTGGCACGCATCTTCTGGTAATGAATAAGGTTCTCCATTGTGGGGTGGCGTTGGAAATGCCTAAGGGCACGCCTACGAGCATGGATTGCGTTCCGGCAGTCGTCCTTCCACCATGGGACAGTACGTCGACGAGGATTCGGAGACGAACGCGGAATGGACTGTTCTGCGGCGGAAAGTATCTGCTTGGTAAAATATTCAACCTAATCGTTGACAGAGGCGTGCTCTTCATAACTAAAAACCGCCAACTGGGTGTAAAGGGTCCAGGTGGCACAACCTATGAAGTTTTGATAATGAAAAAAAGAAAGTGTGTACACAATTGGTGCCATATGCCCTCAACTATGTGCAGAAACAGAAGCGTGTGGTGGTTTGCCAAAAGTTGCTGCAACAGTATAGTGCTCATCTAGAGGAATTCTTTGCGAAGCTGGTCACAGTTGACGAGTCCTCGTTTTTCCACGAGACGCTAGAAAATAAACGCCAGAGTATGGAGTGGAAGCGTGCTACGAGCCCTCGTCCCAAAAAGTCACAGTCAGGATTATTCCTTCGAAAACACATGGCAACTCTCTTCTGCGACCAGGAACCGCTGCTGGATTCGCTCTCTCCCAATATGGCCATCAATAGTGAGTGGTACTCAAATTCCCTGAAACAACTGTGTCGACGCATTCAACAACGCCAATATCAAAAATGGGGCCGTGGTGTTCTTCTCCAACAAGATAATGCAGGCCACATGCCAGACGCCAGACCATGGCCAACATTCGTACTGTTACCCAAGCGGCAAGCCCACGATGGCGATCAATAAATGTAGGCCGGAGGAGGGAGGGGAGAAAGGAGGGGTGGCTGGGTCTTCGTTTACCCCTCCTCCTACCGCTCGAAGTTGCACGAAGCTTCGAGAATGTTTTCCCCTCCATAAAAGGAGAATCGAGAAACTTCGGGGCCGATCAATACCGGAAGCGACAGTCAGTTGAGAGTAGTGTTGTTATGGCGCGCGTTGTGTAAGTAGCGTCGAGCGTACGTGTAGATTGATATTGGAAAATCAAATAATTGTGCACATTAAATTGTAATTGTGAACAGTGTATTGCCACGAAAATAAAATGCAATTTTTTGTGTTTGTAACCTCGACTTTATATTTCACGAACCCACAAAGTCACAGTACACTAGGGTTTGCTGTGCTGCCACATCCTCCTTATTCACCCGATTTGGTTCCTAGTGACTAAGCCATATTCACTTTGATGAAAAATGTCATGTGGGGAAGAAGTTCACCACCAATGACGAACTTCATGCAGTTGTCCATCACTGACTACGGGATACCCCCAAAGAATGGTTTGCTACGCAAATAGGGAAGCTGCCAGAACGATGGAAGAGGAGCATAGATATTGGTGGGGAATAGATATAATGCTACCCGAATGAGTGTGTCCAACAAATGTTTCTTGTAAACAAAAAACAATTGTAGTACCAATCATTTATGAACGCCCCTATTAGATTGCTTCGGAGGGGACCCGGGAGGACAACCACACTTGGCTTATTGTACATATGCCCCCAAGCAGGGCATCCCCGATGAGAAAGGATGAGACGGGAGGAGACACAGGGCGGATCTCAAAAGGAGTCATTACAGTGTAGTGTGCAGGGTACCTGTATTTCACTTAGAAATAGCGAGGTTAGTCCTAGAATCTGGAAGAAGTTCATACGGATTTCGTCTCATCCAGCATATGCTCCACATGTAAAGCTTAATTAAAGTACAAGAAATAGGCGGACGCAAAATAAAGAGCTTCGCGGATAGGTTTTCCAGCCTGCGAGGGTGATTTCGAATACAACTCTTTAAACCATGAGACACCTAAATTGCAACCCGGGAGCTTCTCAAATAGATTGCCAACACACATGAAAAAGTTAATTAAAACACAATTAACACGTGCAATCGAAGTAAAAAGTAACGCTACAGACAGGATTCGAACCTGCGCGGGCAGAACACATTGGATTTCAAGTCCAACTCCTTAACCACTCGGACACCGCAGCTACGCATAATTCGGATTTATAACAAGCTACTAATAGCCATGTGAGAAGATAAAGGAATTGTATAGTATTCTTCAACGAAATAAAGCATTAATAATTTGTGAGAAGTACCTATAAGTTAAACAAATATATATTTCTAAATATATTTATTCTTGTTTTCTTTTATTTTACAAATAAGGAAAACGAAATATACTGTCACAGGAGGCCTTGGAAAGCTTCTATATTTTGCTTTGCGAGTTACGTGAGCACATACATTTACTATCATGTCGTTCTAAACTATAAATTTAAAGTTCTCTAAGTACAATTGAAATTCTTAGTAGCATTATCCACACATGGTGAAGAAAGTAACGTAATCTTCCGCAGTATTGGACAAAATACCAGTCCGTCTGCGTTGGCGTGGCCCTTACCTCTACGATGTTCGGGGTTAAAGTCGTACCTCTTCAGCCTCTGGATCCAACGGGCTGTCTGGACTTCCAGGTTTCTAAAACTCTGAAGCCAGTTTAGGGCGGAGTGGTCAGTCCTCAGGTGGAGTTGTTGACCGTAGAGAAACTGTGGAACAGCTCCAAGGTCTATACTACCGGCAGTAACTCTAGCCAGGTGACGCAGTAGTTCTTCTCTGCCTTGGCTAGCGTTTTGCTGTAGTAGACTATCACCCACCCGTGGCCGTCCTGGAGCTGGGATAGGACGCCTTCAAGGTAATGGTCTCTGGCGTCGGTGTCCACAATGAAGGCGCCACCTGTTTGTGGAAATCACAAAATAGGAGCACTACAAAGTAACGTCTCCAGCTGCTGGAAAGAGCCTTTGGCGATCTCCGTCCGCGCATAAGGCCGATGTTATTCTGTGGGGCGAACGGGGACTTGGCGATGTTGGAGAAGCCTTTTATAAAGTGGCGGTAATTACTGCACAGCTCCAGACAACAGCGAAAATCTCGCTTATCCTTCGGGAGAGGTCAATCTCTATCGGCCTGTGTCCTCTCCGTGTTTGTGGCCACTTGTGGTGGGACCTCGTAGCCTAAGTAGTTGACTTCCTTGCAAAAGAGCTGGCAATTCCTCACATTCAGGTTCAGTTTGGTCGCCTGCAATCTGTGTAGCACCTTGCTCAGGTTGTCGAGATGCTCCTCGTACGTCTTGCCAACGACGATAATATCGTCCAGGTATAGCAGGCAGACGTCATAGATCAATCCCCACATCACTGACTCTATGAGGTTTTGGAATGTAGCTGGTGCGTTGCAAAGGCTAAAGGGCAGAACTGTGAACTGCCCAAACCCTTGGCCTATCGTGAATGCGGTCTTCTCCTTATCTCTTTGGTCTAACTGCCAGTAACCCGACTTTAGGTCCAGTGTCGAGAACCAATGCGCACCATAAACCATGTCCAAGGTGTCCTCAATCCGGGGAAAGAGGAAGCAATCCTTCCTGGTTACAGCGTTCCGCTTCCTGGAGTCAATGTGGAAGTGTAGCCCGTCGTTCTTCTTTTTCACCAGAACTACAGGAGAACACCATGGGCTGTCAGACTCTTCAGTTACTCGCCTGAATCTCATGTCCTCCAGCATGTCACGCACCGCCGTTTGTTTTGCCAGCGGAACGCGTATGGGTGGCTGCGGGGTCGATGCGGTTAAGCACTCGATCCCTGCTTCGGTCTTCGATGTTGCCTTAGCTGAAGACGCGCTGGTATCGTTGCAGCATTTGTCGAACCTTCTCCAGCTGCTCAGCGGTCAGGTGGTCGGCCGCCCTCTGCAGTAAACCTTCCAGCTGGGGCCCCAAGAGTTGCGTCGAAACCGGCTTCTGGGTCTGGTCAATTGGCGTTACGCTAACAACGGGCTCGCACGTCCGCTGCTCCGTCCTGGCCTGGAAGTCGTTATGGGTGACCGTTGGATTAAGCAGCCTTACCGGCACTTCTTCTCGGCACGGTAACAATGTCTTGGCTACACAAAGTCCATTACTAGGCGTATTTCCGTCAAGCACCAGTTCTTCGTCCACGGGGACAACCACATCTTCTCTCAGGATGACTCTGCCGATTCCAAGGCTCTCTCCGGGTTGTCGGAGTATCACCTATTCTCCATTTAGCCGTAGGACCCTCCTTCCGATGTAGTCCGTCACCTCGTTGATCCTGAAGGCATCCAGTCTCAGTATCATCTCCTCAGTCACCTTCACGACGAACACCCACTCCCAAAGTCAACATCATCAGGGCCTCCTTCTACACAAGCAAGGTGACCCCCGATTTCTTCACAAGCTGTTACGTTCAGCTCGGCTTTCACGAAGGCAAGCTCCTAGCTACGTCAGGAATGCTGGCTGTGTCCACAGCCCTGGTGTTCACAAACACGCGGTACGGTTTTCCTCTCACTCAACATTCTGCGATGAGGCTGTCGTCCATTCGTCGGCTGACGACGTGTAGTACTATTCGAGGGGACGGTAGTGACGGCGCCGACATGTCCCTTGCCACGTTAAAACCTAACTCCTTTCTCCGGCTTCTCTACCTGGTGTGGGCAGTCTCTCTCCAGCTGTCTTGTCTGGCGATACCCCCAACACACGCCACTTGGTATTTGTTGGCATCCCTGGGCTGGTCTTCGGTCTGCATTGTAGCGGATACTCCTTGTCCTAGATGTCAGGGTAGCCGTCACCTTGGCCGCCTCTATTCTCAATGCCGTCGTTAGCGTATCGTGAATGATCTTGTGGTCACAGAGCATTAGGTACTGACGTATCTCGACATCGCGTACCCCGTCAACGAAGGTGTAGGCGCTATCTCGGCATCCGAATTTGAGTGGGAGGTCGATCAAGGGTTTGCTGGCCAGCTGTTCAATTGTCATTGCGAACTTCTGCAGCGTCTTCCTTGGCTGCTGCGTCCTTGACTTCAGTTGGCTGCGGGCTGCGCCTAAACGGTGGTTTCCAAACTGGTTTTCCAGGGCCTCCCAGATGTCCTTGGGTTGCCGCCGCTGCCTGGACGGCGTTCAGGATCACTGCGGCGCGTCCCTGGAGGCTGCCCATTAGCTGTGCGGCCTCTTCTTCTGGCGACCACTTGTTGTGCTTGGCCACTGTGTCGAATTGGCAGCGGAAGACTTCGAAAGTTGAAGTGCCGTTGTACTTAGGTGGTTTGACGCCTGCAGATGTTGTGTCACATCCCGGCGCGACGAAGTTCAAATCCTTTAACATTTTACCGACGATGTCCTCCACCATGGCGTTCAGCGACTTGATGTTGGTGTCGGCCCTTCCCTCCTGGTCGTTAACGCCGTTCACCAGGTCTTCGATGAGCTCGCACAACTCCGTGACGTCCTCCCACACACCGGCCAACTGTTTCTCAAATTTGGCGGTGAGGTCCTAGTTCACAGCCTTCATTTCTGTGGCCAGTCTGTCAGTCGCCGCTTTCATTTCTGTGGTTAATACGGCCTTCATTGTAGTCATCGTCGCAGCCAAGTTGCCATTTGCCGCCTTCATTTCCGCAGCCATCATTCGCTGCCTTCAATTCTTCCATCTTCTCTAAAATCTTTGCCAATGCAACTTCCAACATCATGTTCCACCCTTGACTTCAAATGTGACGTTGTATGTGCGTAAAATTAAAAGTATAGTTTGCAGAAATTCAAAATGCTCTTTATTTTAGTAGAAAGTCGTTTTGTACACATCTTACATGTTCTAAATATGACGTGCCCTCCACATAGTAGACTCTGGTTGCTTCACCACACATAAACAAACGAACAAAATCACTCGTGGTACACTTCGAAGGTCCACCACATCATTAACAGTTCTCCACTTTCAATTCGACACCCCAATAACAACTTACAAGCTGCGTTCACAGCTGTGTAGCTTTTATATCTCTTGTCACTGTTTCTAGAAATTAGTGGAATGGTCCGTAACAATCAAGAGCAAGAGAAAGACGAAACTTCCAGACATCTATCTGTCTCTTTCTTCCTCCGTTTCGGCAAGCTTTTATCTCCGTGCTGCGCGCCCGCGAGAATGCCTTGCGACAATACATATCTTGGACAAGCAGCAGAAAAATCATAGATCCAAAGGCATTTCCAGGAAGAGGATCAGTCAGTAGTTGGCGGAGGGTAAAGACATGGATGATGTTAAGAGCTAAAGGTATAATAGCTTAAAACATAATAGGCCGACAAAAGATAAAAAAAACTTCGCTGCGAGCAGGATTCAAACCTGCGTGGAGAATACCCATTGGAATTACAGTCCAACTCCATAACCACTCGGACACCGCAGCTATGTTTTCTGATTCTTTCAAATAATCTACTAATAGACAAGTCAGATCATGAAGGACCCGGGTAGTATTGTTCAACCAAATAAAGCGTTATTAAGTTTTGAATGTATGCGTAATTTACAGAAATTCAGATCTTTAAACAGAATAAGTCTCGTTCTGTTCGCCAACTATTGGGCTGATCCCTTTCCTTGAAATTTCTTTGGATCTAGGATTCTTCTGCTGCTTGACCAAAATTACATATATATATATATAATTTGTAACAGCAACTACAAAATATTTAATTATTTTATTCATTTCAGTCTTAGAAATATTTAAGTGAACTAAGTAAATGTTTCGTGTTCGACGAATTAAGGCACAAAATTTTGGTGGGTAAAATGAAATGAATTTTTCTACCTGTAATAAAATGTTGTACACCTAAGATTATATCTCTTACTCTATTATAGTCGTGATAAACATTTATTGTAAATTATTTCAGCTGATATTTTGTTATGAGTACAAAGCAGAACCAAGAAGTAATTTCGAAATTTGCTATTTTATGCTCGTGTTAGCGATCAGGAAAAACAAACTAGCTACTGTTAGGGATTTCAGTGTGTAATAATTTAGTTAAATCAAAAATCTGTTGTATGGCAGGTAAATAGTTTCGAGTTGGTGCTTCGCTAAAGTGTCCTTTTTAACGGATTTCTTTTGTATTATTTAGACTATGAATTGCACATAACATGGCATTTAGAAAGAAATCCTCTTAATGTTTATTGGACCGTAACATTTTTAAACTATTTCTGTTTTATCTATCCCAAATTAACCAAAATATATATTTACAGAAATGGTTGTATTGTACAATTCCTTAAAACGGTACAGTGGTAGTGGTATAGTGTTCTGGTGACCTGTATAAATATAAACGAATGTGTTATTAAACTGAATTTTGTTTAGAACTTTATGCCATATTGACTTAAGTTAAGAACAACCTAACAAATGTTGTTAAATATGTAACTCATCATACGCACAATCCGTTAGAATTGGGATAAATATACTTGTTAGTAGAAGAAATTGACAACATCAAATTTCTGGGCCTTCATGTGGACAGGTATTTAGATTTGAAAACTCACCTAAACTCAACGCTTCCCGAGCAATGGCAAATATAAATAAATATAGCTGTGATGTTCACAGAATTTTGAAAACACATGCAAGAGGAGATTATTTTCTTTCCTTGTTCCATTTATACCCCGACTTTAACTGCTATGTGGTCATATCGGCGGCCGTTCTCCTTTGGAACATACTGAAGGTGTTAACTCGTTGTCTTTGGTTTTTAATCATTAGCTCACGCACACATTCACACTCTCATTCATACTTCCATGACTCTGGGGAAGATGGGGAATTATCTTAGTGGGAGAAAAATCCCCACCACCACCGCCGGGAATCGAACCCGGGACCCCTAGCACGGTAGGCAGGAGCTCTACCGACTGAGCTACGAGGCCAGATCAGAGGAGATTAATAGGGTGAAATGCCTGTCAGTGCTGGCTACCGAAACGGCAGTTAAGAGAGAGTTGGCTCTTCGTCGAGGTAGCACAAGCACAGTTATGGATAGCCGGTGCTGTTTGCTGCAGAGGTAGTTGTTGATGAGAGAGAAACGTGTTGTGATGAAGCCACTTGGTTAGCAGGTAATGTTGCGTAGCAAATGTTAAGCGAATATCGCATTAGTTGACCAGTATCATCTGTTTCCATATTGTGAAGAGGAGGTGAAGATATTGAAGTAATGAAACACTACACTTAGGTCACTTGTCACTATGAACACATAGGCAAACAAAAAATTGCAAACACTGCGCGACCGTGAATATACCTATCGTTTTCTGTGTTTGCTATTACCCTAAAATGTAACCTAACCTATACCTATAGACTCATTAAATTGTAACTAATGTGTATGTATCTGAAATAACAAATACATAATTATTGTATTAGGTAGATAATTAAATTTATAACTACCTATATACACAGTAAGCTCGAAAAACATTAACTTCATTTAGGCAAATAAAATTGCAGAGCTTAAATATTTTGATTTTATCAGAGTCACGGCCTACTCGATTGCTCATAGAACGAACTGATAGTAAATGTATGTTCTCATGTAACTCGCAAAGCAAAATATAGCTTTCCAAGGCCTCCTGTGACAGTATATTTCGTTGTTCTTATTTGTAAAATAAAAGAAAAGAAGAATACATTTATATATAATCTATAATCTTATATAATCTAATTATATAATATATAATCTTTATATATAACCTTTTTAGCTTATACGTATTTCTCACAACTTATTAATGATTCATTTCGTTCAAAAATACTATACTATACCGCAATTACGTACAGCTACGGTGTCCGAGTGGTCAAGGAGTTGGACTGGAAATCCAATGAGTTCTACCCGCACAGGTTCGAATCCTGTCCGTAGCGTTACTTTTTATTTCCTTTACTCGTGTTAATTGTGCTTTAATTAACTTTTTCATGTGTGTTGGCAATCTATTTGAGAAGCACCTGGGATTCAATTGTGGTGTCTCATGATTTAAAGAGTTGTATTCGAAATCACCCGCGCAGGCTGGAAAACCTAACCGCAGCGAAGCTCTTTATTTTGCGTCCGCCTATTTCTCGACTTTAATTAAGCTTTAAATGTGCAACATATGCTGGATGAAACGAAATCCGTATGAATTGTTTCCATATTCTACATTTAACCTTGCCATTTCTAAGTGAAATGCAGTTAGCCTGCCCTCTGCACTGTCGTGATTCCTTTTGACATCCGCCTGTATCTCCTCTCGTCCTCTCTGCCCGGTGATACAATGCCTGTGGGCATAGGTACAATATGCTAAATGTGGTTTTCATGCCGAGTCCCCTCCGAACTAATCTACTAGGGGGTTCAAGAATGATTGGCACTACAATTGTTTTTGTTTACAAGAACTATTTATAGAACGCACATCATTTGGGTAGCATTATAGCTATTCCCCGGCAATGTCTATACTCCTCATCCATTGTTCTGGCAGCTTACGTATTTGCGTAGCAAAACATTCTTTGGGGGTATCCCGGCGCCACGGATGGACAACTGCATGAAGTTCATCATTGGTGGTGAAATTCTTGCCCAACATTACCTTTTTTATCAAGTCGAGTATGGCTTAATCACTAGGAACCAATTCGGGTGAATATGGAGGATGTGGTGGCACAGCATACCCTAATGTACGAATGTTGGCGATGGTCTGGCGTCTGGCATGTGCTCAGGATTATCTTGTTGGAGAATAACACCACGGCCTCATTCTTATGGTGGCGTTGTTGAATGCCTCGGCAGAGATTTTCCAGGGAATTTGAGTACCACTCACTATTTATGGTCATATTGGGAAGTATCCAATCCACAAGCAGTTCCTGATCACAGAACACAGTTGCCATGTGTTTTCGAAGTCATAGTCCTGGCCGTGACTTCTTGGGACGACGCTTTCACCCCATACACTGGCGTTTATTTTCTAGTGTGTTGTGGAAAAACGAGGACTCGTCAACGGTGACCAGTTTCGCAAAGAATCCCTCCGGATGTGCACTATTCTGTTGGAGCAACTGTTTGCAAACCACCAAACGCTTCTGTCTCTACATATAGTTGAGGGTATTTGGCATCAATTGTATACACTCCCTTTTCATCATCAGACCTTCATGGGTTATGGTGTATAGGTTTTCCCGGTGATAGACCTGTTCCCTGCACTAATTCATCAAATGTGATACGCATATTCTCCAAGCTGACAACCTGGGTATAGTTTGGGTTGTGTGCAGTTGCTGGACGCCCAGTGCTTTTGGGTTTTTCAACAGTCGCTGTCGTCTTTGATTTAGGACACCCAACGAAACATGGACCAGCAGGCTCCCCAGATATGGCCACTAAACTCTTGTGAATGTCTGAAATAGTCACTCCTTCCTTCCAGGGAAACTACACAGTCCACCTTTGCCCGTGCTTGTCTGCCTCCTTGTTTCCAAGATGTCCACAAGCGTACTCACAAGACGGTACAATTGCTGCTCCAGTGCACCATCTGCGAGAAGTAGCAACATCATCTAGTGGCAGTAGACAGTACTATCACCCATATATTAACACATATTTTAAACAGCTATTTTGCAGGTGTTATAGGGAGAAAGACAATCATTATTGAACGAAATAAATAGCAATCCAGTTATCTCCCGACATTCATTTGATCATCTCCTCTGATTCTGTAGACATAAGGAGATTTTTTTGCCATTTCACAAGCTTTCGCATCTATATGATTATATTTTTACTATTTTAAGCACCTTTAGGGGACTAGGCTTAGTTATCGACCTATATAAAAAGTTCTACATTACACAAATTTTTATATTAATTTAGAGCAGTTTGGTTCTATTTAATATTTATTCTTGGTCACTATTATTAGTACTATGTTGAACTTTGAGTGTTTCTGCTATGTGACCTTTTGTCATTGTTAGAGGCATGTATGTCTATTGGAATTGTTTTAAGTACTTTTGGTTCTCTTGTTGTAGTTTCCTTGTTTCACTATAAATTAATGTCCTTATTGTTCAGGCTCCCTTTTCTGAGATTTATCTCACCTTTCGCAACTACAATTCACCTTTTTGTAAGTTTTCTATACTAGGGCGTAGCAAATAGTATTTCCCAAGGTGTGCACAGCTCGACTAGCCTAAATAACTGTAACCAATGCCCTCCTATACTAACTTTTATTCTGTTTTATCGTAACCTAATTTAATTAAGTCCTTGCTGTTATAATAATTTGTACTCTCCCATCATTTGTTTTCTTTTGCTCTCCTTTTATGTCACCTTGTATCCCACTTGACATAACTTAAACCTACTCTTTTACACTACTATGCTATAATCGCAAACCTAACCTCGCCCGCCTCGGTAGCGTGGTGGTAGCATGTCTGCCTCACGTTCAAGAGGTCCCGAGTTCTAATCTTGGTCAGGGTGAGTTACCTGGATAAGGATTTTTCCTGGCTTTTCCCTTATCCTGAAGGACGAGTGTCTGGTAGCTCTAAGCTCTATGGACCCTGAGATCCTTTGAGCACCATTTCCCCAATTCCATTCATCGTCCGACATGACTTAATGTTGAAGAACATAAATTAGAAGAAGAACAAGAAGAAGAAGAAGGAGAAGAAGAAGGAGAAGGAGAAGAAGAAGAAGAAGAAGGAGAAGGAGAAGAAGGAGAAGAAGGAGAAGGAGTAGAAGGAGAAGGAGTAGAAGGAGAAGGAGGAGTAGAAGGAGAAGGAGGAGTAGAAGGAGAAGGAGGAGAAGGAGGAGAAGGAGGAGAAGGAGGAGAGGAAGGAGAAGGAGAAGGGGAAGGGGAAGGGGAACCCCACCTCAGCGCACCTAACACAATCCTCTTCTACCGAACCATTGTAATCTCACTGAGATAATCGAAATTAGTTCCTATATTTCTGCTCTCTTATTTTATGCTACAATAGCTTATACTGACCTATAACCAACCTATACTATTAGGACATTGTATCCTAGAGTAAGCTACTTTATACTATATCCTCCTCATATTTCTGTGCGTTCCATATTATTATAAATTATCTTTATCTTCACGGTATATAAATATGAGTTTTGCCAATACTCCATTAGTTTCAGATGATTACCAACGACTTTATACATTTCGAGAGCATTCAGATCCCTAGCATACATACTTGTGCATATTTTGGGATCATTTGGAATATTTCATACTGTGTAATACACCTTAATTGATAGTCTTGCAACCTTTTGAGTATTGCGTGTGATTTAAAAACTACTTTAAACAGTTATCAGCCAATTCGGAATAACATTTGGTATGCTGGCGCAGATGTATTTCCAAAACTTTAAATGTGTTTTAGAATTCTACTGCAGGTGTTTTCCTAACTTGAAAAGGAATTTCGAAACTTCCTGATAATACTTTGAAATATCTACATATATAGGAACATTTCTCAATTTTTAGCATTTGAAAATGCTTTCACGGTGATTTTTCATGTTTTTCCAAACCTTTCAGTTGTTTAATACAGTTCTTCTGGAAAGTGAGTGTACTTTATATGCCTTTAAAGTATTTTTCATAACACAGCCTAATATAAGATACGGATTCCATGGAGATGTTTTCGTAACTCATATTCTGCACCGATATTTTTGTCTCTTCATTCTGTCGTATCAGTATTTGTATACCAAAACTGCAAACTACTCAAAGTATGTTAACTCCTACTTCTGTTTTTTTTTCATTTTTACCAGGTTTCTGTGGAATCTATGATAGGATATAATTTTATATTCCCTTGCCCCAAACCACTGCTTAAATAAACACCACCACTATTGCACTTTAAACCCCATTAACTACCAAAATAACAGCAACTTTCCAAGCCATTCGATCATCTGTTCAACCCTGTTCTATCCTCTACTTACCTCACTATCTTTTCTCTTAGTTTACTGTATTCTTTTCAACTCCACTCAACTCGTTATCTCAAATGTTTACCTAAGCAAAGAAAGGTTTCCAAAAATGATACTTTTGTCCAGTAATATAGAATGTGAGGCGTAATATTGTCCTCTGTTGCAGTATTTAAGTTTTTCATGGACGCTTAATGCCTAATGCTTAATGCCTTATGTGATTCTTTTCCATTCTTTTCTCATGTCTCCTCTAATAGTAGCAACTGCAACAATGCTGACATTCTTTCCTTACTTAGCCTAACTTAACCACGCCTTTCTCTTAATTCGTCTTTCTTACCATTCTTTTATTCAGTATTCTTCCCTTTCACCCGTCTATCATCCTTGATAGCATTTTTAGAATAATGTTAGATGACATTCTAGCCTATATTCTTATAGTATTTGGGTCTGCGTTTTGTCCATTCTTACAGAACTACACATATCAAAATGTTTTACATACATCTGCTTCTTTTGATGACTACATCTCAATATGTTTCACACCAATTCTAAGTTCATTCTAACTTCAACTGAACTAACAATGTGTTTTGTTTGAAATCATTCTCCACATATTTCTTTGTATTAGAATTGTTTCTCGTCTATCACACTGTCCTACTGTGTCAAAGTCTTAAAAGTAGCGCTGGATGATACACAACTGCTGAAATACTTATAGTTTAGTTTTTATTTTACGTTTTTCACAAGTCCTCTATTAATATGTTACTTCTGTTAATTCTGTTAATATGTTAATCTTGTTAATTATGTTAACGTCCTCTAACATTAAGACATGTCGGAGGATGAATGATATGGTTTGAATGATGATCACATGAGTCCATAGAGCTTAGAGTTACCAGACAGGTTTTGCATAGGGTGACCTTGACACTTCAATTATACCGTCTTCTAACATGTTGTTTACTTCTTGATCAACACTTTCCCACAAGTCAATAGGAATACTTCTACATTGAGGACTTTCTGTCTCCATTTACCAAATTTCAAACTCATGTTCATATTTATTGCAGCATCCTGTTCTTTCTGAAAATACGCGACGATTTTTCACGAAAATCTCACATACCCTCTCCTTCTGTTCATTTTTCAGCGCCCGTGCGCCGTCCACTTTACCCTTAATCATTTCTATCAGCGTAGCCTCATTAGCTTTGCCTACCTACATTCTATTTTCGTCCACGAGTGCGGTGTGTTGCAATTCCGGTGCTATTGTTAAACTACAGTGGCTATTGGTTCCACAGTTTCTGTCTCTTTATCCTTACCACCGATTGTTTCACGACGATGCAAATTAAACACCTGTTTTGAACAATTATAATCTTCTATACAAAACTTAACCATTTCATCATGCTCACTTATTCGTGCGTACTCTAGGAAGAAAGCAACATCTTCTTCTATCCCTTTATCTCCGTGTGTTAACTCACACATTTGGGCTGCTTCTACCTTCACGAAGGGTTCAATTGTTTCTCGGCCGGCATTATTTACAACTAATTGTTTCATTCCGTAATCTATTTTGCCCTCATTGCAATTAAAATTTCACTTTCGAATAATATTTCTACAACCAAATGTGGGACGATTAGAAATATACATTGAAATTCCTCATTGCCTATTTGTAAAGATAGAAGCACTTGTTGTCTTTTACGCTGCTTATTTGACCGCCCAATCGCCTATACACAAAATACATTTATAGAAGGAAGTGCTTTAAGTGTCAATCCTTCTGTAATTAATTGTTTGAATAATTGTGAGCTTATGACGGATACAGACGCAACACTGGCGATCGTCGCAAAATGCGGTTTCCCACTTAATTTACCCTCACTTTTGGCGCTTCAACCATTTCATACCGCTGGCTAGTTTCTGGCTCGATCTGACAGCGTAATCTTCTCTCTCACTCACCTGCATTATTTGGTTCAATAATTTCTACATCTTCATTTTCATCGTAACCTGCTCTTCCTAATGCTTTACTTGCATGTTGCATGTGCTCTTCTCGTGGCCGCACTCGAACACGTAGGGCGGCCTAAAGGTAGTTTCCCGAAGGGTTTCGTGTGGGTTGTCCTGAGGTCGTATCTCGCGGGTACTGTCTCTCCTCCGCGTGAGTGCTTGCATTTAGTGGCTCACTGCTCCATCGAGGTGAATTTTGCTCCGTACTTGCATTACTGCGCCCGTCACTCCGTAGCGTTCCACTTCTAGACGACCCCCTGTTTTCCTGATATGTCTATTTCTCCAGGATCGATAATGACTTTCTATAGCATTTTCAAGGTCTATATAATGGACCTGGTCATTTGACCTGTTTTGATCGTTTTGATAACGTCTTTCACAATTTACCCCCGATGATTCATTTCGCCCGTAATTTGATCTGTTATTTACACCCGGGACATTCTCTAGGTACCTTTCATATATTCGGTATGAGTCAGGTCTACGGTGAGCACTCGGGCTTGCCCTTTCCCCGTCTGAAAATCGGATACTCTGGTTCCATATAGAATCGTTACCAGAATTATACGGCTGGCTTTGAAACGCTGTTAGAAGTTCCAGGACTTCTCCCATCGTCCGCGGCTTAGCAACGATAAGGTGGTTGTTTATTTCACTTGGGAAATGATGTGCCATCAAGGATATAAATTCATCTTCAACTATGGGTGGTTCCAGAAGTTGACTTTGTTGCGCGAGTCTTAGGAAATAGTCCACCATTCCTTCACCTGATCTCGGTTAATAAAGGCCATTGTTTATCTTTATCCTCACGTTATATTGGGTCGACACATTCCAGTATTTATTCAAAACTGCTTGCTGAAATTGCGAGTACGTTACGTGATCTCCAAGAGCTAATTTGTACCAGATAAGAGATCAGCATTTTAATCCCCTTTTAGCTATTATCATGCGGTAAACTTATGGAATTCCCTTTATCAAAAATAAGACCTTGAATCTAGTATGTACCTTTTTGCATTGTCGATGGAGTCGTCAAAGTTCGGTACCGGGATCTCATTCAATAATTGTGTTGGTATTGACATCTGTGTATGCATGCAATCTTGACTTAAGCTACCACTAACACCATTATTGTTATTTGGAAAGAGTGGCGGAATCGTACCAGAGGTCGATCCGCCATTGCACTATCGTTAGAAACTTCTGCGGAGATAGCAGGCATTACGCCTTGGTTACTTATTTCATTTTCAATGCGGCTTATTGCTTCTCGCATTTTTGCCATGACCCTAGAAGTTTCCTGTTGATTCCCGACAAGCTGCGTGATAGATTGTTTCAATACTTCTGCTTCTTTTGTTTGATTTTTATTGTGATTTTCAACTACACTCTTAATCGCGTGAAACTCACAATTTACACTATTTTGTATTTCTTTCTGCTTTAATTAAATCCCCATGCCGTTATTTTGGAAATCATCACATATCATCACTGGCAAAAATGAGAGAGGCAATAAGCAGCATTGAAAATTAAATAAGTAACTAAAGCGTAATGCCTGCTATCTCCGCAGAAGTTTCTAATGGTAGTGCAATGGCAGGTTGACCTCTGTTTGTTACGATACTGCCACACGGTCCAAATAACAATAATGGTGTTAGTGGTAGCTTAAGTCAAGGTTGCATGCATACACAGATGTGAATACCAACACAATTATCGAATGATATCTCAGTACCGACCTTTGACGTCTCCATCGACAATGCAAAAAGGTACATCCTATATTTAAAGTCTTACTTTTTGATAAAGGAAATTTCAGAAGTTAACTGCATGATAATACTAAATAGGGGATTAAAAGGCCGATCTCTTAGCTGGTAAAGATGAGCTCTTGGAGACCATGTAACGTACTTGCAATTTCGGCAAGCATTTTTGAGTAAATACTGGAATGTGTCGACCCTATATAACGTGAGGATAAAGATAAACAATGGCCTTTATTAACCGAGATCAGGCGAAGGAATTGTGGACTATTTCCTAAGACTCGCGCAACAAAGTCAACTTCTGGAACCACCCATAAATGAAGATGAATTTATATCCTTGATGACATATCATTTCCCAAGCGAAATAACAACCACCTTATCGTTGCTAAGCCGCCGACGATGGGAGAAGTCCTGGAAATTCTAACAACATTTCAAAGTCAACCGTATAACTCCGGTAGCGATTCTGTATGGAACCAGAATATCCGATTTACAGACGGGGAAAGGGCAAGCCCGAGTGCTCATCGCAGACCTGACTCATACCGAACACATGAAAGGTACCGAGAAAATGTCCCAGGTGTAACAGATGAAATTAGGGGCGAAATGAATCATCGGGGTAAAATGTGAGAGACGTTATCAAAACCAGCAAAACAGATCAAATGTCTAGGTCCACCATATGGAATTTGAAAATGTTAGAGGAGGTCTTTATCGATCCTGGAGAAATAGGTATTTTCAGGAAAACGGAAGACCGTATAGAACTGCAAAACCAAGAAATAACTGGCGACGTAATGCAGGTATAGGCCAAAGTTCACCTCGATGGAGAAGTCAGTCATTAAATGAAAGTATTCGCGGGGACGAGTGGCCGACCAAGCAGGATTTGAACTCAGGACAATCCGGGCAAAGTCAGCTGCAGAACTCCCATTTGGCCGCCCTCTGTCTCCGAAAATAATGAAAAGAGAAAGCCGTCATAAAAATGAGCATGTTTAAATAATAGTTAAAATAACGCACGGAATAATTAGGTTTGGATAATGCTAACCGACAAAATAAATGAACCTTTCGAGCAGGTAGAAGCGACCCAAAAGTGCGAGTTAACGCAGAGCGAGGAGGAGAGAGAGATAGAAGTTGAGGTTGTTTTATTTTTTGAATGTATGAGAATAAACAAGGAGGGTGAAATAGTATGGTTGTCAGCGTATCATAATTGTTGTTTAAAAGGCTGATATATAAGTAATGGTAATATAAATAAATGTGTGCCCGAGGAATAACTAACTGGTGTCCTTTATAATATGTATTATAGTTTAACAATAGGATTGGGAAGGACAACGCACAGTGGGCACAGATGAAGGTAACGTGCAGGTAAACCGGGTTAATGACACTAGCGGATGCAAAAGATAGAATAAGGTGAATAGCACACAAATGTTATTGAACAAGTGAACAGAAATAGAGCCTGCAGAGTGCTGGTAAATCATTGTCGTATATTTTTAGATAGAAGATCGAACGTTTGAAATAAAATGTATAAAATTATAGTAAGGTATAATATTGCTTTAATGAGTTAAAAGAATAAGAAACAAAGATTAATATTGACGAAGAAGTGTGTCACAGGTGACTATCGTAATGGATTTTCTCATAATTCGGAATCAATGAAGTGTTACTGGTAAAAACAGGAGTAAATTGGTGAAATACACATCTCATTAAGTACATGATAAATGGTAATGGTAGTGTAAATAATTTGCATATAAATTAATTCCTAAGGTTCACCATTATTGTTATACAAAAAGAAAAGTATATTTAAATATATATGTTAGAATAAGTGATTGTAAGCATACCAGCGTGTGAAAATTTGTGAAAATGAAGCGTGGAATATGTGAAAGTGATTTAAAACTATATATAAGGATGTTTTTTACTAGAAACAGTTCAAATGACTTTGCAGAACAAAAGTAACAGGAAATAAAATGGCCAAGGCCACGAAAGAGTTAAAAGAACATATAAGACTCAAAGAGAAATGTTATTCATGAAAAAAGTAATACATGTGTGCTTAGAACTCAAGTTTATTCATTATGCAATATAGTCGTAAGCTGTATATTCATGTATGAGCACATTTAAACGTAGTTTACAATGTACATACGTAAAAGAAAAATGACATACACGTAAGCAGTAGATTGAAAGAAAGATAAATAACAGCATATATCAGACGGGGACGCTGATAGAACATCAACTAATACAAATTTATAGTAGTCATTCTATCAGCGGGGCAGTTGAAATAGAACACTCAGTTTGTGAGTGTACAGGAAGAAATACTGATAGGCGAACAAAGACAGGTAAGGAAGGGTTGGTCATTACCTCCAAGAGGGAAGGGGTAGCGCCAGCTGGAAGACCAGGAGACAAGTGAATGCTATACCTGGAGACACTTTTGTTCGGAACATCGATGGACACATTGGGGTAAGATGGTGACTTTAATGTTAGCGATGTGTGTAAGAAATGCATGTGTGTGAAACCCAGGCCAAAAGAGTAAGCAGTGATGAATAAATAAAAGACAAAAGACGAAGCAATCTGTTGTGTACCACTCCCGGGATAAAACAGCCATGCTCTGAGCTAGCTACGAACCCATAGCCCATCCCAATAAAGTCCATGAAATCAACTTCACGTATATACCCCCGTCCAAGCACGAGTACCCCCTCAATTTGGTTATGCGTTTTGTCCATTCCTACAGAACTATACCTACAAAATGTTTTACTTCTTTTGATGACTGTATCTGAATAAGTTTTACCCCAATTCTAAGTTTATTCCAACTTTAACTGAACTAACAATGTGTTTCGTTTGAACTCATTCTCCTCATATTTCTTTGTATTAGGGTTTTTTCTTGTCCATCACCCTGTCCTATTGTGTCAAACTCTTAAAACTGGCGCTGGATGATACACAGATGCTGAACTACTTATAGATTAGTTTTTCTTTTACGTTTTTCACTAATCCTCTATTAATATGTTAATTCTGTTAATTCTGTTAATATGTTAATCCTGTTAATTATGTTAACATCCTCTAACATTATGACCGAGGATTGAGCACGGGACCTCTTGAACATGATTTTCCATCTATGGTACTATTTACACTACCGAGGTGGGCTTTAAACACTTTGATCATTTGGGGTTGTTTATAGTGACAGTATGATTTGTTGGATATATATCACAAAGTCATTGTCTAATGGGATTTGTCAGTATTTATAAACGCTTCAGGTGATTAACATCTTGAAACAATTTTCCTACAGCACTCGATGTTTACCGAGGACACGAGGTCTGTCAGAAGTTCATGGAATATCTAGCTTCGATTGTGAAGAAAATTAATATTATATACAAAACTAATAGTCCATTATACTTGATGGATGAATAAGAAGTTTTTGAACATTCTACAATACGCAGTTTGTGTTGGAAGCGTTTACAGAAGTGAAGAAAGTCATTTGAGCAGTAAATATCGGGGAAGACTATATTGCTAAGGTAAATTAGCTTGTAAGAGAACTAATTATTTGTCTAGATTTATGCTTAACGTGAGTGGGTATGACTCGCACTTCATCATTAAGGAGATAGGATATATAAGCAAGATAGTTGAGGTTATTCGAAAATCAGATAATAATTTAACATTTCTTTAAAATATATTAGTGATACTAAACTTAGGTTAGTGTATACCTTCCGTTTCATTAGTACATGATTGGAGAACCTTGCGAAAAATTTGATATTATATCCAGAATCGCACCAGTGCCTCGGAAAAGACAGGCTGAGCCTGATAACTCGTAAGAGAGAAATTCTCTGTAATTATTATCTGTAAGAGACATTTCTCTTTCCGAGGGATGCATCTAAAATAAATTTACTGAACAGCAAATCTGTGATGATGATGAAAACGTGTATGCAGAAAATATATGTAGAGTTCAACATCGGAAACTAGGTGAGTACAGTGATCTGCACCTATGTATCTTTAGATGTACTTCTAGCTGATGTGTTTAGGAAGATCAAACACAGCAAAAGGATAACGCTGATCCCCCCATTTATTCACATATATTGGAGCTACAGGGGATTTCCATTGAAATTCTTACAGGATTACGATCAGGTATTTAAGATCGAATGTGGCACAAGAGGACGTTTATGCTGAGTTTCATGTCGGTATGCAGAGGCCAACTAATCTCACATGTAAAGATTTGACTCTCGTAAACCCTTTCAATTAATTTACTATTACGATACGAACAACCTATATGAGTGGGTAATACGTCACACCTTTCCTTTTGGGGAATTTGTGTGGCTTTCTCATTAAAATATAGATCTAAGTTAGATGAAAGGCATAAACCCTTGGATATATCTTAGAAGTCGGTATAGAATATCCTGCAGAGTATCACGATCTGCACAATGATTTGGATTCTCTGCCGAAGAGACTGTAGGCGATGGTATCCCCTTCGAAGAAACAAATTGGATATCTTAGATCCAGAAAGAAGCATTTGTTATATTACACAGCCTTGAAGCAGACTCTAGCTATGAACTAAAACTAACAGACGTCCA
This sequence comes from Mantis religiosa, assembly GCA_030765055.1. Lineage (NCBI taxonomy): Eukaryota > Metazoa > Arthropoda > Insecta > Mantodea > Mantidae > Mantis > Mantis religiosa. Next base: position 120,550,291 of record CM060948.1, on the reverse strand, counting down.
TCGAGCGCTACGCTGAATTGAATAAATTTTTTAAATAATCACTTTTGGCTATTACAAATTAAAACAATTTTCCTCCTGATGGTTTTCTTATTTGACGAAATGTGTGATATATTGGAGGAATTTAGATATATTTCGAAGGTATGAAAGTACGGGGTGCGGCATTAAAAATACTGGGCCGATGCTCACTTTATTGACAAAATTCGCAGATCTGAAATTTGTTCCCCCAATGTAGTGTTCCTTCCGAATCCTGCGCCACTGTATGCGAATTTTCCGTTTTTGGAAGCATTAACAAAAATAGTTTTCTGCTATACTGTTGAGGAGTCTGGTCGCTTTTACCGTCACTGCATCTACGGACTCGAATCCGTCAGCTTTGAACGCAGACTTCAATTTTGGGAAGAGAACAGGGACGCATTGTCCTAGGTGACGCAAATACGTTAGATGTTTCATCACTGGGAAGTAACTTGTGCCAAAAACTTCACAGACATGCATTATGCATCTGTGCATTATCCTAATGAAGATTCCATGAGTTATCCTTCCACATATCTGGTCTCTTGCATGGCATACGATCAGGGAATGTACTCAGAACAATTTTATAATATTCTTAATCGAAAATTTGACCTTCAGGCTCCCAATCAATGTAGATAACCCCTTGAATATCGAAAGCGTAAATCATCATTGCTTTAAATTCTGATTTCCTCATGGGCGCTTTCTTCTTCCTAGAGAGTTGAGTGCTTTTCCAATGTCTGAATTGTCGCTTAGCCCCTGGATAACATTTAAATATCCATGTTTCATTAAAAGCAATAAGCTTGAGGAGATATTAACGGTCGTTTTAAATGTTTTCAAGAGTTGAAATGCAGCAGCCCACTTGAGACTCTTTTTGCTCTCGGTAGTGAGGAATTTTGGTACCAATTTGGCACAAACCATTTTATTAGTAGATAATCCTGCAAGATCTGTGTAACGTTTTCCTCATTGACGCAGGCAGCTTCCGAAGTTGCTCGAATGCTCGGTGCAGCCTTCTCGAACAATTCTACCGAACGTCTCCACTTTTTTTCAATATTCGAAGCGGAACGAGGGACTGATTTCTGATCACGTTTGAAGTCCTCCTTGCCGCTCTTGAACCTCTTAGCTAGAAATCTTGAGCACGGAATAGAGACTAATCACCAGAAACTTGTTTTTGCAAATCTGAAGTTTCGGTGGTTGGTTTTCTAAGTTATGTGAGGAATTTGATTTTAACACGTTGAACGTGGCATAATTCTGACTAAGGTCAGATATATGATCCATTTTGTAAGAAGGCTCTCAACTAGATTACCCAACACACCGGCGTGAATGTCTAAATGCGTGTCAGGGAGAGCCTCAAGTTCAATATCCACCCTTTCCCTCCGTCATCATAGAAGCCAAAACTGTGTACAATAATCAGTTCGATTCTATTATAGCCTCACCTCATATTTATGATGCATTCAGAATAAACATTGCCGTTATAACTTTGGAGGTATTTGGCTTTACAGTCAACAGAAAAATAAGAAACAGCTCTGTTGGTATACTGTCAAATGAAGGGCTTTATCTCCTGTATGATTCTTTTCTAACAATGAAATAAAACAATGGCATATAAAAGCCTATGAAGCAATTTTTGGTTATAGCACTAACAAATAAACGAAAAATGCATACCATTTACATTCTACACCATTCATATAAAGGAGTTATAAACCTCGAGTATTACTAACTGGTGCGTGCGGTCAGACGCCAACCAAGAGGCAGAAGATGTTTGGATTCTAAGGAAAATTTAAGGAGATCAGCCCAGTAGCTTGCAGAAGGTGAAGAAGTAGATGATATTAAAATGTGTTTTAATGGTTGACAGAAAACGTGATTATGAAGGAGCCAGTGGAATGAATGTCGGGAGAAATTCCCTTGGACTCCGCATCCCCTAAGGCGCGACAGCCCATGTAGAGCCTAGGCCTGCCAATCCGACTTCCGGCCTAACGCCCACATACGCAAGGTAGAGGTTCATTCAACAGATACGGGGAGATATGGTTAGCATCTCGGCACCCCCAGTAGGAAGGTTGGCTTTCTGGACCAGGGCTGCTTGTGTTAAGCACCTCAATTTCTCACGATGCAAAGCATGACGCCTTAGCGTACTACGCCACGGAGCAGTACCGGACTCCGATTCATTCCCCATATATTCCACATGTAAAGCTTAATTAAAATATAAAAACATGCCGAAGCAAATTAAAAGCTTTCACTGCGAACAGGACTCGAACCTGTGTGTAACGCATTAGATTTCCAGTCCAACTCCTGAACCACTCGGACATTGCTGCTACACATAACTGTATAAGTTGGTAATAGTCATGTGAAGGAACCTTGCAGCATTTGTAACCAAATATAGCATTAACATACTGTGAGAAGTATAAGTTTAGACAAATTTACATCTTTAAATATACCAAGTCTGGTTCTCTTTTATTTTAATACCAACCAAGACGAAAGATATTTGGAGAACTCTCGACCAGGGAAATATAATGAGTCAATTGGAGAATTTAATGCTACGTGGGCGCGTTGGCTATGGTAGCTCAATGGGTAAGGGCGACTGGACGGAAAGCAGGAGATCCGTGGTTCAAATCCCGGCCGTGACATTGAATTTTTCAGTTTGACTCTAACTAAAAGCCTTTGACATTTTGTTTTTGATACATATGTATGTTAACACAGATGCTTAATATTTGCCCATTCCAAACTATAACTTTAAATTTCCTCGAGTGTAATTGCCACTCTTAGTGACAGTATTTACTAATGGCCAATATAATCTGCCACAGTGTTATGTTTTGTACCAATAGCACAAAACTTAGCCTAACCCTCTGCCGCATTATAAAAATGTCTTACTACTCCAAAGAGCTATTGGCTACGATAAATTTATCTGGAGTTTCCAAATGACAACATGACCTCTAGGGCAATTACCAGAGCTCGCATTTTATTTAGTTACTGATTCTGTTCCTTCATGCGCAGTTAGAAGAGAAGCTAACATGTCGACAAATTACAGTGAGAGGACACGAACTTTGAAGTTTTAAATTTCGTGTTCAGGTGTAGTGCATGTATATTTTGCACCATACTACATAATTTTACGAACTTTTACATTCAGCTTTAGTTATTATACATTTATTTTCGTTAAAAATCAAGAAAGGAAATGTAACTGTCATGTTTGTGACGCTCATGCAATGGGGCAATTGTGTACGTTTCCCTTACATTCAAATGTAAATTGGTTTGAGTGGAACGGAAAGTAATTCGTTGCGGAAAACTATGCCTTGTTTTATACGCCTTGCTTTCTAGATGCTCTTACTATTATATACATTAACTCACTCATTCACAGATTTTCTTATTCAGTCAGTCACTCACTAAGATGCACATGTGGTAATTACCTAAAATGCTGCTTTGCATTCAAGAAATTTAAAGATACACTCATCTGAATTATTTATCTGGAGTTTTAACCAAATTTAGCGTCAGGAATGTAAGTGTTAGAGAAATTAAAAGGTCAAAAGGGGCTTTTGAAGGAGTGTCCATAAAGGATTGGGTAATGATCGCTCAAAGAGATAAGCTGTAGGTTTTATAGCAAAATGTAGCTAACACAGTTAATTTAGACGTCATATTTTGCTCATCGCCGTATATTTCGCATACGTGAATATATGTATTTTCCTTTCACTGCTTCAGTGCCTTCTGCTGTAAAAAGAATTTACTGGAACTCTCAATCGATCATAGTGTAGAACAAAAATAAATCTGAAAACCTAAAACCTATCAGACATTACTCATGGAAAACAACAGTATTTTGACTTTTGTAGGTTCGTGAAATTAAAACTCCAATTGCACAAACTCAAAATGTTCTTTATTACCACCGAATCACAGTTGGAACACTTGCCGATTACACAGAATTACGTAGCGCACACAATTACAATTCGCCAGTTCGTCTATCACAGGTCCACTCTACACTCACTATTACGTAGAACTCCTCTGGTACACGTACACAGTCTTCCAGTCCGTTCACCAACACGGCGCTCCTCACGGCTGCTCGCCAAGAACTGAACTGAATTGCCAACTGCAGGCCTTATATAGGTAAGATCGCCGTTCCTGGAAGTCTCGCGGTTCAGTGAAACTTCCCGATTGTTTCCGACGTCAGGTAGGGGGAAAGAGGTGGCTAATGATGTTTTTCCAACCATCCTCCTCGTTAGCGCTACAAGATAAATGGGTTGGCTTGGGCTAAATGCCTCTTGTCGCCCTCCAAGCCGCTAGCTGGTCGGGCCTTCCGATAATTAGGTTACAATATTGCCTGTAATCAAGCATATGTTCAGAAGCGGACTGCATCTTACCACAGCTTGCTTGTATTACCCTTGCATTGCCGTTTGCTTATGTATAGGTGCACTCTGTAAACCTACTAATTTTAAGGAACGAAAATAGTGCGATAGGCAGTTGTAAGACAATGTTAGGTTAACGAACGGAAGATCTCAGCACTAAACGCAGTGTATTAAAGAATTACTCCTGCATCAGCAATGATGATAAAATGCAAACTCTTGCACTAAATATGGGCAGTAATTTCAATTTCAAATTTCACTGGCGTTTGTAAAAGTTTACCGGAACTCCTTTCGGTGCATTCCGGTTGAAAAAGAGCCCTGCAATATATTGTAAGGTGGGCTGTACAAAGGTTTAAGCATGATTTGAAATGCAATAGTGTCTCACATCACAGATTTGAATCTTATTAGCAACGCAATTTTATATTGTTTGTAAGTTTTCATTTATCCTCTTTGGTTTCAACGTAAACGAAATTCAAGGGGTAAGGAGAGGAAACATGTTTTATACCCTAACGGTGGCTCTGTCTTCGAAACGAATGCTCATCTGCAAGAAGTTCACTTGTTTATTCCATTATTTATGAGAATGTGAGAGGGTAAAAGAGGTGTTATACACGAACCACAGTGGACTATTGGAATCTGTAAAACTTGCAACTAAAATTTGATAGAGGAGCAAAGAGAGTGAAAAGTATTGGACAATAAAAAGGAGAATTAAGCAAGAAGGGCACCAGGATAATTAAAAGGAATGAGGGAACCGGTGATAAGATAAGTTTGTAAATAAGGGAATGTAATGCAAGTATTGCACTGTATTGAATACAATTGTCCCACATTGGCAAACTCAATAAGTTTAGGTAGGGAACGTTTTCTATTAAATACATAGTAAGCGGAGTAAAACTAAATATTACAAGGCTCATCCAGAAAAAAAGTTTTCGTATTCCGTTTCCTTTAAAGTAAACGTATTTAGCCGGGAACATTACGCAAATGAAACAGAGCTATGATAGACCTACATAAGCTTCATCCCACGATATGACAAGTATCGGTATTCTATTGTTGACTATATAGAACAACAGCTCAAACATTGCTGTACCTGTTAGCAATGAAGTTGTTCTTCTAACAATGTAGTCACTGTTTTAAAAAATGTGGAATTTACTTTCTGGATGCTCCTCGTATTAGATGGTAAAACTTGATGCGTCGACTGTGATTATAAAATGGAAATAAATAGTTGAATCTGTAACGTTCTATTGACCCCCGAATATTGTTGTGTTAGGTTTTTATTGTTAATATTAAACGTATACACTCCATTGCTCATATTTTAGGTTCTAGAGAGGATGTTAAATAATCCTGGCGAAAGGAAATCTTCACCTCTTCTGCTGGAAATTAACACAGGAACCTCCCGATTTGAAGCTAAATATTAATATCAAGATCATAACCCTCGCGAAGATTAAATGCATACTCTTCATTCTATGTCAATGTGTTAGATTTTTAGTGATATTCTTTATAAAATGAGAAACAAAATGTTTCTTTTTTTATGGGATTGTAACCCATGAGGCGGTACTTTCCCGTTAATTACCTCGTTGAGCCCTCCCGAAGCTCAACACCTCATATGATAGGATATGTCACGGGTGAGGGCTACGGATGGGAGGTTTACAAAACCTCGGGGTTTTTCTCAGGGTAGGTCTGCATGGATTCCCCCTTTTTGGGTTTCAGGGAGTGGGTGCGTCCTGACAGTGTAGGGGTATTATCACACAGAATACACCGCGACCATTGAATGGCAAGTTTATTTATACAAGTGGCCCTCTCCACTCGTCACAGTTGTGCTGGTGTTACTCGCACATTAGGCTCGATATTTAGGATTTGCATATTGCTGTGCGCGTGACATGTCGGCTAGTTTGAATTACAGTCACAAGTGAACTTGTAAATGTCTAGGACGCGCCGAGTGATGTATGAAGCCGTAAACACGTCGTTTCTGGACGTCGCGAGAGCATTACTTCGCGCACTAGAGTATTTCCAAAGGATTATACATCAACAGAGCTTGGTAAAATCTTGATGATGTTGTAATGTGTGCTGTTTCACTCGCTCGCTAACATAGAGTGTTTGATAACCACCTAATATTTGTTGCTCCGTCCATTCGCGAACTCGGACATTGATGAACTTTTAGTACGTGTTGCTCCTTTCACTCACCAAAACAGAATATTTTTCCTAACAAATTTCAAACGTCACCATTGCACAAATTTCCCCTTCCTTTCGCTGAATTTTGGACACTTTAGAGGTCATGTGACCCGTTACTCGTTCCTTATTGGTTGCGTTTCATCCCTACTCCTATATTTCATCGCGATTTTGAGTTTCTGAGGCATGTATTCCATGCAACTTTCTCTTCCCCACGTTATAGGTAATTAATGCGGAAGCACACTTTAAAATCGTTGTTTAAATCCCGGTGCCTATTCTCTACATCACGTATCATGTGAAGACCAATGCATCGACGGGCGACAAGTTGTCGCCTAGGTCTTGCCTTGGTCGATTCTCGAACAACGCGCCTTTGTTCTTCCTGTGAGGGTAAGTGTTCATTTTCCCGGCTCTCTTTACACGTTGGGTTCATGTGCTTGCAATAAAATATATGTATTTGTATTGCCTGTTTAATTTCTGTACCTGTATATTAGGTCATTATCCTCTATATTTGTTATAATTTAGCTTAATTAAAAGTGTGATATCTAACCGCCCGTAATTATACATTTAATATTACGTTCGTCAATATTATGCTGATGTTATGCCTAAACGGGACGGTATCAACCACTTCGACAAAATTCTCATTTGGGCAATAGATATATTTGTAGTTATTTAGCTCTACTTTATCTTTCAGTTCCAATGTTTGCTTCTTAGTAATCTTATATATGCACACACACGAACACACAAACCAAGAACATTATCTCGAGCGCGAAACATTTCGAAAATTTCTTTTTGTGGTTCAGCCTACCAAAACTGCGAGCCTCTGATGAATCAAACTTTTTTGTGGAGTGTAGTTACTTCCCTACCTGCATATGTAACCGTTTTAAAGAGCAACAAGTTGAACTAATTACTGGTTTTAATTTTAATTTTGTTTTGTTTCTATGTCTTTCTAATATTTTTATCCAGAAACTTTAGAATTCTTATGGACATTTGAACTCGTTTCCAAGGAAACCCATGTCTACCAACATAAATGTGGTGCTTACAATATTATATAGTATGCCCTAAGTGATGAGGGAAGTAAAGTAAAATCAAGCTTTAATTTGTACATGTTAATAATTAGTCATTACTCATTTCAGGAATAGCACACTGAAAAGAATAACTTGCGGTATGTTAAACAGCATATTAATTAATTAACTCTATTTAAAGATACATGAACGTTTCATATATCACTCTAGATGCTTCCGTAATCAATTAATTGAGCTAAATAGTTTTGAAAATTACATTTGCACCAGGTGCTTTACAAATATGTTTAATGATGCTCATGATGTTCATTTGTAACTATCATCCGAACTGACTCTTATTTATAAGTCAGTTCGTGTGGTAAAGCATTGCTTTGATATTGTACGCAGATTATTTATTCTTGGTTCTAAAACTATACAAAGGACTCCTAAAAGCTTTTTATTTGCAAAAAATCCATTTTCCAACAAACCCCTTCTTCTTACAGGCTCCATCTCCAAACAAAGCAAAATTTATACAATAATGATGGAATTATATTTAAATATTACTATTATAAATGTAAACAATTTGCATAAAAACAATAAATTTTAATTTCCAAGCGAAAATAAATGTTCAACCTTATATATTGTTCCAGAATTATTTAATTCCTTCTTAAAATATTGACTGTACATTATTATTGCCCATTTTATTATTCTTAAACAACCCCGCCTTTGGCTATTGACTATCTAACAATTGATTCTTGGTTTTCTATGTATCAGTATCTTACTAAACCACTGTATGAGCTATAGTTCCATTGCTGAATTGGCTGCACTGAATTATCGAAAATCCGATTTGATGATAATTGAGCTCATTAGAAAATTTTATCAATAATCTATTCAAAATGATAAAAAACATCGTTTAGTAATAACGATATTGCAAGTTGCCGTATCTTACAGAGAGAAGATCAAACCACTTTGTGCTATTCTTTTCTCTGTGTAATGAAGGTGCACAAATCTCTGTGTATTATCAAATGTAGCTTATTTTAGGTGAGATCTCAAGAGTCTTTCTGTGATTTTTTTTTTTTTTTTTTTTTACATTTATACCCCGCCTTTAACTGCAATGGTCATATCGGCAGCAGTTCTCCTTTTGGAACATATCGAAGGTGTTAACTCGTATTCGTTGGGTTTTAATCATTAAATCACGCACACATTCGCACTTTCATTCATACTTCCATAATCTGGAGAAGATGAGGATCTATCTTGGTCGGAGAAAAATCCCCACCTCCAACGCCAGATATCGAAACCTGGACCCCTAGAACGGCAGGGAGGTGCTCTACCAATTGAGCTACGGGGCCAGCCTACTGATGTTTAACTGTCAATATTTGTTACTCTTATCTCAGAAGATAATTGATACCTTATTATTGTCAGGAAGATATAAATAATTAAATGTACCAATAATAAACAAGACAGATAAATACTTGAAGCATATAATTTCTGTATATTAAAACAGCATGTATTGTAATAAGTCAGAGTTAAAATATTTGTCCAGAAAAGCACACCATTGGCGCCCTGTTTTAAAGAAATTGGTAATTAACAACCGTGTAAGGAACGCGTTCGCCATTGCAGTCATTTGGAAAGTCACGTAGACAGAAACTCTGAAGATCAGAAAGAGCAGGAAAGCTCTGGAATCTAGCTAGGAGTTCAGTAGCAGTAAGATTTCAAACCCGAATACATGGAGATTTATAATTGGACTACAAAACTCTGGTGGAGGTTATGATATGTGGGGACCGGCGATTGCATCTAGCTGTCAGTTTTGTATGTTATGTTGCGTGTTTTGATATTTTAAGTCGTAAGTCTCTGGGTTTTTGAAGTTGTATCTCTAAATTTCTTGAGTCGTACCTTAGTTGCATCTTTAAAATATGCGTATTGTTAGTTATTCCTTGTGCTTTCAACTCCTGATACATACATTTTCCTTTCTATTTTAGAGGCTTAGAACTGTCGAGCATTTTAAATTTAATCCCCACAAATGAATTAAATTTCGGTATGCGTTGTTTGATTACTTTATGTTAAACATAAAAGTTTAAGAACTGATCACAAAGAAACAAGCAAATAACAAAGAAGCAAGCACAAAGAAAATGTATGGCTGAAGCATTGTGTTGAAACATTATGTCGAGTTTTAGCTTCACGTTCTATATGACGTAGCAGAAAGCGTTCTAACCAGTGTGCTAGGTTTCCTCTTGTCGCAGGGTGCGTCCTATAGTGTTTGGAAGGCAGCAATGGACGCAACTGATGTATATGTTTTAAAAACCCTTGACACAACTGGCGTAGTAATTTTGATAAACATGTTTACATGATCGCAACTGACACAGCCTCGTGATGTGTAGAGAGTGCTTAAGCTAGGAAAGATGCATGTATTCTAACTCACAGCACTCAGTTACCAACCTACCTGCATGCCTACCTACGTGTTTAGCTACTTGCGTGCCTGTGTATCTGCCTATTACTTGCTTGTCTGCCTATTTACCTGCTTGAATGCTTGTTTCCTTGCTCGCTTGCTATTAAAATGATTTAGTTCTTTAGTTCAAGTTAATCCTCTTCAAACAAATCATCTAAGGCAACATTAAACCTAATCAGCTATATAAACTGGTTTTATTCTTTGACACTACACTACGTATACCCTGAGACAAAAATATCGTAGTTGGTGCATGGGACAACTCAAACGAACTCGGAGATGTCATCACAGAACGCAACAATAAAGCATATTACATTCAGTGTTTTCAATATTGATTAGAATGAGGCATGCACCATCAATCTCATTAGCATAGAACTTTTCGCTTTGAGTTTGTATGCTTAAGCACACCTTTCTAAATGCACTACTAGCAGAATTATAATGTACATTTTATAAGACAGGTTGCATCTTTTTTTTTCCTCAGAATTCCCCCTTTTTTACGCTTTCTTCAACTTTTTCGTAGTACCACACACCAAAAATGTCGGCCTGAATGAGTGTTGAAAGTTTAGCTGTTCTGCTTTATTACTGTCAGGTAAAATGGGATATTTATATAAAGAAATGTAGTTCTAAGATATTAAACGATAATTCCTTTTCTAATTTTAGGGAAATATCAGGTGTAAGGTCCAATTAAAATTTCTTAAGTGGTCTAATATTTATCTAATTTTAATAACTCATATATCAAAATGCCCAGAAAGGAAAAATCTTGTTGTAACAGAAAACAAAAAACATTTGACTGTAAATTGGAGCTAGAATTCTGTCTTAAAGTCCGTTATTATAATTAAGTAATTGTGCTTATAATAGGGTACATCACAGACCATAACACTTGCTCAGTTCTCTCCCAGGAAGCGAAATGCATCAAGTGCCTGTGTTCTTATTACTTAATTTTTCCAAGCAATAACGAATTAACTGCAGGGAGGAAACTCGTCCTTTTATGAATATATAAAGACTGAATAATGTCAAGCATACATGCCAAATTATTTAATGTTAATTTATTTCCTACAATTTATAATGTTAAGATTGTATAATTGTATCAAACTCTTGGATAATTTTAATATTCACACGTGCCTTAATTACCACGACTGTCCACTTGCATAAATAGGCATTATAGGCATTTAAATTGTCGCACGCGTATATGATACATTTTTGAAGTAGAAAAGATCTAGATATATTCTACCATAAATCTTTGATAGAAAGTGTGCGAAGATCTGAAAATAATTGACAGACCAGTAAAATACGATGTATCCAAAACAAGTGGCAGCCCACACTATTTGGTAACTTTTAATACCACAACCTTATTTGTCTGTTTGGAGCGGTAAATCTTCGAAATCCCCTGTGATGTATGTGTATATTTCTCATACATCATGTTACGATGCACTACCGCACAAGGTAACGCCCTCTCTGATGGCGAAAATAAAAGGTACGAGATGGACTGTGACACTTCTATTTACATGCAGTCGTTAAAACGTCACGTTCCGCCGCAAGAAGGCGAGAAGTTTGGAAAATGTTACTCCCGCTGTGAGGCATAGACTCCTTGGAGATATGTGGAGGGTAAACTCGGTATGGACTAGGTGATAATGTTACGTAGTACACTCGCTGCAGTTAACAAAAGTCGCACTGTTAGATAGCATTGTATTTACGTCACAAATCTGTATTAATATTATCAAGAGAAACAATTAGACGTATGTATTAATGTGTGTATATCATTAAACGTTTACACCTACTCTACATTTACATTTTATATGTTTTATTTATATCGATGCCAATATAACAATGATATGTTGCTACTTACATTAATTATATTTTGCTTATGTAATACTTTTAATTTATATGCTAATGCACCATTAGTGTAACAAAATTATCTCTACAAAGGTTTATAAGTCCCATGTTATAATCGACTGCTGCCAGTCCGTTAAGTGGGGATGTTCGGACACAGTTTCACCAAACAAACTACAAGAAGTATTTCAAAAGAAACTTATTAATCATATAGGGCTTTGAGTGTATGTTTTGCACAATTTTGTCACTAGATTCTTCAGATCATCTGTGACGATCGTCGGTCGTTCGGGTCGAGTTGCGTTGTGTACATTTATTTGTCCAATTTCGTTCATTAATGTATTACCACCCTCTACTTGACAGAAAATTTCTACAGATTTAAACTTATGAATATCAACAACACCTCACAGATGAAAAATTACAGCATGTACAATTACAAAATATTTCTACAAAAACTCTCTCCACTCTGAAAAAATATTCCAAGAAAACCATTCTTCTTTGGATATGCATGCTACAGCAATCTGCTCAACAGAAATACGAAAATTGTCCTTACTCCCTGGATTACCCTCGATCGTTACTTGTTTGAAAATAATGGAATGAAGTAACATTTTAACAAAGGCAATTAAAGGTAGTTAGCGAGGAATAGAAATGTCGTACAATGAACTATAGAGAATAACGTTCAAAGAAGTCGCCCACGAGTTTAATACTTCTTTGAATAATGCATGGTAATATTATTACGTTTGTAAATCTAATCTGGGTCATTCGGTGGCGATTTCCTGTAGGTTCTTTAACACCTACGACTTAGAATGTGTCGGATTGATGGCATTTGTTGTGCATTAGCCCTTCTATATCATCTAGTGCACTTTTATGAACATGTAAATATACAAAATATTAGGGGTATAAGTGTAGATATTACAATTGGACCGTAATATGTATTCACTTCACTGTGTTAGTTATATTATTTTCTTTCCCGAAGAGTTTATCCACAAACACGTCACATTATCTATTACCTGATGTTTTCTGTGTCCTGCACCATGGCGTAATGGGTTAGAGCGTTTTTCTTTGGTTCTATGCCACGGAATACACCCGGGTTGTGGTGTAGATTTTAAATCCCGGAAATAGGACCGCGGCCCATTCAGCATCGTGAAGAAATTGAGGAGCTGCAATAGGCAACGAAACCTGGTATAGAAAGCCAACTTTCCGGCTGGGGGTGCGTGATGCTGACCACATCTCCCCGTATCGGTTGGATGATCGCCCACCTCTGCCTTCCGTATGTGGGTGTGAGGCCAGTAGTCGGGTTGGCCAGTACTGGCACACTTGTGGGTTGTTACACCATGGATGATGATGATGATGATGATAATGATGACAATTTATTGGAAGGTATGGTTAAATGGGTTAGATTTAACAGGTTAAAAACTGATGGTATTTTAAACTTGGTACTCGTAAAAGAATAAGACTGTCAAGCTATGACCGAGTGAGTTGACTCGTCGGTAACGTGTGAGGCTCGCATTCATGAGTTCCCGGACTCAACTACAATCGATAGCATAGATTCCTTAGATTCCATAGACCTTAGATTCTTCGTAGTTTTCGCTGCTCGCAAGGAGAAAGTTGGATTAGCTTCTCATATAACACGATTTACTTTCCCTCATTTCTCTTTCAGTCTATTTCTTTCTCTTTTGCTTCTTACGGAGTTTATATTGATAAATATTTATTGAAGCTAATAATAAAAATTACATGGTAATTACTAGTTTCATCTTATTATATAAAGGGTCCCAATATTTGTCTGTCTGAGTGGGTTAGTTGACTAGATGCTGGCCCACTGGATTGAAATCTGACCCAGTGGTTTTGATTGTCCTTAAAGGTTGACAGTCCCATGTCAGTAAATTTTCTAGGATGTAAAAGAACTCTTGCACGATAGCATTCCGGCACACTGGCGGCGCCGATATGATCATCGCAATTGACAGTGTCATTAAAAACAAAGTACTTGTTTTACAAATTTCCATTGCATGAGTATTAAATTTTGGAAATTGAAAGTGTGTTTTTATTTAGATTGTGTAATTAATGTGTATGCAGTCTGTTTAATTCCAGTTTTAGTTGCTCTTCAGTTGAGACTGTAGGCTTTATGACGTGAAGCTATAACGGAAAGATGCCTGGGTCATTGCTTCAAAGAAAGAAAATTGCTGGTGAACTCTACAGATCTGCCTGTTTGCACGGGTCGTTTATCCTGTTCTCAGAAAAGATCCAGTAGTGAATTGGGTCTTCGAGCTAGGAGAGATTAGGAGATTCCGTTTGTCTCTCTAGCATGTCTATCTTGACCTGTGGTTCCTTCACTACAACACTTTCCCTGTAGGGTAGTAACCGCAGTAGACCTCGGCAGTTTGCAACGAGCGAGATGTTCCCCTGCGTTGCATATCCTATTCTCCATCTTATCATGAACTTGGTACTTATTGAAGCAATAAAACTGATTCATCAAAAAATCTAGTACTACCTTTATATTCACGTTTTCTTATTAGTACATAATACTCTTTAAGGTATTAACCCCATTATCATTCCCCAGCTTGTATATATTTATTAGACTATTTACATTTTGTATATGTAGGATTCGTCTTGGAAGCATCTCTATCATCAATTAGGAAAGAAATAGCTGTATCCAAATTCCAAATCCCCCGAGTAAAGGTGAATGAGGTGTATTTTCATTATTTGCTAAAAGTCAGTAAACGTCATCACATTTTCACAAATTTGGTGAACTAAAAATTATTTTTTACATAAAGTTATCTTCGATTTCTTCTGGATTGAGAAATCTTAAACCAAAATATCCAGCGAAGCATTGAAATATTTCACTTTTACCTTATAATTTAGAGAATGATGCAATTTCTAAATTTTGCACGACAATACCTCGGTCAAATGCAACTTACAATCAATTAATCAATTAATACTCATTGCTACTCTCCATTTCCCTATTTGTGAATAATTTTGATAAGTTTGCTAGTACAGGCGCAGATTGGAAGTTGGGGTTTATATTATTACAAATTGTAACTTATTCCTAGATACGTTTTCTAGCTGAATGAATGAATAAATAAGTAAGTAAGAAAATAAATAAGTAAATAAATGAATGAATGAAACCATTATTGACCTTGTATTAATTTCATTTGTTTATTTTTCGTGCCCTTAAAAAGAGCATTGGATTTCAAAGATTCCTGACTTGTAAAACCATGACTTACCTTACCTACCGTACGAGGGTCGTTTGATAAGTCTGGTAAAAACAAAGGACTATTTTTTTCGAGAACAGCTCACCTTATTTCTCGACATAGTCTCCATTGATGGAAATACACTTGGTCCAGACATGTTCCAGCTTTTTCGTCCCATCTGAAAAATGGGTTACGTTAAGTTCTGCAAAATACTCGTTGGCGGTGACCACCACTTCTTCATTTGATGAAAATTTCTTACCAGCAAGCAAATTTTAAAGCTTGGGAACAGGAAGAGGTCACTTGGGGCTAAGTCTGGTGAGACCAACTCATGCACTGTCGCCATTGCGATTGCTGATGTATTTTATGGTGCACTATCCTGGTGAAAGAGCAATTTTTTGCGTTTTACTTTCGGTCTCTTTTCAAACAACTCATGTTGCAAATGATTCAATAATGAAGCATAATAGACTCCACTTATGTTTCTGCCTTTTTCCAAGTAGTCTAAGGGGATTATTCCTTGATAATCCCCCCAAGAAAACAGTGGTCATCACATTCCCAGCTGACAAAATGGTCCCTATCTTCTTTGGTGTACTTTCGCGTTGTCCCTTGTTTTGATTGCTGTTTTGACTCTGGTGTGTAATGATGGAACCAAGTTTCATCCACGTACACAAATCGGCGCAAAAAGTCTTTCGGATTGAGCTTATACATTGCCAGACACTCGTTAGAAGTGTTCTTTCGAATGCGCTTTTGGTGGACTTTGGGGAACCGCGGCACCCAACTTGCACACAGATTTTTCAGTGTCAATTTTTCATGCAGAATGTTGTGCAATCTTTCAGTTCAGTTGCCTACAGCCTCAGCAATTACACGAATTTTGATTCGACGTGCTTGCATAACCCTATCGCGGAGTTTTTCAATGGTGTCCTGTGTGGTGGCCTCAATTGTGCGACCAGAGCACGATTCAACTTCCGTGCTTCTACGACCACGTATAAATGTATTATCCAAAAGTAAATGGTCTTCAATGTTGTTGCAGAGTCTGAGTGAGCTTCATCGAATTCAGTTTTGACTTGTGAGGCAGTCCAGCCCTTCAAATGAAAATGTTTAATAACGGCACGGAACTCTGCTTTTTCCATTTGCAATAGCAGCTATCACACCTACCCGTTCTGATGGCTGTCAATAATGTACTGTATACTGCAGCACATTCAAATTTTCTGTATAATCTTTCGAATAATCAGGCTTACCACCAGCAAAGTTGCAACAAAAAATTCTCATCCCTTCATGAAAATTTACCAGACGTATCAAACGACTCTCGTATCTACACTAAAGTGTTTAAATATGAATGTAGGTTGAGCGTTTATCTGCATTAAGAGGAAGTATCTCGAAAAAACTTTGTAGGAATAGCTTGTATAAAAGTCAGTAAAAGTAACATCAGCCCTCTTTTCCTCCTTCCTTTTTATCGTGATTATCCAAAGCGAACGGAATTTCAACGCCGTCAAATAGCAATCCACTTTAAAACAGCAAATAAACCACTACCAATTGGCTAGTGTAAATAAAAGCAAGTATTAGATCATGACTCGTAAATTCCAAGGGGTAGCTTGATTTCGTTTAAATGCATTTTTCTCAACCTTCTGGAGGGCAGAATATTTGCTAACCTTGAACGCTTATCTGCTCTCAGAATATAACATTATATGTATCGATATGATGCTGAAACCCTAAAAAGCCCTAGTATCGTTCCTTCTTTTAACATTCTTATGAGATAACTGCAGCAAAAAATATCTCCACTGATGGTACTTTATGAGAAACGGCACCTTCTCTTGTAGGTTCTACGGAAACACTGCCACGCCGAAGTCCTATCACCACGCTTCCTAGGGAATCATGCAGATGTTAGGAGTAGCGTTTTTTATTTTAATTTATTTATTTATTCATTCAAAAATATATACCTATGTAGAGATCTATTTTTCCTTTATTTTACCGTTTTTTTAATTGTTTTCATTTGATTATTGTTTGTTTTCTGTACTGTTTACATGTATACACATACACACATGCCCAAGGGGGAACTCTAACCCGCGACAATCTACGCCACGAAACGCTAGAGACATATGGTCTAGCGATCACGGCTACGAGGGCCTGCATCGGTCGCGGCTATCACCGCGCTCAGACGCTTGAATGCCACGCGTTTAGGGAATCATACCATAAAGATATTACGACTCGGCCATATGGCCCAAGCTTCGGGAGGTCGGTCTCGAGTAATCCTAGAGATAAACAAAGATAAACACGGCTTTCACCCAGCGTAACCACCAAAAGCGCTAAGGACAGATAACCGAAATCTTCTGGAAAATTCTCTCCCCCTCCCCGCACATGTGTACTGGACAGTTTAGAATTTTCTATGGGAACGTTTCTTTAATAAAACAGCCCATTAGCATGTGAACGGAGATATAGTGAGTTGGAGAGAGCGACATGAAGTACTATTCTCCGAGCGAGTTTATGATAACTACTGGGCCTTCAGTAAGTGATGCTACTGCAGGAGGGACCGGAGAAGTCCTGGGTTCGACTCCTGGTGAGTGACTCGTCAGGAAGAAGAGGTGCAACCGGTTTATGTTTTCTTGCGCTGCTACGTCGCAACGGGAATCGGTAGTGAAAACTAAGTGAACTGACAGTGAAACGTTGAACTGCATCATGTTATTGAAGTGATATGGAGAACTTAGTGAAGTGACGATTAACATTCGACAAAGACTATATAGAACGTGTTGGAATTTTAATCATTCTTCCACACTAGCCGTGTGTAGGCTAAGATTTGAATAGACAGATTCAGACTGAAAAATTCAATGCCACGGCCGGGAGTTGAATCACGGATTCCTGTATTCCCGGTCACATGTTAGCCTACACACGGCTAGTCTGGAAGAATGATTAGAATTCCAACAAATACCCTAATAGTGGAAACTACAAAGCCTGGGACTTGAGTACTTACAGAATTATAAGTCGCCACAAAAAGGTGCAGATCTCATTGTATATGAGAGCCCCTAGTGGCTTATCGGGAAACATACGAGTCAGTTGAAGAATTAAATGCCGTGTCGGCACTTTGGCCATGGTAGCTCAAAGGTTAAGAGCGACTGGACAGAGGCCGAGAGATCCGTGGCTCAAATCCCGACATGGCATTGAAATTTGTTGAATCTAAATCTATCTAGTCAAAATATATACAGCGTGTTTGTTGGGTTCATCTCACTGCTTGATGCCTAATGATAACGTGTTATCCATGGCATAAAACTGTTATTGTTACGCTCTCCATAGTATAACCTACTATAAAAACGGGAAAAGACTTCCCATTGCACTGCTGACAGCAAGGGGCTCTTGAAATGTGATCTAGGCGGTGCCACTAATTCCGTACAAGAGGCTCAATTCAATAAGATTCAATTTGAAAGTGGGAGCAGCAATG
>CM060948.1:120441923-120526923 GCA_030765055.1 Mantis religiosa | reverse complement strand
AAAAATATCAAATGTGTGTTTGCACCCATATTTATGAACATGGTTGCTGGCTGCTTCAGAATTTCAAGTACTTCAACTTGAAATAGTATTGTGTTTACGAGCTTTAAAATTTCTGACTGATGGAAGAGTACATTCTATTTGGAAATTACATAGGTAACTACATTCGCTGTTTCATTCGACATTATTCTGGTATCCATATAGCCGAAAACGCAGCTTCATGAGACATGTAATTATCACACATGTACAAAATGCACCCATCTTATAACAATTAGATTTCGAAGCCATGAAATTTTCTGTGATAGAGTAGTGTATGTCTTTCATTCTCAGAAGATAAGTACCAACGAAACAGACTAAAGATTTACCCATTCCTGAACATTTTGTAAATTATGTATAATTTACACAGTTCATATCCCTCTGTTTTCATATATAAAGTTTGACATCAATTTTGAGGAAGTGCAACAGCCTATAGTGCATTGTAGGAAATGTTTACGTACAACGCTACCTACAACTTGCTCAAAATCTGAGACGATAACTGGCGGCTCAAATTTGGGTTCTTTGATACGGAAATGTCCTCGTTTTCCTCAAATGAATATTTCTGGGTTTTAGTATAATTATTAGACAGTAAACCATAAATGATTGGAATGTAATGACCGTTTCAGTAGGTACATTTGAAAAAACTAAAGTTGAAGCGCTCCAGTTTGTCACATGAGCAGGTAAATTATAATTTCGGTCAGAAGAAAACTTAATAACATTACTAGAGTAACCATTGTAAATTAGGGCATTTTCTTTCCAATTAGCCTTCAGATTATAGCCATTGACAGCGTCATATACTCTTGATAATGCTTACAGCAATAGTGACAACACAGGATGCTTCACTTAATGTCGAATGCGGGTAACACGTACTGTTGTTAACGATAGTTCATTTCCATGTTAAGAGCATTCCTTTATTATTACTCGATTTTGTTATGTAATAAGAACCGCGCGCTCTCATTTTCAGTTTCAACTCATAGGAAACACTTTGGCGGCTCAACGGATCTCAAGATCATGGTTGTGTCGAATTTAGATTTATAAAATGCTATATCCACACCTTAAATTCCTTAAGTAAAAACTCTCCTAGGACCTAACTTTTTAACGTAGCTTCTATCAACACATACAATTATTTAGTTCATGTTCAGAATATTTGCCCAGTTTAACTAACTATAACATAGGAGGCCGTAATTCAGTGCTAAACAAACACGTCTTCTTCTGTTGTATGAAGGCGAATGCAACACGGACTTCAACTCTAGCAACCGTCAATGTTTCAAAAGTTTCAGCAGTAAAGCACAAACAACCTCATGCTATTCATCGAGGTACGTTCACTAGCAACTTAAAATAACTCACTGAGCGTTTGTTCTCCGTTAAGTATGACAGCAATCACGTCGGAGTGTACTGAGCGTCTCACATGCATTCCAGGAACCGTGTTAATAACCGCCGTAATAATTAACAGCAGTTCATGCGGGAGTTAAGATTTCTGCTGTGGTAGACTTCACATAAGTAAAGAGTTCAGAGTTAAAGAAAAAATGGAAAACGTTGTCTGAGTTTATTTTTTCCATTTCCTTATAAGTACAATGTTAATAAGGTAATACAGTAAGTAGGCTTTAAGCAATTGTAAGTCTGTTAAGAAATGGTCCCTATGTAGTGTCTCTGAAATTCGTTCTCTTGCATCATTGAAAATTACTACTAGTAGTAAGTTACTACTAGTAGTAGTAGTAGCAGTAGTTTTTTCGTTTTGCAGTTATTTCTTGCTGCATGCTCCATTATATTATTATTTAACACTATATGCAATGGAGTACACGTATTTTACATTTTAGATTCCAATTATATAGTGTAAACACATAATTTCACAATGTTCTCTGGTTTACTTTCAGTCGTATTTTCGGTTATAAAATATCAAAGTTAACAGTACCAACAAATTTAAGGAATTGTTTTTTAAAGGTTCCTACCAGTTCATAGTTCCCTATTGGCCATCGCCCGCTAACTCTCACAACATTATTTCGAAGTGCTGCTCTCTCAATTTTCAGTCTTTCATATTCCCACAAAATAGGTTTGTGCACTTTTTCTGCAGACACATGTAGAGTCTTCCACAATCTTGAATCATTGCAAGTACTCCCCGAATTTTCCATGTCCTGTAAGCATTGCCGTTTAATTATGGCTTATTTGGAGCTTGGTCTTCAATCTTTCCCGTATTGTTTTAAAGAATGTTCTTGAGGGGCCTCCGGGTTTAGTTGTTTGCTATTCTACATCTCATGGTTGCATACTATTGTGACTTTGTGAGTTCGTAGAATTAAAAGCCCAAGTCGCAGATATTCCATATGTTCCTTATTTCCGTAGAAATACACTCTGATCAATTCTCACGTAACAGCATTACGACACATACCACAGTCTACCAAGGTCGATGACCAAACAGCGTTATGATTACATCACTTTACAACACCAGCTCTCATTACAACTGTTTACTCCTCTCTGTTTTACAACACTCTTGTTACACATCTGTTCACGACTGACTCTTAGCGAGTCGTTGCCTTCTTAAATACCTCACTGATAACTTCTAGACTGTTCTAAAACGAACGAGAAACTGAATAATCTCTATCAGTCAAGAAGTCACTAGAAATTTCTATGTATCCCAATTTGGTGGTTTCGGCAGACCTTTATTTCCGGCGCTATATTTATCTGCTAATGCAAGCTCTTTATCTCCGTGAAACACTATCCGTCTGTTATATATTTGCGCCGAAACATTTTATGCCCGTTGCCGCGACACTGCTCCCTCCTCAAGTATAGTCGTCCCAAACAGCAGCATCGTAGCGGGACAGACGATCAAGGTGTACCACCAACATCTTCCCACGGGACACCTTCTGAATGCGGTAGACCACGTCGTTAAACCTCTTCACCATCCGCTCGGTCCTTGCTATGGCTACTGAAGTTTCGGGCAGCGTCTCTTGGTCCGGGTAGGGCGGTACAACCAGACCAGGTCACCCTGCTGGAACCCTTGGCTGTTGGCTTGCCTGTCGTATAGGCTTGCCTATGTGGAGCACTCGGTCCGTGCGGCTGTAGTCGCTGTCGCCTTGGCTGAAGACGCTTTGGTATCGCCTGAACAGTTGTCGATCTTTCTCCAGCTGTTCTGTTGCCAGATGGTCAGCCACCCTCTCCAGTAAGCCCTCTCCGTTCCGGCATGGACGTCGTGATCGGTGTCTATCAGGTTGAGCAGCCTCACTGGCACCACCTCTCGGCACGGCAACAATGTCCTGTCTACACATAGTCCGTGCACAGGCGTCTTCTGGTCCAGCATCATGTTCTTCGTTCGCTGGCCTTCCAGTCGCGCCTTCACCACCTCCTCGCTTCTTGCACAGACAACCACGTCTTCCTTTAGGATGACTTTGCAGACTCCAAGGCGCTGTTCGGGTTGCCGGAGTATCACCTCTTCTGCAATTATCCGTAGAACATTCCTGCTGACGTCGACCGTTGCGTCGTGGCTCCTGAGAGCATCTAATCCCAATATAACCTCCTCAGCAACCTTCGCGACCAACACCTACTGACGCACAGCACTCCTTCCCAAGGTCAACTTTATTAGGGTCTCCTTCTCCACAGGCAAGGTGACACCCGATGCCGTCACTAGCTGGTATGGTCAGTTCGGCTTCCTCGTCGGCAAACCCTTGGCCACGTCAGGTCTGATGATGGTCATGGCCACTCCGGTGGTCTGCTAAGGCCTTCACTCTCACGAATCCCTTAATATTCGCGCATTTAGGAATTTAGAACTATAGATGTCTGGAAAAGGAAGCCTTAAAGGAAGTAATGAGCATGCTAAATAAACTTTAAAATATCTATTACAGTAAAATTACAAGTTTGACTGACCTGGGCAAACGAGACAGACGGCAATTATAGTCTGCCCTGGATAGAAGGTTCATAGCAAAAACAGAGCACACACAACCGAGCGGAATGGCTCCGGTTGTAGCTTCTGTGGCCCACATACATGAGGTCGTTGTTTCGATTCCAGTGCTAAACTTCCTGGAGATTTTCTCGGGTCGCTAGGATTAGGATTAGGATTACTATGGAGGGGATTTGGCACTGCGACCAGTTTTGATCTATTGTACCTATGCCTTCAAGTGGTGCATCCCC
The DNA here is from genome assembly GCA_030765055.1 of Mantis religiosa. Lineage (NCBI taxonomy): Eukaryota > Metazoa > Arthropoda > Insecta > Mantodea > Mantidae > Mantis > Mantis religiosa. The sequence goes on along the minus strand of CM060948.1, from coordinate 120,522,771 downwards.
GAGAGGAAGGATGAGGCAAGAGGAGACAGAGAGCCGCCGTCCTAAGGAGCCACGACGGTGCAAAAAGCAGGATCCCTAAATTTTACTTAGATGTAAACCTCCCCATTAGGCCAGGACAACGGAATGCGGTTAGGAGGTGGTCCCAGCAACCGGTTAGGAGACTGGCAACCGACATACCGGAGGAGGAAGTGGTTCACTCATAGCATATCATCCTGCCATGCACCGCCGAGACTCCCGCCGACACTTCTACCCTGAAAGAGACCACCAAATGAGAGATACGTGAAATGATAATGGAGATCAAATGGAGAAACAGGAAATTCGGGTGATGCAATTAACCTACCTAGCATTCGCCTAGTGATCCCGGAAAACCCCCGAAAAATCCCATGGGTCAGGTAGGTTGGCCACGGGAATCAAACCCGGGCCTCCAAAGCGCGGGCCACAGATAAAACTGCCCGAGGCATCCCGTTCAATGGCTTGCTCGGACGGTCCTCCATTTCACCTCACATCTGATTTCATTTCACTTCATCCTTGTTAGCTATTTCAGGCTAGGTAATAAGTTTCAGCGGAAGTTTCAGCATGCTTGGCAGGGACATGGCTCTCTGTAAATCCTCGTTCTAAGTGGTCTTCGAGTTCGGGGCCCCCAGGAGATAAGAGTGCAGGTTGTACGAGCCATCAACGTAGAGTTCAACCTTGTACTTTAGGAACCCTGACCTCTACTGTCATCTCTCCTCTATGAGGTAACTCTTGAACCTCTAACCGCTTTCTTCCGTATTGTGCATAAACACAAAAGGTTTCATAGGTCGAGGCGATAAGTCTTCCAACCTTGTCATAGTATAAATTTATATGTTATACTGGTCGCCAAACAAGAATGTGATTGACAGTTAGTAACCACATGGAATAACGGTCTAAATAAATGGGATCGGATGAGTACGTCATAAAGGTTGTCATAGTAACGATTAAAATGACCGATTAGAGTCGAGACGTTTCCATGACAACGTTAGACGCTAAACCTTGGTTGCCGATATTCTAACACGTGCTTAGCATGACGCGGGCGAGCGAATTACGCAAATGCTACAGTAAATACAATGCCTAGGTTTTTATTTCTCTTCTGATAACGATGCATAAACAGAATGCTCTCACAGTTAGAGATCCTGTACTGGCAAGTTACTTTGCATTTTATTTGTGATAATTTGTCTTGGTTTACGTGTGCCTAAGTCCGTGTATCTGAGCGCGTGTTGTGATCGTTTGAAATTGTGTTTAATGAATGTTTAATTATGTCTAAGTATAGTATAGTATGGAACCAAATAAAACTGTATTTGGTAAAGGTATTCCAAATAAAGGACATACACGGGAAATAATATGCTCTGTGAGAGAATACTTCGATGAGGAGAAATTGAAAGGGGAGTCTAGTATTGCATTCTCTAATGTGCTTGATAGGACTTCACGTGCGTAGGTATCAGTAAGGGAATTAAGGTTAAGACTGGGAAAGAAAAGTATTTTAAAGAAGAAAGTTAGACATTGGGGTATAAATTAGAAACTCCCGGTAAAAATTATGTAAGCAGCATTTTCCCACTTCAATAAGTATTAAAATGTCACAGGTATGCCTCTTTTGTTACGATTATCTTTACATGTATGTATTCTTGCATGCTCTAGCGTTTGCATGTAGATCCACGACTGCACTATTGTCTTTGTGTACAACATTATACATAATTAATAATAACAATAATAATAAAATACTCATTCCAGTCGCAACTGAATCACCCTCGCACGTGTGGTGCTATCGCGCTCTCCACGTGGCAGCAATAAGCGGCAACGTCGCCTCTCTCTCCGGACGAAGTGTCAATCACTTTCTAGATTGGCGACCAGTATAGTTTCCCATTTCCTCAGATTCTGAGCCACAGTCATATACATACAGCCAACCCAGTGTCAAAACATAAACAAAACACACTAAAAGAATACAATAATAGGGCAAATTACGTCAAAATATAGAACAGTCGCTTCCATTAAGCCACTCTTGCAGCTTTTGGAGGCATTCTAGTCGTCCTCACATTTTGAGTACGTATAGCAAGGAGGAGATTCGTGAACATGTTTACCTCTTCGCTCGTGCAGTGGCGTTCTGATTTACGCGCCCTGCTCTAGATTATTTATATAAACATATAACTTTGAGCAATAATTTACATGTCATCCTATATTCTAATAAACATGTTTACGTGTATATTTATTAATACAAATTTATATAATAATATTTATTTATAAAACGCTCTTTTGTAGGATAACTCAACGAAATAATATTTTAAAAGCAAAATATTGTAAAAGAACCAAATTATACCTACGTTTTACTCTCAAGGAGGACATACTAAACATTATTTAAATGATCACTCTATTCTATATAAATCACTAAACAATACACAGTTTTGTGCAATTTCTCCACGAAATAATGTTTTAATGTCAACATAATGAAAAACTGAAGTAAATTCTACTTTTTATTCTAAATGAGAATCTTTTAAACCCAAAAATGTCAACCAACTGAAAACGAGTTAATAGTATTGCCTATGTGCAATATTTTCAACGGCAAAATCGCCAATATGCCCTTAATTGTTAAAAGTGGGTTATAAATGGAAGAAATAATGATAAAAAGGTGGTCCAACCCACTATCCCTGCTTATAGCACTATTAAGATTTATTATATTTCAAAAACTCTCTTTGTTTTTCATGAATGAAAAGCCTGATTTTTACTTTTGGAAAGTTCCTATTTGTTGGGAATAATATAACTAGATGTGTTTTTTTTTTTTCGTTATAAGTAATGCAAGGAAGAATGGGATGCTAGACAAGCATTGGAACTGCTATTACTGTGCAGTTATTATCTTATTCTTATTGGAAATATCCAAGGTTTGTATGACTCTGTTCTGTGCTGCTGAGCCATTTTCCACCTCTCAGCATGAAAACATTGTGTTTGATACCAGTATACAGTCAACTGTATTATCCAATGTTTGTAACCAAGTAATGGTACCCATTATGAGTCTGAGAATACAATTATAAAATGTAGAGTTCACCTTGGATACATTCAAATGGATTCCAACCGGTTGGTGCCTAGGTATGTCATTTTCCAAAAACCCAGCTTTCGTAATATTAGTCGTAGATGCTGAGTTAAAATAAAAGGCGGTAGGGAAGACAAATATGAAGACAATATATTGGGATATTTTATAATAAATTCATGGATGGATTCAAATCGAAAAGAAGAATAGATGCAAAGGATAGGTAATGAAAAATGCTGCTAGTTCTCCTTTAAGCGAAGCTAGCTTCCCTTATCAATACCACACAGATCGCACAAACTTCTTGGTTCAAATAGGGAAATTTATGTACAAAAGGACATTATCAAAAGTCATTAAAAGTTTATAAGCAGATCCCTGGCGGATCGAATGGACAGATTAGGATCGTTTATGAACAAGCCAATTTCAGAGCGAAAATAGCACCTCTCTTGAAAGTTTAATGTAGAAAATGCGTCGAAATCTGTATAGCCCTGCTCTTTCAAAGACTTAACGGATGTTTCAGATAAGTGCTTCTGCCTATAGATTTTTGCCATCATTATAAAGCCCATTACATTGCTTTGGTTAATGGTATCATATAGAGACTTATTACGAGGCAATCTCGTGAAATGCGAATATCTAGAACACAGCAAGTTGCAAAGCAGCACGCAAATATAGTTATAACCCAAGCTACGAGACCTATAGCTATCTCTCTCTCTCTCTCTCTCTCTCTCTCTCTCTTAATGATCACATCAGATAGCCATGAAAATGTCGTGTTGCATTGCCTCGTTATAGAAGCAAGCCTGTAATTTTAGAAAGTGCATGAGAGAGAGAGAGGAGAGAGAGAGAAAAAGAAAGAGAAAGAGAAAGAAAATTCCTGAGAAAAGTAAGGAAGTAACAGGAGTTTCTTCAAAGTCTTTGTGCCATATCTTTAGAAGATACTGAACCGAAGTATCTCGTTTGTTATGTATCAGGTATTTCGATTTTGGTTTACGCCATTTAAGACACATAAGCTAACTATTTTATAAAGTGCTCTTTTTTAATTTGAGAGCCTGAAAACTTGTATTTTTGGTCCACTCTCGATATCAAGATGTCGGGTGAATGCAATTTATTTACTAGGTACGTAGTATAGAAAGCAAAGGCGCAAGGAAGTGGAGCTTCTTGATTTGTTATGGCTGAGGATCGACGAATGTTAGCAATCGCCTTTATACGACGTCACCTCCAAACATGTTTGGCAGTTGGAGACATTCATATCAATATATAGTATCATTTTCTCCATGTCCAAGATTTGCCGTGCACCCTGTTGTTTGCTATGATACTGAGCTAAACATAGATATGAACTGTAATGCAAAATACGTTATTCTGTATGTCCTCATACCATAGATTTATATAAAATTAGCCAATCCAATCACAATTACCGCCAGATCTCTTAAGCTTTCTCTTCATGTATTACATACGTTTGCATCCAGCCTTGACAAATCTACAAGGGTTAACTTACCCTTATACCTGCAAGTTAAGCAGAGGAACTCGGAACCGTTTTCTAGGGTTCTCTCTAAAATGACTTGGGAAGGAAAGTAAACCTGGTAGTGTTGCTTCTTGGCAGACATAAAGAATCTTAAAGTCTGGTAAAATGGTCTGTGACCGAAACAAACAAACAAACAAAAAAAGGATCTTCCACGACCATTGTAGAATGGTTCACAGAAAAACATAGCAGTTAAAGAGTGTCCATAAATGAAAACTAAATTTAATATATTCTCCTTGGAATAATACTATTAATTCCGTTTGTAAATATTGTGACAATCATGTATCGCTCACACTGAATGCTTTATTTCACTGCTACACCACAAAACTTCTGGAAGAAAAGGAACATCTGGTAGTAATTGGTTACAAGTTTTTTGCTACTGACTTATGTAAACTACTTAGTTTTACATAAGAATGTATACAATTTCTTACTTTGTTTGGGCTACTGCACGCAGACCTCCTAATAAAGCATAATTTGAATTCATGACCATCCCGCTAATATTACAGTATAAACCCATGTATATTACACAACATAGGAAGTTCGTTCACATAAGTTTTTATATGCTTAGTAATCAGTAAAACTCCAACAATAAGCGTACAGCTAGGAGATATTTACAATCGACAGATCCGTATTTTAAGAAGTTCTTTATACATATTTGACAGAAAAGGTAAATAAACTTGATTCACAAATTTAACATTTGATTTCTCTTTAGTATATTTAAAGTATGTTCAAGGAATCTGAGCGGTTAGCAGAAGAACTGAAATGCTGTTGCATTTCTTCCTTAGAACTTCAGGAAATTAGGACAGCAGGAATTGGGGATAAAATAAAAGCATACATATTTGGTTTAATTTTTTTAATAACTCGGAAAAACGACTAATTGAAGGAATGAACAAATTTAGACAACCATGCAACAAAGCGCTCTGAATTAATATGTGCATTATTTGTTTATACACGTATAATTTATATTAGATAATATATATTCATTTGTCTATCATATATGCTAATATCAGTAGAGAAAGTGAAAACATTTCCATGTTTCTAATATACAGCGACATTGCATATTCTTACATTGGAAAGAAAAACAATATCTTAATGATTTAGGTACATATTATTCTTTGTTCTTTCACACATTAACACACACATTCACATTTGTACGAATAGATAGAAATAATCTTTGGCAAAATAATTGTTAGGTACGTTGGTATGCATTTAGCTCAGATAACTATACAAAAATCCAACATTAAAACAAACGTATCTGAATTACTACAACCATTGTAATAAGGTTGTTACACACAACAGCCAAGTGAAAATAACATTTTACAAACATATAAGGTTAAAAATGAAATTAGAATACAGCGATTCAATTTTTCACAACCTGAAAATGGGATACGTAATAATAAAGGGATGACCTGATGTTTTAAGTTTACATGGAATCTACCGATTCCTCAACGAATTATTCTTGCAAAAGCATATTTTTTTATATATTTTATATTAATCAAGAGAAACGTTTGCAGAAATGGTTTTGTGATACACCTCCTTGTTGATACGAGGAAATTAGAGGAATGTAGCAAGCCTAAGGGATAGTCAAATCTTTTAAGAGCCGGTCGCTATGTGATGAGTTCTGCTCTCTTGGTGGATCAGGGGATGAAAATGATTAAGGACTTACCGTTTGGGAGAAGTTTTGAATATTAGAACATGCAAATCAATGACAAGGAATATATCGGAAATGCTTAGCTCTTAATGTTTATTTCACATAAATTTTGTGCTTTAGCAATGTCTCTTTCTTCCGCCAGCAAAAGCTTCTTCTAAACATTACGGTTTACCAGTTATGTAACAGATATATCTTAAGCATATGGTATTTTAATAAAAGTCCTTAGAGCCTTTTTGAGAGAATCAAGGCTTTCTAAAGCTGTCCCATGCAAATTGACCATTTGGAGTATGGAGAGATTGAATTTTTTTTTTTCCATCCTTGGATCATGTAAAATTAAAATATTAGGTTTAGAATTTACCCACTTTTAGTTTTTGACTTAGTTGTTCAGGCGGACACACACACACACACACACACACACACACACACACACACACACACACACACACACACACACATACACACAGACACACACACATACACACAGACACACACAGACATACACACACACACATACACACAAACACACGCACATACACACAGACACACGTGCGCGCGCGTATATATATAAGCGTACGTTTTTCTAAAAGTGCTTTTTATGAGTTCAATGATCCCCAAAATATGCATTTTCAGTCAAATGTTCCCATAGAAATGTTCGGTGGAATACATAGTTTCCCGTACATACTATATGGAGTTAAAATAGGAAATAATGTGTACCAATTAGCCAGGACCAAAGTAAATATGATTGAGGTTTCTGATTACACATTGATGTCGTAAATAATAAATTACCATTCCTCGTGCAGTCAGTATGCTTTCGTAGACCATATTTTACCTGCATTTGTGGCCTCTGTTGTTTACACTCTTTCACTGACAAAGGTTTGAGTGTTGCTAACTTAAAGCAAACTGTTTAGGAATTTCTATTCCTGGTTATAAGAAACAAGTTTAAGTCACTTTTGAAGATTTACTTTTCTCAGTCCAAATGTGGGGATATAATATGTTTGCAGCTTCATGAATTTTATACTGATGCTACATATTACCCGTCCTTGACAGTAGCACTTACATGAAATGTAAGTGTTAGGTTTTGTCACCTAGTTCGTTACTTCCATGTAACAGGACCTGAAGGTGATAATGATGAAAGAGTTGGTGTGATGTTAGCTGAAGCGCTAATAAAAACGGACGCAAGGTCTTGAGAAGAAAAGCGAAGGTAGGGGTTGCGACAGTTCTGGGTGGCACAATCTCAAACGGACATCTGACACTAAGAGCTAAGTATTTCTTGCGAATCCCGAGGAGTGAGTGGTGTAACGCGAGAGGCAGCATCTCAGGGACTATGAAGTTGCAACTCCGACTGAGTGCCTCTGAGAGCTTCCCATCTGCAGTGAAACCCAATTACTGTCAGCTGATTTTCTTGTCACGCTCTACCTTACTTGCTAGACTCAAAAGATTTCCTGCCCTTGGCGCTCCTATCGATTACACTGCTCCTTCCATGAGATGAACTCGTGATTTTCACTCCCCTGATTTTTCAATGGGGCACTTGTTAGTCTTCGTTAAGCCTAACAAGCAGATTTTGACATTTTTAAACACGCCTATACTATCTTGCTTCCGTTTTTCAAATTGTATAACACAAAAGAAAATTGAATTAGTCTGTTTTGGCCGTTAAACATCCAGAGCCAAGATACTTACGTAGCAAGAAAGTTGTTTGTTTTCTTAGCTATATAATGTTTCGGGATAGGCTCCAATTTAATACTATAAGTCATTTTCGAATGAAGAATGATTTCTCAAATGAACTCAAGAACTTAAAGCTGGCGCATATCATTTCTTAAGAAATAAGCAAAAACTTTGTTATGCGAACTTGGAACCAGAGAAGCAAGAACATGACTCGTGGTTATTCATATCAGATTTCTCAAGTGAAAGCGAGTCCAACTCTTCTTTTAAGTGTGATAGGGAAACTTTGAGCAAAATTGCTGAACTTTTACTGCTTTTTAGTTATATTTTGCTTGTTAAAGGTACTTCTGTAAATAATTACAAAAGACAATGAACTTTTGTGTCACTATGTAGGCAACCTACTAAGAATATAGTTTTTAAAAAGTCAGAACAGAACCATATTTTATTAAAATTTGAATTCACATTTAAAGTATGTAATTCTTTAGAATGACAAATTAAATGTTGTAAACCATTGAACATTTTCCTGGAAAACTATGCAATACATTAAACGTTACAAACATACATAACGATAAAAACCAGGCATAAGCTCCATAACTAAAACCGTGCCTCAGGTAAAGAAAAATCACCTTTGAAGTTTTACACGCATTCGAAAACGTGTCCAGAAAACTTCAGTTCAACAGGAGCATCGTAATCAATGCAGTGAATTTTGTAGCATGGACATTGTAACCAACTTAACAAATAGGGCAAATAAATTATAGTACACTCTTGAATCAAGAGAACATAGAGAACACATCAGCAGAGGAATTGAGTGCCTTGTAGCGCGTTACCGTGACAATGTTGATGACGTACAGTACATTTTAACTTGGTTGTCTAATCAGTCATACTCCAAAACGGAGATATATGGTGAGGGGAAAACATGTGAAATGTTTTGAAGAATGTTGCAAAAGCGAGAAAAATGATAAGAAAAGTTGTAATTAGATGTAATATGTTATCTGGTTTATGCTTACTCATACAACTCATTTTTAACATTTCTTCCAACATTTACATTTAAATGCTTTTGCACAAATGAGGCATGCAAAAACATTATGATCCTTATTAATAATTGGCTGTTTGTGTAACATCCATTTGTTGTGGTTGTCAAGTAATAAATTATCACTCGGGATATTTAGCAATGCGCATGGATTGTTGATGCATACGTACCCTGTACACAGGTTAGGTACAGCATACGTAGTTGCTCCGATAGCCGCAAATAAACAAACGAACGCAGTGCTATCTGTCCTAAATAATAACTAAGTAGTTTCATGGTTACTGGTTACTGTTAAAATTCAGATTTATAAAGACAGTACTGTATATATAGTACGACTGCATCAGTCCTTATGTATTAGTTCATTGCACTCGATAGCCAGTACAAGAAATTAAGGCAACAAAACTGTGATAACTAAGACATTTCTTTTAACCGATTTATATAATATGCTAAACTTCTAAGTATAATTTTATATTTTCAAAATGTATGTACCTCTACTGTAGGTCTCATTTAAAGTTTTGGTATATGTTTTGAGTCTTAATTTTAAAGAAGATTAATGAAGATCTCTGTGTCCAATGGAATTCGCCTAGTTGAGAAACTTAGGCATACGTGGCTACACATAGTTCCAGCGCTAAAATCCAAGCAACGGAAGGTATACTAACATTTTAAACAATGTTAAAATTATTATTTTAATATTATTTTAAACAAATTAAAAATGATTTCCACAAAATATTAACAGACTTTTACTGAGAAGGCTATTAAAAGCACTAGAAGTTTTCTGTGATTCCACTATTATTCAGAACAAAATGAGACCTTCCAATTAAAAATTAACATTTAGTGATGAGTTATAGTATGAATCGTTTATCTTCATTGGGTTTTTCGAAGAATGTTTGTTCCTCGTGAATAAATAAATATTAGTGAAATAACATTATCGTCTTCGTATAAAAATGTTGCATTAAGTGCACCCCACTAGCAAAACTGTAAATAATTCTATAGCATTCTTTGCAAATAATACATATACTGATTACATTTATAAACCTTTTTTCTAAGAAAACACTTTGTTAATGTAAGGAGAAGTAAATTTAGGAAGCTCTGAATTAAACCATTGGCCAGGAACCATGACACTGTTTCTTATTTTCTAATGATAGAGTTTCCAATAACAAATAAAACGTGGAGTTAGAAGCACCACAGAATATTGTTATCCTATTGTCTGTGTTGCACAAAAAGATTATATGTTTGACATTATATCTAATGCAACAGGTTGAGTCGCTATTCAAAATCAGAGAAATCCAATGTACGAGTATGTTCTAAAAACAAAATAAATGACATGATTAGTAATCGTTTTCAAAGATAACTTTATTGCTCTATATTTAATAAACTTTTTAAAGCGATATGTTTCTCTCTTCAATTAATAAATGGGTTTCACAAAAAAGAGAGGTATGGTAGTAATAGGAAAAATAACAAAAATGTTTTGCAGGCTATCAACGAAATTGCAAGCGATCCTAATAAATCATGTCAATAGTTTTGAGTAAGGGGCGAACAATTTTGAGCGAGAAAGAAGCATTTTTGTGTTGACTCTTGAAAAATACATAAGAAATATTTAAATGTGGCATCATATAGTGCGAAAATTGTGATATTACTATGAAGTGGAGAAAAGAATTAAAGCTTTTGAAATGTTAATGTGAATAAGAATTCATGTTTCTGGCGCTTCATCTTCAACCGGATTTATCATGAGATTTGTCGCAACCAGTTATATACCTGTTCCCGGCCAATAAAGATTGGAGATTAACTTAAAGCTTGCTAGATGGCTAGCATGGAGCCAAGATTTTCAAGTGCATGGAATCCCGCCCATATAATATGCAATGATTTATGTAAATGAGAAAATAAGCTGTCATTTCCAGCCCCTCTAACACCTCTCCTTAGGTTTGCTTTTGTCAAACTTTTCTTTCGTTCCTGAGTTCAACGGTACTAGATATCTGATGTCAAACCAACACGAGATTTAGTAACATATAGGCTGGTGCAAAGCATGCGTTTTAGTAATTCAAGGTGAAAAGTTCACGCACTGCATCCCTTTAATTTCTCCCTAGACCGGGCCTTTCTTGATAGGCTTGTCTTTATACATCACGTGTCTGATTTGAGTTTAAACTAATAACAGTTTGTGCCGGTGTGAAACAGAGAGAAATTCTGCCAACACTTAAAAAGCAATACACTATAGTAAATCATAAACACTGGCACTTTTCAATGCATTCAACGGTAAGTATGTATTAAAAGTACAATGCACAGCAAGCTTTTCTGAGAACATGAGATGCGCAATCATTATGCAGTGCGAACAACTTTACTTTCCTTCCGATGAAAATAATCAGGAAGAGGAATATAACATTGCTGGGATATTAAGTGTGATGAAACTGCTTGCTCAGAAATATTGCAAGGATAAAATAAAATTTCCGGACAGAGGATTCCACATGGTAGATTGTGATAAGTAATTCTATGCGGAAAGGCAGGGAAAATCTAAAAGAATATAGTGTGAGCGTGGATTTGCCAAGAATTATCTCTTTTTTTGAGCAAAAACAAAATCTTATACATTAATTGATTATTCTTGTTTTAGAACATACCTTGGATTTGAACTTTTAACTTGTGAAGCACCAACTGTGCGTTATTTAAGAGTTCAGTGAAATAAATATTACACAGAAATTAACACATCTGTTAAGATGCTGTGTATTACTTTTTCTCTGTAATAAGTTCATTGCGATTTAACATGCTCTCTTCTTATTATTAAGGAAAGGAAGTAGACAGTAAAATAAATATAATAATGTAAAGAACCCTACCACAAATACACAATAACTGCTAATTTGCGGAATGATGATGTAGGAGATTTGTAATAGCATTGCTTTTTAAAGAAAAAAAATTCTACTACTCATAAAATAAATTACATCTTGTGAATGCTATTGAAATAAAATAGGAATGTGTAGTAACAAAAACAACAACACAATATAGTTATGATTACACATTCACACTCACAACGAGAAACATCCATGCATTTTGTCTTTACAAAGCTTTACATCACGTTAACATCTGACGAACGTCCACTGTTGTCGCCGATTATGTCTTTGGCTGCAGACTTTCAATTTTGTAATTAGAAACATCGACTAGACGATATCGTTCCATCTTCTTTGGCTTAGTTTACTTTAAAATACTCCATAAAGAGATGATGAAGAAAATGTTTACAGATCTTTAACACTCCGTTTGTTATTGAAATCCATTGTTCATTTAGTTCATTTAGTTCATGGATCACTAAGTTGTCCGTTTGAAGTTAACATCATATTTGTTTACAGATCACAAAATTCAACGAAAAGTATTTTATCATAATGAATGTAGAAGTCTTTAAAGTTTGGCCTTTTTAAGTATTCTTTTGAATATATACTTCCCGAATGTCTTCACTTGTGCTTTATGTCAGACTATGCAGGGCATTTTGTGTTTATCTGAATAGCAAAACATTCCACCAAGTACAACGGAAAAATATATTAGTTTATCAATGTCCACATTGAAGTCCAAAATAATTCTAACCTAGCAGCGCAACGTCCTTCTCAGACCCAAGTCCACTGCATTCCCCACCTCCGACCATCACACGTGTCATGCGTGGGAGGCAGTATTGGAAGGTGGAAAGTGATTAGCATCCCGGTCTTCCCAACCTAAATGTGGAATGATTTGTAAAATAATAAATAGATAGCTATAAGGCTTTTAAAGTTGTACCTATAGTTTACCACAGCAGCACTAATTCTCTTGAAAACATAGTTTTATGGCAGTCGTTTCATAATAACGATTTTTAAATTCTAATTTTAGAATCCAAATGTTATTGATCTTCGCTTACATAAATTAGCGTGCTTAAAGGTAAATTTATATAGCTAAAACTAGAAGCTTTAAGCACGCTTATTAGAAATACTATAAAACACGGATTCCAAATATTTATTATAAATATTCACAGCACAATTATTTAAAGAACCAGCTTTGTCCATGTTGAAATTAAGTTTATCATTTTCATGCTAATAGTAATATTATACCTTACATAACAAGCTGAACTCCATTTAAAAAGTGTGACTCCCAATCAACAAAATAGTCACCCCGTCCATAAGTAATGAAATTTATAGCTTTGCATACGAAACTGATACTTTCTCGTCTTTAACATACAAATTCTGCAATATTAAAATAAAAATGTTAGAAAGCGAATCAGAAATTAATTGTAACTTCAGTAGAGGCCTTCGAGAGTGGCTAACTAAAAACTCTTTAACACGTTGTTAAAATTCTGCCTGTTTTCACTCGTTACATGAACAGAAATTACAAACGCCGTTAGTTAAACTTACTTTATTTTATCCTCGATTGTTTCCTATGACTTCTTAAATTCTGAAAATGTGTTTCGAGATAAGTATGTTTTACACGCGACAGAGTAGGAATGAGCCTCTCGTGTCATGATTGTTTAAACTTTGTGGACTTTCCCTAACGAACGACTCACTGTTCAATTAGTGCTGTATAATTGGCTAAAAATTAAACCTACAGTAAAACCTATACGTCACATAATAAATCTTTCTGATGAGTAATTCTTTGTTGAAGATTTATGCAGTAACAGACGAACTCCTAACTATTCGAACACTAACTTATCTAATGCTGATTTACTCAGGTATATTTTCAGGATCTACTTTCCTTTTATCCAGCTATGTTCTCATAAGAACTCAGTTCGTTTTAAAGAATTAGAATGTACATGCACAAAAGATTCTATTCTATACTACGATACAAATAATAATTCCTTTTAATGATTTATTGTATTTAAAATACTTTTAAGTTCAAAAGTTGTTATTTTAATACTTGTAATAGTTTATTGCACTTTTTCAATACTGTTGAATCTTGCTAAACTCATTTTGATTCTTTATACACTTATTCAGATTACTCCATATTGGATTCATGCCAATCTTCAACAAGTTCTGATAATTACTGTACCTATTTTGGTTTCTGCCAACGAAAAACTGAGGTTTTTGTTCTTAACATCAAAGTGTTTCTATTGAAAATTCGTCCATTCTAATTTATTTTTGGTCTAGGCATACCTCTGTTACATAATACGTGCCGTGGAATTTATTCGTACGCTGGCAAATGAAAACTGACCATTTAGAGAAGCTTTTATGTTGTTTAGATGAGCTAAGGTACGTTAACACAACTTACTATGTCTGTCAAATGAAAATCATTTAAGGGTTATTAAAGCAATGCTTAAGTAAACAATTTATGTGTTAAGTAAAGGACCTGACCAAAAGCACAAATGAAGAATCACTGCATAACGAACTTCTGGCCTATTTAATGAGTGAGTTATGTTTGGTATCACTGCACAATGTTTCAGTTTTGTTTACCCCACAGCTGAAAGGGTCTATTGCCCGCCGACCAGGTCTACTTCACGCAGGAGCAGGCCCGTGCATCCAATCCAGACCTGGGCGGGAAACCCAATTCTACGCAACAGGCCTGAGTTCTGTGTGTTGGGTTTCCTTGTGCCTCCGCAGATCCACCTTGCGCTGGAAAGCTCGTCCGCACAGGTCGCAGGCGAACGGCTTAAATCCCGTATGTTTTCTGCTGTGTGTGATGAGGTTAGAGCTCTGGCTGAATGCCTTTCCACACACTTGGCACTTGTGCGGCTTCTCTCCTGCAACAAAACAAACAAAACCAAGTTACACAAATACGTAATGGTCCAATACATAAGGGCAATAAGAGTTTTCCCCCAGATGTGAGTAACTCATTAACTTAGCTCGTCTTCTAAAGCTATGTTCTGTTTAAAGAGAATGCTATTTTAAAATTTAATACTTTAAGTCTCGCAATTATTGACATCGGTATTCCACAACTTTAAAAATACTTATAGTATAAAACTTTTGTATTATAAATACATATATTTATATTTACAAAGTAGATTAAAAATCCAGAGACAACTGTTTTCACTTTAAAAATTGAGGTTTCGGAAATTAATAAGAGCCCATTCACTTCTTGAAAATTTTCCACATAATGCAGTTATCATCCAATTTTTCTGAAATTTGTCCTGTAGGTTCTCAAAAACACACAGGCACTTAAATTTGATGCCTGACCTTTTTTTTCTTCTGAATAGTTTTGAGTTATTAATTAACAATTAATAGAAGTTATAAAAGAAGTTATATAGAAGTTTTAAAAACTGTAAATTTCAAAGAGAGAAATTAGAAACTATTTTATCTGCTACTAAGATTAATAAAACAGAATTCTATAACAGTTTATGTGTTATAATCAGGTGAAACACATCTAATTTTCAGAAGTGGTCGTTAAAATTGTATCTTGTGTAACAACTGGCGTAAGATAAAGCTGAGTTTTGACATTTAATAGTTCGAAACGTTTAAAGTGATATCACACTGAAATTCAAAACCATATAGTCCTTTTTAAGATAACATTGAGAAGATATTATCACCTAAGTTGGCTGAGAACTTTGTAAGAAGTCATTTTGAGCGGGTAGTATCCTCTTAAGGGAACATACAAGTAGTATCTTTTATTATCCTTATTCGTAAAAAAAAATCAATTTTTGGATTTCTGGTGCAAGAACTTACCCTGTTTTATATTATATACCTGTGAAGTTTTAAATTCTTAGAGTGGATGTAATACAAGTGTTTACATCAGTTTTAACGCTATGGATCGTTATATTTACACTCTGTACTCGTTTATTTTGCCAATTTTCCTAATTTTATGACTTCTTAAGGTTAATCCTTCAACACACTCCCCACCAGCCGGAAGAGGTGTAACATTCCGGGGTGGGGACGTCACTTAATGTCACCACCAAATGACGTATGGCTTAAGACGTTTCAAACTAGATGTAACGTTTAGAGGGTAGCTCTGTGTATTACTTTCTAAGGGTGTCTAGGATTGTTGTGACAGATTAACCTTAAGAAGTGACATATACCTCTGATATTAGAATATTTAACTTACATAATTACTACTCTTTATAACAATGAATGAAGTATAGCATTTGTCGTTTATGGACAGCGTTATTGTACATTTGCGGAGATTTCTGAGGTCTAAGTTCTATTTTGGAAGATAGCCTTTAGTAATCTTCAAAGAGCAGTGTCGCAGGTTCCTCTTAGCACGTATGTGAGTGTTCCCCTAATCCAAAATTTGGTACCTTAAATATTAAAATACTAGCGGACCAGGTTGCTGAATGAAGCCTTCTTCAGCACACTTCAACTAAGCCGACTCAATATATACGATCAAGGACTTACACAATTCTTCTAACATGAGCTTTCAGGGAATGTCGCATGTGTGCTACGGAATGTCGCATATCTGGATCCCAACAATTTATCTTCCGAACATCTAAATTTTATAATTCTACACTTGTTATAAACCTACTAAAATATTAACGTCACACTATCTTCTCTCACCAAAGTGTAGCTGAAAATGTTCCACTACACTTAAAAATACGGATAATAGCAAAATAAAATTGGAATTTATTAAATAAATGTGGAAGTGTTTTCCAATACTCATAAATTTCTCAATCATAGCTAAGTCATTTTTGTCCTAATCATGCATAGAGCACAGGCATTTCAAAGGCATTCGCATAGCGACCATCTCTTAAAAGATCTTTTACCACTGCTTGAGCCTGCGGTTTTACCGCACTTCCCATTGTACCTACATGGAAATATCTAAAAGAGTCATTTCTACAAAGGTCTATCTCAATTAATATGAGGGCGATAGAAAACTAAGCGTCTGTATGAGAGTCGTTTGTACAAGAGTGAGTAGACAATCAGCGATTGCAACACACCATACTTATGTATAAATACAGTATATTCAATGCGCTTCATACGGCAAAACATTTACATTATTCCATTTTAAAGTGTGTGTAAACATATAAAATGTGACTTGACGAGCCTACATTTGAAGAAACACAAAATCTTTTCCGGTTTTCTTTAGCTGAGTTTTTTCAGTATATTGAGCCGTTGAAATGCTCCAATTTTAGTAAAATAATTATAGGATAGACCCCAAGTCCATAGGGATATTTATAACTTTAAAGTTAATATCAGAATAAGACAATACATTAGATAAAATGAATAACGGTGATGTTCTGTTAAGCTCTGATGTGTTCCATTTCGACAACCTTCTCTACCCATTCTTCAAAAAAAAAAAAAAAAAAACTATTCCTACAAAATCTTCTTGCTCTGTTTATTTCATGCTGACAGGGACAAATAATTGCAGAAATATCTTTATGGATACAAAGGAAAGAGCCGCAGTCAAATGTTTGGATCCCATTTGCTGGCCTTAGAATACTACACTTTTTCCATACAATCACAAGAAACAAGTGAATATCCATAGGAATTTTTAAAATAAGGAACTATAGAACAATTCCAACCAATAAAAACTGCTATATCGAAAAAGTTTATTTTCTAATTTTTTTTACCTTGTAATTTACGTCTCTTAACTTTTTAAGTCATATCGGACTTAATGAAATGGGTGAAATGATGTTCAAATAGGCCCAGGGTCCATGGAGCTTAGAGTTAGCCGACATTCGTCTTTTAGGATAAGGGAAAACCCCGGGATAAAACCTTATCCAAGTAACTCATCCTGACCGAGATTCGAACTTGAAACCTTTTGAACGTTAGTCAGACATGCTACCATCTACGCTACCGAGGCGGACTGAAAAAGGTTATATCCAAACGTTTTATTTGGATGAAATTTTATGTTTGAAAGAAACTACGTTTTTCTGATACATTTGATCCATCGTTTAATGCATAGAAGTTACACACAGTTATACAAAATTTCCTTCAATTGAAAAGGCTTCAAGGAATAAATCCATAATTTTCAAGATATACATTTTATTTGCCATCTGAGACATATGTATGTTAATCAAATTCGTTACAGTCAAATTTCATAATATAAAAAATAATAATCATTCTTTCATGTAAATAGTAATCTGGCTGGGAGCATTTTCTTGTAAAATTCTCATGTCGTATCTCTGAGGACTAAGCTTAAATACCAAGTTTGTTATTTAACAGATGTTTTGTTTTCGTTTTTTTTCCCCCCATAGACATACGCGCAAAATGACTGGAACAAATACCCGCGCGGACATTTCTAGATCTTTTCGATCCAGGGTTCTCCCAAAACGTGAATTTCCAGAGAGATTTCAGTATCGAATTTTAGGGTGGAACGCAATTACGTCTAGATACTATAGGTAAGCAGCAGGTAAAGTAAAGCTGTAGTACTACGCTTCAAAGTTTAAGCTCCTTAGAGACTTCAAGGTTCTACCAATATTTTATAGTAGCTGAAATACACGGCGCTGCCCCTTTTAACGGTTTACTCCCACAATATTAGCCTTAGGTTGCATTTACCTCGACGCTCTTACACAGAACTCTTACTAGGAAGAAATACTACCAGTTTAGATAATGTCAGTATAACCTTATATATTGTCATCAACCGGCTTATACAGAAATACTAAGAAAGTAAATGGAAGTAAAAACAAAAGAAATATCAAATTTGACTGTGTTATTTCCCTTTGATAAACGTCAGAGAAGGGATCAATAATTATTATACAAACTCATGTTACTTTGTTTTTTTAGAAAGGCCGTGATAAAACAAGTAATTACCTACATTTATATTGGCAATGTTTGAGCTACTGCGATTATGTTTGACAAAGATAATATAGTTGTTTTGCAAACTTTTGTAGTCATCACATAAAACTAAATATTTAATAGTCTGGAATATAGTAGACTTTTAAATACTAAGCTAGAGAGTATTTCTCACCTTGGGTCAAAGTTTATCTGTGCCAATTTTGGTCGAAATTGGTCAAGGGTGTAGAAGCCTATAAACAATATAATAGCACATATACACCGACTTTGGCCGCGCCGTGGCTCAGTGGTTAGACCGCTTGGCTCTCACCAAGGCGGCCCGGGTTCGATCCCAGGCGACCGCAAAGTGAAATTTGTGGTGGACAACATGGCGCTGGGGCGGGTTTTCTCCGGGATCTCCGGTTTCCCCCGCCATCTCATTCCACCGGTGCTCCATCTTCATTTCATGTTTCATCAGTGTCATCGCCTGCGGTGCCGTATGTAGTAAGAGCGGGCGTTAAACACTAAACATTATATACACCAACTTTATATATAGACAGAGCAATTACCTATTTAATATAATAGAAAGTAAACATAACACGTATCTGAAACTGTGCTTACTAGTTGTCTTAATTACAAAAGACATATTTGCTCACTTTAACATAAATAACTTCAAATTACCTACTAAATTTCTAAATTCACTCCATAAGAAGCGTGATAAGCGTGTTTGTTTTGGGGTAGACAGACAGCGTTGATGCCATGTGGAAGGTTCTCGTCACAAAGCGGAACTCCGGAGCCAGAAGCCTCCCTCAGGCCTTACACGCAGTTCTCTCTCACACACTTGTAGTAAGCTCTTGTGAATGAAGGGAACCAAGGGGTTGCCATGGAAACCTCTTGATGCAGTGAAAGTGGGAGGCGCCAGGCTCCGGGCCAATCACAGCAACGGCGCCGAGAGTAGGGGAACATTGTTTCATGATACATTTTCGCCTTTTTAAACAAAAAGAAAATACCTCCCACTCTTTCAAGTATTCATCTCGCTGGAAGATGGAGGCACTCTGCATCATGTATTCGAATGCCGCGGTTCTTCTTGAAGTTAATGGCGACAATGATAGAGAGATACGACCTACCGGAAGTCCGTTAACATATCCTTAGGCTAAGTCTGGGGTGACAGCCATTTACTTGCCCCAGACCGAGCGAGGTGGCGCAGGAGGTCGGAAGGTCAGTGGTTCGATCCCGGCTGACCTGCACTCCGAATTAATGTTTTCTGCGATACTTTGTCACTTAGGCGAATGATGAGATGCTCACCTTCATATCACGCCTTTCCTGTCCACTATGTCCTGTCCCCATCATACCCTTCTCATCCATTTCTGCGTTGTAGGACCAGGTGATGTTGTTCGGCACGTTTCGGCTGGACGGTAGCTTCACACTCTGTAAAGGTTTCCTCCCTGGCGGGTGTCTATTTATTAAATCGATCTATTAAATCTTTTCAGAGCTGACTATTACGTTTTTATTAGTACAGCTCGGATTTTTATGTACTAAAAACCTTAAAATATGAACCTTACTTTCGCTCTAATGATTCTAAACATAGGTGCCAGAAACTGGAAAAAATTTTGAAAAATAAAGTACAAAACATACGAGAACATCTAGATCATAGAAAAATGAGTCTATTGAAGAAGTTGTGAATTCCAAAAATCGCCCATTTACAGCCAGACAGAAGCTTTAAACATCTCGTAGGAGTTGCAGTGCACATCAAATATCTTCATATTGCACATCAGACTTGTCTATTATATTTGAGTTATCTTATATTGGTAGAAGGAACGTTCTACCAAAATTTGAGCCACCTTACTGAGGATTTGGTAGCCACTGATTTTCTCAAACAAGGCTTGAAATGCCTTTCTTACAACTTCTGTTTTTGGAATTGAGATAGTGTAAAGTTATTTTTCTACAAAATGTATTTCTTTAACTAAGTTACTTAACAAGTCGACAGAAATTTCTAGTATTTATTAAACGAATAAATAATCAAAATTGGAAGATAAGAAAGCCAAATAACATATTAAGTTAGCGTCACGTATTAAAATCTGGATAACCCCAACTGCAGAGCTATCTTCTTGGTCCAGTTCATGTACGTACTGACGCAAATACTTCACAACGATCTGCACAGTATTCCACGGCTTTAAGTCAGGTATCCAACGCGTGGTTACCGGTTTAGGAGGCAGTGGAACATAGGGATTAATTATTTTTGAAAGTATCAATCCGTGATGGGGCATTTTATGAACACTCTTTTCCCATTGGAGACCAGCTTGTCCACTTTAGGGTAAAGGATTCGGATTACTTCACAATCTATGGAGATGTTGAACGATGCAAGCTACATAAAACATAATCGGGGCATTCAGACTTCGGATAGCTTTGCGGAGTCTGTAAGTAAATATAGGTACCTATGTTACACCATTTGGCCACAAGGTTACCCCAGCCCTTATCACATGATTTTCAACTTCTTTTCGTTACAGGCTAGTAAGAAATTCTTTCATTAGTTTTCAGTATACCTACGTTTACAATTCCAACTTTTCACAATGCTTCGTCAATCCAGGTTTTTTCATGTCCACAAATGGACCTTATGTGACTTAATGTTTTGTTATGTAATTTGGAAGATAATTCTTCGTTGCCATTGTCTGATCAGGATATTTGTACATTTAGTAAGACACTTTCTGTGGTAGAGATTGTATACCTTATAAAGGACAATGTTAGCTGAAATAAATGCTTTACAGAAATGTGAATAAAATTTTGAAAGTTTCGATATTCCATAAGAAGAGGATGCTGTTGATTATCATATAAGAAATTGCCTCGACGAAGCGAGTGAGGCAGCTGCTACCTACTTAGATAACTTCTGACAACTGTTACACTACCTGGGAACTTTGAACCCCACCAATAGATTTCACACAAAGTTGGCAAAATAATATTTCCCCATCAGTGCTAAACGTTTTCTAAACGCAAGTACGTACTGATGCAAACGTTCGCGTACACTCTATTTCACTCCTGACATTTTAATTCATCCGCTAATCAACACATCCAACTGCTTGTGTTGATCTATTTGTAACTAACAGCGATGAACAACAATGAGCTCAGTATATTACACCATTCCCTACGAGGTTTGTTGTAATCTCGGGGTATAATTCTGTACTTCTGTGACTCGTATATAGAACTATCAGAATCAGCGGATATCACGTTCCATGACTAATGAATTTAAGTCTCATAAGTTATAAAATAAAGTTTTATGTTATAAATAGAAAGAGGAAAACGCTAAATTATAAGTATGTACTCGTAGAGAAATTATGAAAATGTTACGCTTGTTTTCCATTGCAAAAGGTACTCAGAATAATGCCCTTGTCATCTATTGAACACGCTATTTAACATTCGACGAATTTCTGGAATGAAAATATAAAAAACGCACGTCAATTACTTTCTTCACAAAGAGAATGCTTTCAAACTTATGTACATATTAGCATATTATGTAACTGTTATGGTACGAATTTTTTAAGGGAGCTTCATTAGTGAGTAATATCTCAATTTAATTTTACTTTTATTTCCCTAACAAGGGCTCAGGATGCTTAAGTTTTTCTAAAAACCTGTCAGTTATGGATTTTTTAAGAACTGCGACCATAAGGAATTTTTGTACAAATTGAAGGACACGCGTAACTATCAGTGAAGTTCATCAAAATCCATCACACTATACACTCACTGTTCTACAGTACACACTATGATAACTTCGCAGAGTGAACACAATCAAAAGATAGCTGCACTTCGCAATATACCTACGCAATGCCACTGTTAGATTTAACTGCAGGTGCGTGAATTGGTCTACAGGAGGGAGAGAGATTAGGACTAGGATTAGCATTACTGCGGAGGGTGTTCGGTCTATTTATTGTACCTATGAACCGAGTGGGGCATCCCCGGGAGGAAGGATGAGGCGAGAGGAGACAGAGGGCGGCAGTCCAAAGGGTCCCTACAATTTACTTAGATGGAAATCTCCCCCGGTCAGCCAGGACAGTGGACATTCCCCTCTACTGTGGTTCGGAAGCGGTCTCAGCAACCAGTTCGGAGACCAGCAACCAACCTACCGGAGGAGGAACTTTTCACTCACAGCATACCATCTTGCCATGCACCGCCGAGACACACGCCGACACTTCTACTTTGAAACAGACCACCAGATGAGGGATGATGTGAAATGGTAATGGGCAAATGAAACTCGAGGGATGTAATTAACCTACCCAGCATTCGCCTGGTGACCCGGGAAACCCCCCAAAAACACGGGTTAGTAGGTCGCCACAGGAATCGAACCCAGGACTTCCGAATGAGGTCCACAGGTGTAACCACTTGAGCCGTCCCACTTGGTAGGGAGAGAGATCCTTCAGTATTTACCGCGAATCAGGCCCGTTGGGAGCCTTGCGTATTTAAAAATAAACCTAGTAGAAATAATGTAGAAGGTATACTATGAACTAAGATCATCTCCTATGCAGCTGATAACTTACTCATATAAAAAGCCAAAATAAAATATCGGAAAATATGACCTGGCTATTAAAATAACGCTAGATCAAAAATGGGGTTTCGCGTATTTCCTTAGGAAAAGCACGAGGTAGGAATAAATTACCATTAAGTATATTCCATTTGAATGGCTGATTTAAAAAATTGCATGTATTATACTGTTAAAGTTATTTTATTTTTTTCAACAAAAAAGACTTAAAAGTGATGTATGTATAACATTACAAAAAAGTTTAGAAAAGTTAAACATTTAAAATTTTAATAACAAAATAATAGAGTATAAATCCTTTACTTTAAAAAAACACTTTGCGCTTGGTATAGGTACATTGAGTATAAGGTTTCAAATAGGCAAGTGGATACTTAGACGTGCCAAACGTTAAAACTCGCTTTCACATTAAAAGTTTCCAGCATTTTTCTATACTGAACGATATAATTGTTCATTAATTTGTTTCAAAATATGTTTACTTGATCTCAAAAGTATTTACATCAAAGAGAATAACCCTGATAAATGACTATGTAGTGAACACTATATGGATTTCTTTGGCTATGTAAACTGTTCATATCATTAATAGTTATCAACTGTACAATTTGTAATAATTTTGATGTTCAAAGTTCAGAAGATACTTGCTTATCTAGTGATATTCGAGCTCGTACCCTCTCCAACACAGCTTGGCGGGAGGTCTTCACGACTTCGGCGTCCTCCTGAAGGTAAAATATTTGTTCTTTTAAGATAATTGCTTAGCATTTTATATTCCTACCGTTTATCAGCTCGATTGCGGATAACGCGTTCTGGGTTTTCCCCTCTTTCTTTTCAGAAAGGCGGGAACCATTTCCGGAGGTCTTCCATTTTTTATCCTTCATCCTCTTTTCCCACTTCTCGTAGCAGCGGTCATCATAAAGTTGGAATCTGTGTTCCTTTTATCGTTGACCTGGTCCGTGTCTGCAAATCTCAAGCCATCATAAACATTCAATCTGTGTAGTCCGGATGCAGACCTCCCAAGAGTGCCTTCTCCGGCTATCATACAGATTGAATCTTGCCCCTTCTCTGTCTCTCTCACTCCAGAGATTGAACTGACCCTTTGCCTGCCTGCCATCTTGTGACGTCACTTACAATCCGTGTACAGCCAGGGTAAGTGAAATGTGAATGGTGTGGATTCTTTCAGCTCCTTGAGAGCACCTGCGGCTCGCATCATGCCGAGAGCCTGCTCTCAGGAATACCTTATCCAGCTGTCACACAGATCGAAACTTCACTTTCTCCGTCACTACTTAACAATGAGCTAACCAACTGCTACTTTTTAACATGTGATGTCATCTATAATTTGCTTGGAATTGTGAAGATATGATAGTTTAATTTGGTAAGGAAATACTAAACCTCCTCTCCCTCAACCAATCTCTGCCTTCTATTCCCATAGTTCTATCACACCAATTAATATTTGTCTTAGTCCACAACTTCTTCTTCGCTCTTGAGACTCAAGCTGGTCTGTGTTCAGAGGTCAATGATTGAGAGCTAAAGTTTTACCACCAAACCAATACGAGAATCACATATCCAGCGGCTGATGTGCACTGGCCTCTCAGATAAAATTGTCCACACTCCTCCCCTTCCATCCCTCAGCAAATTCCGTTATTTTTTTTTTTCTCTTGGGCTAATACGTGTGTGTCGGATTTTAATTCCAAACAGAAACAGATTATCTCACCCAGAAGTACCTTGGTAGTAAGAAGTATGGATGGTATTAATGATAATAATAAGAATGCAATAGGAAACCGGAGCCATCGGTGGTTTCGGTGAACCCCACTGAACTTTCAGACTTGGTAAAATGTAGTAATGTAGATTCGTTTATGTCATTGAATTCAACTTTGGTTCATTTTCAGACAGGAACTCACTTTCCAGACTGGCCTCTATAACTGTTTGCAGAATGAATCTTGCTGCTGACCTGTTTCTCATTCCTGAAAGTGGACCGATAGATTGACAGTCATTTTCTGATATCACACTATGTCTGCTGCCCGCGAAAGCTAAATATGGTTGGCCTAGGGTTCTTCAGCTCTTGCTCACTAAAACTCAGGGAGCCTGTTGCAAAAAGTTGTCCCTCAAACTGTCTTATATATCAAATCTTTCTGGTTCTCTCTCTCGTTGAATTGACTCGGATATATGTTGACGTGAAGTGCTCGTTATACATAAACGACTTCTCTGATGCGCGCATTGCCTTGCAACATAATCATAATTAAGTCGGATGTAGTGGCGCCTCGGGCCTGAATGTTCTCAATTAAGTATAAGAATTTCTAAAATCTCAAAATACATAGCATGTTATATAACTCAATGGAAAAACATTCCAAAGTTACAGAGGGATAGTAGAAGAACACTTTATATACGATGCTATCTATGGTCTGTAACGACAAACTTTGAGGTTGAATTATAATTGTACCTTTAAATACTCATAAAAATAAATGCAAATTTATTAATAATTAATGCGAAAACGTATTAATTTCTACTTTAAAATAGTTAGTTTGTTTTTCAAAAGAGCCAAAATAGCTGCCATTGTGATATTTTGAAAGTTAAAAGCTTTATTTTCTTTGGGAGTTGCGGGAGGGAGACCACTGCCAAGGCACCACATTCACTCGAAGAGTTATACAGACCAGAAAGACAAACAACTGTTACCTGCAGTAACAGCACGGCCATTGATGTGCTCGGCTGTCAGTCTCATTGTGCTAGGTTCCAACCAGTAAAGCCTCTTAAACATTTTTATTTACAAACAAATGAATGACATACGCCTCGAGTGAATCCAACTTTCGAAGTTATAATAAATGTTAAGGAGATATACAAGTGGAGTGTTTGGGCATTATATGAACACGATTGCCTACAGTAGCAGTAAAACTAAAAAGTTTATTGATGACGTGCTGGTTCGTTATTGATATTACCCTACTGTAAACAACTATGAACTCAGAGCATAAGTGCTCTGCATTAAAGTGCTCGCCTAGTATTCTTCTGCAACCCCTGAAAATTTTGCGGATAAATCCTGAAACAGCCATATCAGAGAGTTTCTATATTTTTACCCGCTATTAGAATTTGATCCGAGTCCTTTAGGACCCGAGGGAGACAGAATTGCAAATATAAATAGTGATTCATCTCGAAATGCATTTAATTACTAAACGAAAATTTCTATAACCACGATAAGATAAAATAAATGGGAATTACAAACCAGAGATCAAGCAAGAGCAATACAAACATTAATAAATCAACATAAGCAAAATACGTTTGTAGTGGCTTAACTACTAACACTTAAACAAATTATAATACATAAGTATGAATAAATTAACAGTTATAAAGGGAATTTCAGAGAGAGGCAGCTATTAGGAATTTGAACTGTCTAATAAACTAAATAGGTGATTCTTTATTAGTATATGATCATTTAGGCAGTGCATATGATGTTCACGAACGTCTTTCATAATTAAAAAGTAGGAAGCCAATATTATTTCCGAAACTAATACCTACGTGGAAGTGGAAAATACCAAAAGTAGCAGGGAACTAATAACTAAATGTAAATGGAGTTAACTGTAGTGCTTATCATATGCTTAGGCATTATTATTATTATTATTATTATTATTATTATTATTATTATTATTATTATTATTATTACATAGTAAACGGGGAGACCTACTCCATTATTCATGGACCAAATGTTCTTTTTTTTTTTTTTTTTGTTATTTACGCCCTCCAACTTTAAGTCATATCGGACGGTGAATGAATTGGATGAAATGATGCTCAAATGATTCCAGGGTCCATGGAGCTTAGAGTTACCTGACATTCGTCTTGAAGTATAAGGGAAAACCCCGGAAAAAACTTATCCAGGTAACTTAACCTGACCGAGATTTGAACTCGGGACCTCTTGAACGTGAGGCAGACATGCTACCATCTACGCTACCGAGGCGGGCCCAAATGTTCATGAAAATATCCCCATGACATCTTCCAACAAGGGATCCAAACGGCGCAGTCACTATGATCTCGAACACCACAAGTCTATCTAAACCTTGTTCCAGATAGTTTTGTCCCAGTTATCTTAACTATATTGTACACCTGTCACTTCTCATTGGTTGTTGTCATGGAGGTTCTTGTGCCATACAAATTAGTTCCTTATTTATTAGTATTTGTCTAAATTACCTAAAATACTATATTTGAAGAGAAATATCAGATTTTTATTTTTTAAACTTTAAGGCCAATCTGGAAAAATGGATGGGAAAATAAATGAATCCATTGTGGAGTAGGATTATAAGAAACAGGGTTTAATTGTCCTTTCAGCATAGACAAAGTACATAAGTCGCATGTCACTGCAGACCTGAAATGCCAATTTGTGACCTGTGGGTCAATCTTCTAATTTTCTCTTTAATGGTGTTCGGACTTTACGGTGGTGACACAGTGCTAAGAGAATAGTTGCTCCCTATACCGTTGGCAAAGCGAAGAACAAAAGAGGGAGATTGTTTAAAATGTTTGTGTCCCCTCCATTAACAGTCATGTAATAAACTAATGAATGAAAGTGAGTGGGAAAAGTAACTCGAGCCCCTTTTACTTCTCAAGTGAAAGGTTTTACTTAACAAGTTGTTTTTTATTTATCATGGAATTTACAGCTGTAATGCTAATTGTTATTTTCATTTTGTGATTAATAATTAATTTAATTGGGATTCAAACGTCTAAACAGCTTCATTCTTTTGAGGTCATTTTTTAATCTTGTGTTTTATAACACATGGAATAAGCCGGGGAACGAAGGAGTTCTTTACCAGACTATACCACGTGGTTCGTTGTGATTCCTTAGCACGAAGCACTGTAATCTCGGTCCCAAAGCAGAGGATGAAGAAGGAAGCAGCTTGCTCCCGATGGACAAATAAAATGTATAGCTCGACTGACAGTTCCAACACAGACACAGACTTACTTTGTCAGCTCTAGAGCATTGCACTCTAAGATCATGAACGTTATGCATGCTCATTGTAAATGGAATTTGAGAGGAAGAGCGAATTCTGGTGGTCTGAAGGTGGCCATGATTTGTTGACTTACATCTTAAAAACCTTCTATGAAAACTCGAAAATATTTCCTTATATGAATTAGAGTGGTCTTCATTGGGACAGCTATTTCAGGTAGCAAACTTTTATAAGACACGTTAGTCAACCTAATCGTGTACTTGGTATTGCTGGGTTGGACAATTTACTTCCACGTAAATGCTGTCATTCTTTCCCATAGCTGCAGTCCAAATAATTTTTCCTTTCTATACTAGCTACCTATAAAAAGGAAGAGGAAGTATTCCAAACAAAAATTCTATGCTAAGATTTCATCGAAATTAACGGCCTCTGTATATAACAAAAACATAGCAAATGAAAAAGCATTTTAGATAACGGGACGCGCGCCCGCGCGAGTGTGTACGTACGTGTCTGTCTGTGGACTGCATAACTCAAAAAGGAAAAACTATGTTTTGGTTCAGTTTCTTCCACTGACGAGATATGAGGATTTTCAAGTAAATACTATCCCAGATTACTCTTTACAGAAGAAATGTTTCGTAATTTTAATCTGAAAATAATTGTAAGGATTTTGATTAAACTGCCACAAGTTTATGATATCTGCATGATATATAATGTATGTTTTGAATTTTCTGAGAATACCCACTTTATTCCGAATTACTTTTGCATTTGGTAAAATGTAAGAGATATAGGGACAAAATCTTGCTGCACAAAACAATATAGATCTCGTTAAACGGCACAACTTATTCCAAATAACGTTTCTTTATTAGCCACTTTCAAAATACTATTTTTATTTATGTGACTTTCTAAATATTTAAAGTTTAAATGAAATTCTCTATTCGGTTTCTTCTTTTCTTTCCTCTTGTGTCATGGAATTTCAAAGAAATCGCATAGCGAAATTTTTAAAGATCTGCCTGTTCCTTTAGCCTATTGAGTCCTCATTATATGTACAACGAAGTATGTAAATATGTCATTAAATTTTATATTAATTAATATGTGGTTCTTAGATCAAACTACAGTCGCAAAAGAATAGTTTGCACACCAATGAGTACAAAAGTCCGACACATTTCGAAAGCTGGACATGCACTGAAATGTTACGTAATACCTATGCGTCACTAAGAATGAATAAACACAACTAAAGTATTTGCAGTTTAAAATCTTAAGTAGAGGGTGGGCAAGAACGGACGCACGGCTTGTGAAAGTGAGAGAGAGAGAGAGAGACAGCGAAGAGGGTGCCCCCTTGTAATCCACTTACACCATTAAACATTCATATACCTCGTGCTCATAATCCACTTAGGGCGGGAGTAATGATTCATAAGTGTTGTGGGGTGCAGGTTTTGTTAATGGGCGACCAACATCCCTCCCTTATTTCATAACTTTACCACCAGCAACAAACGGAATATTCATGTACTAACTTTTGTGAGATATACAACTCTAGCAAGGGATGTTCAACTCTTGCTCCCAGACCAGAAAACGTTTACAAGAACCTGCCTCTAGATGGCAAGCAAGTCGCAACCCTTTTAATTTCTTTATTGTGTACCCAGTATCGGATGCCAACCAAATATCCAAAATAGGTATTTCACCAGAAACATCTTGTAAAAATGCAACATAATATATAAAGTACACAAAATAAGGCTTTCGCAGAATATTATGTATTTTGGACAAGGCGTAACACAAGATTCAAATACCTACTTGCTGAGTCGGCTAAAGTTTTACAGAGCAATACGAGTTTTAAACGTCTGGCTATGAATTTCTTTCCCTCTATCTCCTTTAATTCTTCAAGAACTCTAAAAGGAAGGTATTTGTGCAAAGATTTGAATATGTTATCATAATGTGAATAGAAGACTCATTTTTCATAAGAATGGTTGTAGAAGTTATATAAATATAAACCATAGAGGATAGATAAAATATTTGAATCTATCGCATCTACCCATTTTTCATCACGTAAATATGAGTACGTTCACATCGTGACATTTAAAAAAGCTCAACAGAGTCGGAAACATTCAACATACATTTTCCGCATCATCATTATCACACTTATCATCATTAGCATTCACCACCATTCAAGTAAATAACTTCTGCATCACTTTACTTACCTTCGAAAATATCCTATTCATTCTGAAATGCAGCTGTTTGATGTCCGTATTATATTTTCTTTCCAGTCATCGCTGATTTAATTAGCCTATGCTTGGTATAAAGATTTATTTTATAAGAAACTTGAACCAAGCTTTGAATGAGTAAACTTCACTTGGATTAGTTCTACTTTTAGTAACTTAGCTCTTGGTGGTCAGATCGATAAAGAAAGATAGAGATAAATTTTATAAAATTGTAATTGTTGTTTCTTTCCTCGCATTTGTTCCTTATTTGTTTAAAAAGGTTAGGAACAAATTCTTAATTTAAAATATTGTCTTCTAAATATTTTGTTTGTAATACAAATATTTAAATTATTTAATATCATATTATCTATAATTTATTAAAATGTTTGCACTTACTAGCATACCTATATAATTATCAATACAAAATATAATGTTTATATTTTCATATCAAATTTTATTGTAATTTTAATACTTGTAAAGCTGGTTCCATAACTTTTCAAACAAAATTGTTCTTAAGCTTATACCAGTCGTATATACATCGTTATAGTGAAAGTGGACTACATTACATGAAATCCTAAATTCGTAAGCTTTTATTTTATTTATTATTTAATTATATAATACAGTAGAAAGTAGAGGAACCATTGAATTTTCTTGCATAACGGCCTCGCTCAAAAATAATATTTTTATATATTAAGTTTATATTAAAACGATTAAAAAGATAGTTTTTCTTAATATTTCTCCACAAAAATATGTTGCGCTTTCAGACTACCGAGTACATTAAAAAGCTAGCAAAAGTCTGCGGATGAGGGTAAATATTGACATGTGTGAGTGTAAATAGCATAACTCAAAAGCAAAAATCATTTCACACCATACTTGAAATTTAAGTCCAGCAACTTCCAAGAAGGCAGCATAAAAAGTTTCAGAGGAATTGACCCACATTAAACTGACCTTCACAAAGTAGTTGCATTGTTATTTTTTAAAGGGCTGTAAAATGTTTGAATTAAAGTATATTTAAGATATTTACATGACAGATAAAATTGAAATATTCTAATTTCTGTGAAAAGCCTGTGAATTTTTTTTCAACTCTAAATATTTTGTATAATTTGTAGAATATAGAAAAATGCTACTTCATAAAAATGTATATCTAATTAAAGCACACAATTTAAGCCAAATAAAAATACTTGTGGTATTAGCCATATCTGCTTTTCTTTGGTATTGTTTTGAACTTATTAATTTGTAAGTCGTTATTCGTTCTTTTTTTTTTTTTCAAAGAAACAACATGTAAGTCCAAAGCTATCACTTAACAATCCAATTGTTAAAAGCATATTATTGCTATACCTTACAGTAAATTTCTTTACAAGACAAATCTGTAAATGTGTAATAAAACTTTATCTGGAATAACAAAGGTTGGTTGGTTACCAACACTCACCACATGTCAACCTTGGCCTCGGGGTAACCTTGCCCCACCACGTGATGACCGGACCCATTTCTCAGGTAGAGACACCCGTAGGGCGGTGTCCATTACCTCCAATGGCATGGTGATAGCGAAGATGACGGCGGTGCGAGAGGACCTACAGCTTGTACAGTTGACTCCGAACCACGTTGGGCATAGGGGACACTTCACATGTGCTAGACAGAGGTGAAGGCGTAGATAGAGCCGACTTAAAATCGTCAACTCCAGAGCAGGGAATCAAACTCGGGACGCTTAACACGGTAACCGCGAACGAAACCACTGCGCTGCCTTGGCGCCCGGATTAGCAAAGGTAGAAGAGTAAGCTGAAAGAACGATTTGCAGAAGAGTGAGTGGAGAAAGCCATGTAAATGCAACATACCAAATTTCTTTTTGGCAATGTATCACTTCTCGTTGTCCTTATAGCGAACTCTTCTGTCAATCGAAACTGGGATTTTGAGGATTGCAGTGTTAGCTTAACGAGGTGGAATGTTAGACATGGAAACGGTTTTGGGCCAAATTAATGGTTGTGGTAGTTTTCGAGTAATAAAGGTTTTAATACCTGACGCATTCAGTCATTATAGGTGCATGGATACACAGAAAGTACTTTATTATGGATAGAATAGGTTCTGAGAATACGGAATCCCATGGTTCACTATTGAAATGATGCTTTGCTTGTTTCCTAAAATAATTTATGACACACTAAATCTTGCATACAATTAGATCCTTTACTTGATGCAGAATTTCTTTTGTGGTCTATTTATATGCCGCCTTTAACATCTACTTAGACTTGTTTAGATTACGTGGAGGGTCACAAAGGCTAAAATCCCTCACCTCACTGTAGCCTTTATAGATTTATACCTTTAATATCTATGGTTACATCCCCGACGTTATCATTGGAACAATTGCTCATCAGGCATTAATTTCACTTGTTTTACTATTGTATGTATATCTTTGGGTTTGTTTACGTTGAATTTTCATTATATTCATTAAATTCATTCTCATATTAAGACTGTCACTCACATTTACAGACTAGAGAGGATTAAGAAAAATCATAGCTAAAGAAAAATCCTATGCACCAAACGGGAATTGAATCCGGCACTTCTGGATTTGGAAGCTTACGTGTTAACCACAATAAACATTACTTTATTGGTGTCAAGACATATTTCGTTGTTTTAATTTACAATCTTCCTTTTTTTCGACAGCACGGGTAACTTTGTTTTGAAACATCCTGTACAGCTTCTTCCCTGTTCCCCTTGTAAAGGATTACATCCGTAAATCCTGGCCACAGCTGCTCTAATCACTGGTAACAAGTGCGGTACCATTACAAATGTTGGCACACTCTACCACAATACAGTTGGTGTGCGTGCACTAACTCGGCGGTTACCCTGACCATTTTGTTTACGGATTGCAAATACCTCAATTGTTATTTATTAGATGTGTATAGAAAACGTAAACCACTTTATTATTTATTCGTACAACTGGTAAGCAAAATGACCAGACTTCATACTAGTGAGGTGTTCGCAGTTTATGTTCTAATGTATTAAAGTCTTTAGTACTTTCTTATTAAATGTTTAAATAATACTTTTGTGCCATACTGTTCAGAAGTTAATTTATTTTAATTAACATCAGTATATAACTCGTACCTACATATTGTGTACACAACTCGTGTACATGACGTATGCGTATTATAAACATATGACTGTTAATGCTAGCTGTTTAATTACACAGGAAGCATTGCTAGTTAGTTAATTGCACAGGAATCATTTTGATATCCATTTACATAACATAAAAATAGCAATGCAGGTGCTGATTTTTGTAAGCTAGACGTCATTTAACCGGGTAGCCAGGTAGCCTGTTCTTCTTGATACATGTTCGTAACCTCGTTTGCCATATTGTTGCTTTTCGCTTCAAAGATCCCATCTTAACTCAGTACTTTTTTGCAATTGGTGCTGCTTATTTCTGTTTGTCGTTGGGATGGCAACATATCGCGCTCACGTTATGTTTAAATTTTACATAGTTAATGTTTAATTTTCATTTTGAATGGCCCTTATTGTTATTCGAAACGTAATTACTTTTTTGATATTGTGATTTCAAATCTGTTTTTGGAATGAACAAAAATTAACTACTTGTGGACTTCTACTTTAAAACTTGCTCGAGGGGGAAAATGAAAAAATGGGGAGTTGCCAATATTTTATCTTCCAGAACCTTTCGGCTTCAAGTCTGGTGGTGAACACCCCTTAAAAAGACTGCACAGATCAATAAATTAAGAAGGGAAGTGCAGAGTAGCGCTGGAGGCCCAGTACGCTCTTCTAATTCCACGATTATATCACTAATCGTTGTAGTGGGCCGGCTTTCAGAACCCAGTTCGCTAATAGCTCATACATGTTGGATGAGGCTACTCGATATATAAGGCTGGAACACGTCCCTCTAGCGGCGGCTTGCCCAACCACACAAACACCGTACGGCCTCATGATTATTATTGGAGCTTCAAATCTGTTTTCGTTGAAAAGGGATAGCATAGCAACAGCAGCTTAGCTGCGCCTTTTGGATAGCGAGGGGCAATTAGGCTGGCCAATACTCGAGGGGCTATTTTAACATGTTACTGTATACCACGTTTCTCTGCAAATGCTATGCATGCTTATCTCACGCTCTACTCGCCATTGTTAACTCTTCTTATTTTCCTTAAAAGGGTAAAGTAAGATAACATTTATTTCTTAGGTACACAGTTAAACATTTCTTTCCGAGTTTTTTATTTCTCATGTTTTTGCTTTTTTTCCCTGTGCTTAGCTATTCATTTTGTTTTTCTTCTTTTGCAAAATAAATTTTCCCCTCACGTTTTTCTCTTATTTTTCACTTACTCCATGGCAGTGACAATCTGTTGTATGGATAATATTGAGAATAGTAAGCATGAAGAACAAAATAATTTGGCCATATATATGTCATTCTATACATAAATATTTTTATTAAAATGTCACAAATAAGTTTAGATTTTTTTACTGTATTTCTTTAATGCTATAGTTATCTTAACATTTTAATGGTTTATTTTTTGTTTACTTAGATAAATGAAGAGAAATCCGGATTCAAAATTTCACATACAACACAATGCTCTTCCTTTACTCTTGCAATTCACCAATTCCCGCTGCATTCATGTGCTCGTAAAGGCAGTTTGCAGTTTTTAAATTGCAAATTTGTTATTCTTAACCATTGAAGGATATAAAATGTTTTCTTTAGGAACGAAACTTGTCACATCTACCACATCACTAGGTAATAGTAAGCGGCTATTATTAGTTATAAATAAAAAATAAATGTACTTGATTTTCTGTTTAACCTCTAACAGTCAATAACCTGAATTACTCATAGAGAGGTACTAACAAAACATACTCCTATCTTCTTCCGCAAAACGAGTATATCTCGACAGTCTATCTAAATATCGACTATCAAGTAATACTCCAGATCATCTGTTGTGACTTCAGAAATTTGCTTGGAACAGTGTATCCTGTAACAATTACTACGCTATGCTTAATTAAAATATAGAAATTAACGTTTTAGTAACAACTAAAGAGTTCCATTTTGACTTACCCCACTATGCCATTGGCTAGAAATATAATTCAGGAACACAAAATGAACCAAAGAACTATGTCATAATCGATGCGGAAATGGAGTACTTCGGATACCCATCTACAGAGTTTCGATATTTTATTTGGGCACAAGGAAGGACAAAACAAATAGCTACAACATAATTGACCTTTTATATAAATGGGTGGAGAATTATTTGTCTGCGTCGTTAAACTGGGTGGCAGGTATGACGTTTATATAACTGTCATCAGAAACTGGAAAAAGGTTAAAGTTATTGCCTGCATGTAGGAGTGCTAAGAAAATCGTCTCTAGGAAAAGTGCCGCGCAGTGGCTCAGTGGTTTGACCGCTTGGCTCTCACCAAGGCGGCCCGGGTTCGATCCCAGGCGATCGCAAAGTGAGATTTGTGGTGGACAACACGGCGCTGGGGCGGGTTTTCTCCGGGATCTCCGGTTTCCCCGCCATCTCATTCCACCGGTGCTCCATCTTCATGTCATGTATCACCAGTGTCATCGCCTGCGGTGCCGTATATAGTAAAAGCGGGCGTTAAACACTACACATTTCATGTCTCTAGGAAAACGGTAGTGAGGCAGAAAATGCAAAGATTTCTCAGCTTTCGTCTTTATTCCTACCCTTTTATTGCATCCTATTTTTGAGCCAAAATTAACTGGAACATTACTTTGTAACTCCACCAATGAGAACCTGTGTGAGAACCTGAATATCTTTGCCGTTCAGTAATCGAATTAACTAATAGACCACCACGCTGATTGTTGCAGAGAATGAAATTGACTATAGTAATTCTTTCCACGCAGATCAGTAAAAGGTTGGGAGACTGAAGAATGATACTATGTTAAGTCTGCAGACGTAATCGTATTATTCTCTCCCTAGCCATCTGGCAAGTAGGAGACACTGTGCAGACCAAGTCTTATAGCTGCAGATTCACTAGATGAATGACGATCTTATCCTAGCTTTGTTCCCCTTATACTGTGAACAATTAATAAATGTCAGGTGCCTCTACACACCATAGTTATACCCAACTATCATGCTATATCCGAAGAAAACGATATTATTTTATGTATGTAAAATGTACATAATCTGTATGACTATGGCATAGTGAACCTTTGTCGTAAATGCTGTCGTTCGTGTAACAATCAACTTTCACGAACATCATATTGGGATCATTCACATACTGTACATAATATTTTATGCAGTGTTAACAATATAACTTGTTGGAAATAAATAATGAAGTAATTCATCTCTGTAGCTTACATAAGGGCAAGCGTCTTCATATGTTCGTAAATGAGGTTTTAACTACTCTTCCTGCATTTATTACCTGATGTGTTGAACCGATAGGAATGAACCACCACTCTTGAAAAGCTTTATGTCTGACTTAAATATTAAGTTGCGTATTTAGTCCCATTAAGCCTTTAACAGTCTCAAATAATGTTTTCGGTAA
Organism: Mantis religiosa; assembly: GCA_030765055.1. NCBI lineage: Eukaryota > Metazoa > Arthropoda > Insecta > Mantodea > Mantidae > Mantis > Mantis religiosa. Next base: position 120,486,199 of record CM060948.1, on the reverse strand, counting down.
TACACTGACATCAAATCGTTATGTAGAATAGCGCACATTTTCTACCAACTGCAGGGAAACTGTAGAGAAAGTAAAAGTAAAAAGAACATTTTTGCTAACGTTTTTCATTCGCTACCTCAAAAAAATATATTATTTTTGTAGTACTTTCTTTATAGAGTATTTGGTATAGTTTACAAATAACTGCAATATCAATAAAACAGAAACTGACTTTATAAAGAAATACAAATTTAATTAACTTTTCGATTTAATGTAATATACTCCTTAAAATATTTCAACTTCTGTGTCCCTTTGGAGATAAATTACATTTGAAATTTGAACCAATTACATTTGCAAAGTGCAAGGACAAACAGAATGCCAATTATATTTAAATATTTAAATCGATTGATAGGTATAAAATGCTCCTTGTGTTGTAAAGCATAACCTTCTGAACAAGTTTTTTTAGGCATATATGCACGTAACTATAATTAGGATTAAGATTACTACGGAGGGGATTCGGCACTCGATCAAGTCTTGATCTATTGTACTTAAGCCCCCACGTGGGGCAACCCCGGGATGAAGGATGAGGCGAGAGGAGACAGCGGGCGGCGGTCCTAAGGAGCCACGACAATGCATAGGTCAGGTTCCCCACATTTTACTTAAATGGAAACCTTCCCCGGTAGGTCAGGACAGGGGACGTTCCCCCCTATTCTAGTCCGGAAGCGGTTGCAACAGACGGTTTGGAGACCGGCAACCAATCTGCCATAGGAGGAAGTGGTTCGTTCCGAGCACATCAACCTGCATGTACCGCTGAGACAAGATAATGAGATACTGGAGATAAATTGGAAGTAGGTATAGTAAATTAGAGGGATGTAAATAACCTACCGAGCATTTGCCTGGGGACCCGAGAAACCCCCCGAGAAACCCCATGGGTCATGTAGGTTGGCGACGGGAATCAAACCTGGCCTCCCAAATGAGGGCCACAGACGAAACCACTTGAGCCATCCCGCTTGGTTGCAGGTAACTAAGAATTGTGCTGCGTATATTTTTATTTTGTTATACTTGTTTTATTATTTCTGTTTTGTGGTGGCTATTGGCATACAATTTTTAAAATCCCAAGTTTTAGTTTCTCTATCAGGTGTCTCTTCTAGGTAGAAAAAGTATATGTGATCCATCCAAGATTTCAAGTTAGAGATTTCAATAGAAATACACATTCTGAGACACCTAAATTCAGGAAAACGACTTTTAGAAAAGGAAAGAATTCCTGAAGTTCTCCGTGAAGAAAGTTTGCGTAAGTTTATGGATTAAAACTTACTGTATAGAAAATGAATACCTTCAAAGCATACAATTCATTATAAATAATACCTTTTATGAATGAGTTAAATTTGGAGATATAGATAGGTTTTATTTACTATAAGTTTTCTTTACTTTGCCTTTGCCTCATTTGTTTCTTGCACTCGCATGACTTTCCCTACTCTTGTGGAATATCTTCTTAATCTGCATATTCTTATATCTATTTCGGGTTAATCAGGATGTACATTTGCATAAATTGTTTTAGTGTGCATTTCCTTGCAAATACAAGAGGAATAAAGGAATACAGCTTGAGGAAAAACAAATATTTAAGAGCTCTGGTCTCTGTATTATTTATTGCTTTGAAATTCCATTCTGTTTATATTGGAAAGAGATAACATTTTTAACAACGCTGTCTTTTTTGTTGTAATTTTACGTCCTCCAAAGTTGTCATATCGGACGGTGAATGAAAGGGTTGAAATGATGTTCAAATGTGTCCATGGTCCATGGAGCTTAGAGCTACCAGACAATTGTCTGTAGGGATAGGGGAAAACCCCAGAAAAACTTATCTAAGTAACTCACTCTGACAGAGATTCGAACTCGGTACCTCTTGAACGTGAGGCAGACATGCTACCATCTACGCTACCGAGGCGGGTAACAACGCTGTCAACTGCCAGAATGAATCATATGAGCGTTGCCAGTGTGCTGAAATTTCATCCCGTAGGAAGTTTTATATGCCAGAATCTTTACTGAGTGGAGCTGTCATTTTTAAGCACAATGAAGAACCATCAACCTGGCCCATATTTGGACGCTAACCATAGGTTTACTAGGTCAGCGTCTAAGCAAATGAGCCAACGTTTTGTTCCAGAAAAATTAACACTCGGAGAGACAAATGCACGTCGTACCCCTAAGACTTTCATAAGCAGAAGAACAAAGTCGTTTAAAACATTTGACAACTTCTTATCATATTACGTTGCCATGGTTACACCATTACCTACCTTACATTATTTCTTAAATGTATTACAAATAGTAATCTCTTTGACTATTCTTAACAAAACATGAAGTATCTAAAGTAACTGTTACAGTTAGTGGGCAGAGAAAACGTTACTTTAAAGCAAACCACAGATCTGCACACAAAGGCATACGAGTTACCGTGTATTGCACGTGGTACTTGTAACCTTGTTGCACTCTGGGCAGCTCTCCCAGTTACCGTTATTGCAAAACCCGTTTATTAGAATCGAAATGCCTTGATCTGAATTTGTAGCCGTGTTTCTACAGTAGGGCATTAGTGTAATGGCGTGCGTGCTATTAGCAAGATAGAGAACGGCAAAAATCCAATGTACAGCGTTGCCAAAACAAGCGACAGGCACAAAATTTACCGGCCAGATTTCCACCCTCTCTCTCACCGCAACAGAAAAGGGAAGTGTATCGTAAATCCACTGGCATTATTGCGATTAAAATCTAATGGGATTACGGCTGCAATGTGCCCAAACAAGATGAGGGTTCGTTTTGGTGAAACCTGAGACGCCATGAGGGAAGTGCCGGCCAGCCAGCCATCGTCTGATCCATTTTTATATATATTTTTGTATTGTTGCTCATCTGTTCCCAACACAACACAACTACTCTATTATGCCATATTCCACTTGGGAATCCTTTGCACTGAAATATTAAGAGCAGAGAAATTAGTCCAAATTTTAGAAAACTGTGTACTGTTCTGGGAAAACTATTACTTCCCCTTTTACATTTAGAAAATAGGGAAAGTGTTATAATACACCCAAAATTTAGTACCGACACTTCACCGGAAAAACATGCTTGGAGACTCCCGAATAGAAAACCAGCATTAAAAAAACTCTGGGTGTCTGTCTATGAACAGCATAACTATAAAAGAAAAAGTTTATTAAATACAAATTTTCTATTTAAGTTTAGTATATTCCAAAAACGCGACGCAAATATTTTAAAAAATCTCCCACCCCTAACTACTATTTACATGGAATATTAGTTGAAAATGTTTTTGTTAAAAATAGCTCAAAAAATTTTGATCAATATTTCACATATATAAGATTTTCTCATAAATAATATTGTGACTTTGTTGGTTGGTAGAATTAAAAGTCCAATTTGCCGAAATTCTAAATGTTCTTTATTTGCGTAGACATACACCCTGATCAATTCTCACGTAACAACATTAAGACATATACACACAGTCTACCAAGGTCAATGACCAAACAGCGTTCTGATTACATCACTTTACATCATCTCTCGTTACAACACTCCACAGCTGTTTACTCCTCTCTGTTTTCGACTGCTTAGTGGTTAGACTGATTCTTGGCGAGTTGTCGCTCCCTTAAATACCCCATTGATAATTCTAGATATTTCCGGAATAAACAAGAAATCGAATGTTCTATACAACAATCAAGAAATCACTAGAATGTTCCATACGGGAAGCCTTATCTGTGCCGGCAAGTCTTTCATCTCGCACTATATTTAACTGTTCCGGTATACTCTTTATATCCGTGCTGCCTATCAGTTCATTTGTGTGCGCAAGCCGCATTGTTGCAATCGGGTTCGCGACAATATGTAGGTATAGTTATCTCGAATTGTCTTAGAATGTCCTCAGAAGTTTTCTTCATTCTGATGGCTTTTGCGTATATAATTGATAAACCTTAAGGCATACTACACAAAAATGTAGATCTCGTTAAAGCACACAATATATGTAAAATACATTATTTAATACGAGCCATTCCCGAGATATTCTTTGTTATCGGTTTGAATTTCCAAGTACTTATACTTTCCTCAAATGGGAAGACGTTATTAATTTACTCATGCAAAAGGAACGAAAATATTTCACCATTGCTTTTTCTCCTTTTACCTACAAGAAAATTCTACCAGTTTCTAGAACGTCTATCTCGATTGACATGAAATAGATATAAGAATAAGCTTCTATAAGAAACATTTGTGCAAAAATAGAAAAGGCAAGTGTTTATATCACATTACTTTTCTATCTACGTCATGTTAATCAGGGTAAACATTTGCAAAAATAGTTAGGTTACATATTTTCCTCAAGGTTTAGCAGAGAAAGAGGAAATGAAATGGATAATCCAGATGTCGTTATAGCTGGGTCGCTATATATTGACCTTTTTCATCTTTTGAGAAATAACTGAACAGTAACAGCAATTTAAAAAGAACCATATATTATGTAAAACGCGGATAAATTGGAAGTGGCTGATGCCAAATATATTTATTTGAAATAAATTCTGTTTTAAAAAGATACACATCTTGTATAACTATGTTTTTGTCTGTTTTTTTTTTTTTCAGAATGAAGAGTACTATATGGGCCAATCCCCACCCAAAAAGTTATTATTGGTCTTATAAATATCTTTAAGATGCGATATTTTAATCACAATCGTTAGAACCATAATTGAGAAAACCGAAAATTTTGTAAAATCTTCCATAAAGAAGTAGTAGATTTTCTTAAAAATATTCCTTTTGAATACTTGAAAGATGCTCAATTTATTTTTAGTTGTTCTATTCAGACGTACGGTCATACACACACTCCGGCTCGGTAGCGGTAGCGTGTCTATCTCACGTTCAGGAGGTCCCGAGTTCGAATCTGGGTCAGGGTGAATTATCTGTGTAAGGTTTTCTCGTAGTTTTCCTTTTCCTGAAATATGATTGTGAGGTAAGTGTAAGCTTTATGAATCCTATGCTCATGTGAGCAACATTTCATTTTTTTTTATTTGTTCCCCGCCTTTAACTCCAATGATCATATCGGCGGCCGTTCTCCTTTGGAACATATCGAACGTGTTAACTTGTATTCGTTGGGCTATAGCCATTAGATCACGCACACATTCGCACTCTCATTCATACTTCCAGACTCTGGGGAAGTTGAAGAATTATCTTGGTCGGAGAAAAATCCCCACCCCCACCGCCGGGTTTCGAGCCGGGGACCACTTGTACTGCATGCAGGTGCTCTACCGACTGAGCTACGGGGCCAGCCTTCACCCATTTTATTCATTGTGCGATATGACTTAAATTTGGAGGACGTTAAAAGAAAAAGCGCACACTGCGTACGTTTCTTGGTAGTGGTATTTGGCAGTTTCAACGAAATATTACATACGTATTACATACATATATAATTTAAGTACAAACTCTATCTAAACAAAAGAAATACAGGCCATTATTACTCCCTCCGAGCCCACTGAACGATGCTTTTTAGCATCCTTAGTACTGAAAGCCAATCTCACTAATGCAAAACGGGCTGCCCAGATTTCCTTTCACCCTGCCGCAACATTACCCATGGTGAGCAACAAAAGACATGATAATGATATTACTGCGATTAAAAGCTAATAGAATCATAGACCGAGTGCAAGCAAGATGGGTCCGCCGCTCTTTTGTGTTGAAACCCGAGAAGCGTGTAGGGAAGTTCGTGTGACTTTTTTCGCCCCCTTCCAAACTCCCTCCCTACGCTTACAGTTAGTTCATCTTCATTGATGTCTTGATTGGCCAGTTCAACGGGAGGGTTTGATGCGATTCTTTGTCGGTGACTGCGGGCTCGAGGGATGGGGCAAGTGATGAAGATGTTCTCCTGGCTACTTCTAACATAATACTTCTGTGCCACACGCTCTATTGAAAATATGAAAACATTGACTCTTAAAAGTGTGTCAGTGTATTGTTCACTGGAAGATAAATTGATAAGTTTACACTGGAGCGGATCACTAGAGATTACCAGAATCTGAAGTATAAGCTGATACATGAAACTCACGGTTATTTTAACTAAAAGAGCACGCAGCTCCCCCTTTCCCTCGGTTCTCTTCGCTCTTACCCTGCTTCATTTTCCACTCTAACGTATTCCTTTCCTTCTCTGTGTACTACTTATATAAGGTGATGTTTCGACACAATAATAAAGATGCGTTTTTGTTTGCTAATAAACATTAAAGTGCCAATCGCAGAACAAAAACAATGGACGGCTATTTTGTGTTGTCAGTGTAAAACCTGGTCTAAGTTGGAACAATCGACTGTCACTTTTATTACAAGCAATTGCTTGATAAGAACTTGCTATATATGCACATATAAATAAATGAATTTATTGTGACTTTGTGAGTTCGTAGAATTAAAAGTACAATTTGCTGAAATTCTAAATGTTCTTTATATCCGTAGAAATACACGTTTCAATTCTCACGTAACAACATTACATCACCTACACACACAGTCTTCTAAGGTCGATGACAATGACAAACAGCGTTCTGATTACATCACTTTACAGCATCAGCTCCCGTTACAACAACACTCTACGGATGTTTTCTGCTTACGACTGGAGCGACTGACTTTTGGTGAGTGGTCGCCCTCTTAAATACCTCTTTGATAAATTCTAGATATTTCCGGAACAATAAAGAAACCGAACATTCTATCACCTTGCAGAAGCTTAACTTAATCTATGCCGGCAAGTCCTTTATGTCAGCTATCTTTAACTGCTTATGCAAGCTCTTTATTACCGTGAAACACTATCCGTCTGTTATGTGTTTGCACCGAAACTTTTATGTCCGTTGCCGCGACAGTATAATCTAAAGATTTAAAGAAAATAAGAACGTAGCCGTTCAGAAGAAGGAGGTTTTAATATGACAAACTATTGCTGATTGCACCTGACTGGGCAGAATTAATTGTAATGAATCTAGCAATAGTAAAAACGGTACGGGAATCCTAATTCATTTATACGTATCTGCATACCTATTTAATAGGTAAATGTTCTTTTATAACTATAACTTTCTAGGACACTACACCTTATCACTCGTCTGCGTGTCGAAGTCCTCAGTTTCTGCTTTTTATAAAAGTATTTTTACCGTATTTACCTTGTATTGTTGATTAGTAATTTTCTCTTAGATCACTGCTTGCATATCCTTTTAATCAATAAGGGGGAGGGGAATTAAGGAACTTTTACTCGGACATGTTATCTCTATGAATTTTACTATCTTTTGTATCTAATACTTTGGTTGTTTTAGCATGAATATTTGAATTTTTTAAATAAAACTGAAAGAAATGTGTAAGGGTACTGGTAAAGCTTTTCTTTTAATTTTTACCCGGTATCAAAACTTAAGATTAAATTATATGTATTTCCAGTATTTCTTTATAATGCGTTGATATTTTACTCTCACGTACCCTGAAATAAAAGAGGATTCTAAAGAAGAAGTATCACCCAGTACTGATATCTATTCTAACATGCCACAGCTGGGAACAACCTCAGGCATAGAAAATGTTAAAATCGGGGTACTAGTGAATCTACATTAACAGAAATCCTACAGCTCACAAGATATCTAAGCTTACGGAATTTAGGTCACGGCAAGAGACCACCTCAAGAACCCCCTCCCCCTCCACCCCGCCGCCAGAAGGACGTTCCTGGGCTAGTCGAATTCGAGATAAGCCTCTTTCTAATTGGTTCATAAGAAATAACTTCACCACCAAGCAGGCATTTAACAAGCTTATACTTACAGACTGGGTCATACGCATTTAAGCCAGAATAATAGGACCCAGAGCATGGGCCGAAGCACTACCCTTAGTTTTCCTTGATATCATAACACACATTTCCTTCCTGTGGGACACCCACCAGGTGGGTAACCATCCTCGAGTTACGGTACCCATATTTCTCTGGTCGTTATCGTATATTCGAGAGGATACCTACATTTTATTTATAATACAACTTAAACATTAACACATATTTTATCAATGTATTTTATATAGTTCATAACCCACCAAAAACTATAAAAGGCAACGCGGAATATCTATAGAAACTGCACTTTGTATTTAAAATGTTCTAAAATACATATATTTGGTTATTGCTTCACAATTGCACCTAGCGCTTCTTGAGAAATGTTAAGGGAGAAGTAGTTTCTACTTGGATGTTTGAACCTCCATGCTACATGAAGCAAGCTTACAAACAGAAAGTGCATGAGACAAAATGTATTCTGCAACACATATATTTTACGATGAGACGCCACTACTGAAAATTTTGGAGATGATATCACAAATTCAATTTTGGCCTGAGGTAAATTACCCGCAGTGGGTCTGGCATCTGCAGCAAGTTAAATGGATTTAGGTCATTACTGCTACTAAATGAGCTATTAAGGGAACATCTGCGTCAGGGCCTGTCACATTTGGTTAAAGGGTGCACGTATCTGATCAGGAAAACACGCCATGTACATTAGGAAGAGTACTGCCCCTCTGTTTACGTAATGCACACAAATGCCATTTTATAGGTAGGCTCTTCCTTTGTTCAAAAGTTAGTTTAAAGCTTGTTACAAATTTTTACAGCTATTTTAGATAAAGTAGAAAACAATGTGATAATTTTTCAATCTTGAAAAGTCACTAAAAGTGGTATATTTATAAATTTTCGGCATCAAAGATACACTAACTGTTACGTAGTTTAATGATAATCAATATTATACCTTTAAGGTAATTCGAATTCTAATAATTCCGAAATACGGCTTCTTTTCATTTGACAATGAAGGTTCACAAGACTGAGTCCGCAGTAACAGAAGCACAGCACAACATGTGAGCAGTAGACGTCCTTTGTGTTTCTAAGTAACGTCTGGGCTGACGACGATGTGTGCTACCATGGAAGGGGTCCCTAACGATTCTAACATGACATCACTACTGAGATTGGCTAGCCCTGGTTTAGCCACCCGCAACTTAGAGAACTCAAGAATAGGCAAACATACTCTCACGTAGAAAAGGAGCCCCAGATATTCCACCAAGCATCAGGGAGGAACCTTTCGATATAGGAAATTCGATTCGTAATGAGGCAACATAGCAACCCCGTCGCCTAGTCCTTTAAACTGAAATAGATAAGAGGACATAATAAGGAAGGGAAACCGTCACAGGGGAAAAAAATAGAGTGACTGGCCTAACAGGAATGCAACCCGGCGGCTCACAAATTACCGCGGAGCCATATTTGAAGTGAAAAGTCTATGTTCTATGCACTTAGAACTAATAAATCCAACTTATTTGATTTAGCTATTAAGTATTAAGAATTCAAAATATGTTTTATAAAACTTTATATATATATATATATATATATATATATATACACACACACACACACACACATACACACACACACACACACTTGTTAACACTTGTATGAATGGTGATAGTTATACCTCAGTTGTTTACACTGGCGTTTGCTTTTTCTGGGGTACTGACGTTAATCTCAAAGATTACAAATATTACCAAAGCAATAATCGCTATATTTTTTAAACGCTATACTTTCTTGTATTCGCTAAATTTTATTTAGAAATGCCATGTTGACATAAATAATGGTGCACTTTGTGAAAATCATCTAAAAGCTACATTTTCTAATGCAAATCAATGTCTATTTAATGATCTCCGAATTGGTACATCAATGACGCCGGTATCTGCTGTAGATTTTAGGACGGAGATTAAACACCACGAACATTTTAAGCAGTGGATATTTCTGATCTAATAAAGTACATTTTTGCAGTCGCGTGACATCTGACCTAAAGCAGTGAACTTCTTAGTTCAATACGAAATCTTTTACGAAGGATAAATTTTTGAAGTTTCCAAAGATTTATTTATGATACAAAAAATCAAAGTAGGGCAATTTTGAACAAAGTATATTTATTGTCTTTAGTTTAAATACGTGCAGTTCATAGCTGACAATTAAAACATGTTGCCAACGCGAAATTAAAGCAGAACTTTTGAAGGGTGCCAACTACAGTGTTCCTAAATTCACACTTTTGGCCCTTTTCTCAGAAATATTTAATATCCAACTCTTAAATTAATATTTTAAACAAACTCCATGATTTTCTCTTCGAAAAAGGGCTATCACAAATGTGCCTTAACTTGTTCGATAACATTAAAAGTACTTTCTTCTGCAAGAAAATTACAACTTTTTGATATTTTTTTTAAAAAAAATGTCTTTTCAGATCTGCATGTAAATGAGACAGAATTAAAACAGAGAATATTTATAAGGGTGGTGACTGATTTGCAAGCAGGTCTAATACCTTTTTTATTAAGTTATATTGCAAATGTTAATAAAACAGATTGGAATAAAAATAAAGAAAAAATTGTAGAACCGTTTTGTATAAATGAAAGGCATCTACACAAATAATTCTTATAGAAAGTAATTTTGAAAGCTGGTGAACGTAATTACGCCAACGACAGAAGAAAAGCGCCAGCGAGCCCATTATTGGGTTTGTAAACCCAATTTTCCGACAGCCGAAACTCGTTTGTAACCAAAAAGTTCTTGGACTAATAATTTTTCCTCCCAACACTAAGCTCTTTTTATCCGCGCCAGAAGCTCGTTGCGCATGCGAGAGTTAATTTCTCTACATTTTTACTCCCATCAAAGCAATTTTCACATCTCATTTAATCCTTGCGCTTAGGAGGAGAGCAGGAGAAAAAAAAATTCAATCTAAAATGCATCAGGCGGAAGCCGTGAATCGATACAATAATAATACAGGTTTGATCCGTCAACAGCGCGCAGAGCTGATTGTTGTAACTTGGGGGCTGCTGGTTGTTAATAAAGAGGGCAAATCCCCAGTGGACATGGCAGCTAAAGAGAGACGGAGAGAGTAGAAACCCAATCGTGTTAATTGGCGCAAGGATTTTTAGCAGCAGGTCCTCGAGTTCAATTAGTTGTGGAAGGGGGAGTGACGAAGGTGACTATTGCCTTCTCCCTTGCACATGGCGGCAGCGGCTCATGGGAAATGAGGGAGGAACAGATGATGCACGGCGAGATCAGTGACGTGTCAACCAGCCTTACTACCCAAGCTCTTCATTCAAATGACATTCAAGAATTTTCATTATGCAGGATGAAGAATTAATTTTGAAGAAAGAAGAAAGCGGCTATTGTATCATTTATAATTTTTATAAGGAAGTGGCATGTGCCATGCGTGGAATGGTAGTGAAAAGTGCTGTTATTTTACTTCTATAGAATATCTCTGTTTCAGAGCATACTAGATTGGGTTGGACTCATCGGGGAAGTAGTTACCAATACCCATAGTCACTGAGAACATTTATCTCTCAGTATTGTTCTTATTGCTTTCTTTAGCACACATAATTTTTCAGTAAAAGTAATAGGTGAGGTGCCTTACATTCCGGGTTACCTCTTACTTTCCAGATTAGTTTGAGACCCGAATATATTTCTAGTTAATTCATCGATTCCATTCTTAATTTCTTCGATCTGCAGGATAGACCAATATTGAATATTATTTTGTGTTTTAATTAAAATTCACAGTATTTTACTCTGCAGATTTCATTTCGATGCTCTGTTTATTCACGAAGATCTAGAAATTGTATTTTGGTTTCTAGTGTCAGGTATGCAATCTGCTGCTTAGAGTGCGTAACGGTGTATGCGTGCGCGCGCGCTTGCCTGTCTGTCTGTACATCTGTGGATAACATGACTCAAAAGCAAACAATCAGTTAAGTACCAAGCTTCGTCATTATGTACTTATTACAGGGGTAGAAAATGAATATTTTCAAGAAAATCCCCTATCTGAATGTATCCTTTGAACGGAAATACTTTTTAATTCCTGATTTTTTCAAAAATGGTTCTAATGATTTTGATTAAGACATTAGATTTATATGATAAATTAAAGTATATAACTTTAATATTCTTAGACTAATCTGTGAAGCCTTCATACTAAATGAAAATTTTATAACTAGTACCTAATCGGTGGAAGATAGACAAAAGCTTACCCCACCAAAAATGTGGTTTTTGTACAAATATTTCCTTCGCTATTTATCTGAACTCTCAAGTATTTTACTTGTTCTCTGTTTAAATCGCTATTTGTCCTCTCTTTCTTTCTTTCTCTCTCCCTCTCTGTCCTCTTCTGTGGCTGAGCGTTCACATTGTTACCCGCATATATAGGATTTGACTACCGCATAAGCCTACTTCATTTCCCATACACATACAACAATATATGTAATACGTAAAATCTTTTCTGCAAATGCTTGTCTGAATTAATAAGAAGCAAATAGAACAATAATTTTTAATGATAATTTGCAGAAAAATGGTAAAGCCATGTGAATCTAAGACATCATATTTTTACAGAGAGGTTTGTCTATGGTTCTCTCGCTTTCTCGGCTTCTGTAACAGCAAACCTGAAAATGCAACATGCAAGGCGAAAGATTTGAAGGAATTTTCTCCGCCGCAAACCGCCCTTTGAATGGGAAACGGGCAGTGAGAGAGGCGAGTAAACAAAATTATTATTTTGAAGATGAGAAGTGAAATGCAAAATTAAATTACACATATCCTAGTGTGTTGACGATGCTTATAGTTAAATAAGTGTTAGAATTTAAGGGTGAATAATTGAATGAATGAATGAATGAATGAATGAATGAATGAATGAATGTGTAGTGTTAACACCCACTATTACTATATGCGGCACCGCTGGCGGTGACACTGATAATACATTAAATGAAGATGGAGCACTAGTAAATAAAATGACGGGAGAAACCGGAGATCCAGGAGAAAACCCGCCCCAGCGCCGTGATGTCCAATATAAATCTCACTTTGCGGTCGCCTGGGATATGGGCCACCTTCCTGAAAGCCAAGCGGTCTAACTGCTCGGCCACAGCGAGGCCCAGAATGTTAGGGGTATATGGGAGTAGCATAGGAGTACGTGCAAAGTATGAGAAATGCATATTGCGGAGTACCGCAAAGAAAAGCCTTTAAAAATTCGCACAGGCACAAACGATTTATATATATATATATATATATATATATATATATATATATATACTTTAAATAATTGTAGAAAGAACTAACATTCTATAGCGTAACGTGTGCGTGCAAGTATGAGTGAAAGAAATTTAATATGAAGTTATTTGTGTTATTGTCATACTTTGGAAATACGTACATTTGTCACTGCAGTAAAATCTTACACCTCCATACCACACAGCTTGTGTAAAACGTCCTGAAGCTCAATATGTGCAAGAGAGTAGTAATGATTAGTGGTGAGAGTGATGGTAGAGCAAGACACTAGAAGTGTTATCAGAACTAGGAGGTAGCCACATATAAAACTCATTCTACTTATCACCATCACGACAGGTGGAACACTCACTCCCACTTCATTAGTATGCAAGGGGCCACTGTGTAATTACACATCTTTGCTTTAGGAAATGCAGAACGTCACGATGTTTTACATAAGTTGTATGCAAGATCGCCCAATTAAACCAAATATTATCAAAATACCATTTGTAAAACATTTAATTATTCTTTAACTGAATACGCTAAAATTTTATTGTCTGGATGGAATATTTTATGTTCATAAAAAAGCAAACGCCTCAAATTGCCAACCTGGTGGTTTAGTGTAGCCCACAGATACTTCCTTAACAACCATAGTAATGACTTTGAATGATTCATTAACTCCTATTAATGAAATAATTCACATATTTTATAGTTAAATTTAAATAATTTTTATCTTAATTTGAAATAAATTGTTTCTAAGGTTATCGACACCACTGTATTTTAAATTCGCGTGTCGTAAAAGATGCAGAACTTTGAAAGAAATTTATAGTGAAAAAGTGTACCTATATACATAGCAGTGGTACCTTTTAGTACCTAAGTATACCAAGCACACAAAATAAAGTTTACACAAATTTTTGTAAGAACGTATGACCATATGTGTAAGACTAAATGTGTGTTTAATTAACTGCAGTATAAAATGGACTCTGCCATGTTCGACAAGGGGGTGTCATCTTCTCCAGCTATGAAATATTTTGTATCTATGCTCCGACGAAATGCTCCATTGGGAGGAGGAGGAAGGTGACGGGGCACTAAAGGTGTCCTGACCTGAGGAGACACGCAGTAGAGGGCAGGCTCCCAAATTCAGACATTTAAACTCCTACTGGCTGTTCGTACAAACGGTTCCTCTCCCTCCTCCTGCAGGCTACAATATTCCCTGGGCCCTGGGACTCGGAGACATCCCCAAATTAGAAGAAGAGGATTTACAGAGCTCAAGTTCTCTGCCATCCACGCCGAAACTTTCGTTGAGATAGCCTGAAATAGCTAACCAGGATGAAAGGTGAAGTGAAATTAGAAGGGAGATGAAATGGAGGAACAGGAAGTTCGGAGGATGTAGTTATACTTCGAGCATTCGCCTATCGACACTGGGAAACCCATCATCCCTGACAACCAATGGGAACCGCATCCCGAACCTTCCAAACGCTGGGCTCAGACACTAACATCTCAGCCATCCCACTGGGTGCATATGGTTTAAAATACCAATGCATTCTTATAAATAAATGCCGGAGGCGTATGCGTTTTTCCATATGTAGATATGCTGCAAATGGACTGTACTGTTATTCCTTGCACATGTAAACAACTGCAGGTCAGTACAGCATGAGCATGACAACCGTCTCACAGCGAGAGGAAACAATAGTCCGTTATACTACACGTTGACTTTGCGTTTGCATATAGGCACTTAAAAGGCAAATGTTTCACTAGTTCGCGAAGTGCTACAATACGTAGTTTTCGAAGTACGCACATTTGATGGTCGTACTGTACATCTGACGTCATTCATACTCTGTGTCCAGTTAACTTGTATCACTTGCGAGCGCACATTCCTCCGACCTTTATTTGTAAATATCTAAATGAGGGACGTTTATAAATATTATCATAAATATGACCTATTATCTTATTCCTGAAGCCTTAAAGCAATAATGAAATCGGTGCCGCAGTTACACTAAGTAAAACTGTACAACAGTAGCATTGGATATTTTGAAATTTACTTTAGTCTGAATATTATATAGTTAAACTCAGCTTTGTAGTTCTGTCATTAGATCTTCTTTTAACAGTTATATTGCATAACACTTAAAACAACACAATTTATTTTTGTTCTAATATTTAGTATTCCTCATAACAAACACTCTTCATCTGTTTCAATGCAAAATGCTGGAAATTGAAAAAAGTGCACTCTTATTAATTTGAACTTTATTTTAATTTGGTGTATTTTTATTATTATAGGCTAAATGTTTATATTTTGAACACTTCTTTAAAAGTGGTACTGCAAGTACCATAATTTTGGTGTGTGAATTCTGCAGCGCTTCAAAAAAAGCAACAATGACTTCTGTACTTTGGAGTAGACAGGTAAACTTAAGCACAAACTTAAGGGTAAAGTTTTGGTCTGCAATTTGTACTGTTGTTGAATACGATAGGTTCTGTTCACTCAAGGTAAGTAGTTTCCTTATTTGCAAACACCTATAGTAGATATCCAACTATCCGGATTAAATGGGGCCAAACTTGATCCAGATAGTCAAATATCCGGATAATTAGATAAATTATGAAAAAGGCCAGTATTTTAACCAATTAATCTAAGCACATTCTAATATAATTTTGATATATGTGAAGTGTCCTTTTTTAGAATAAAGAACTACATTACAAATCTGTACCGTGAAAAGCATCGAACAGTACTAAATTGCTGGTTTAAACAATTTTACTCATAAAATGGGGTGTGCAATCCGGATAGCTGCAGCTTGAATAATGAGTGCTCTGCTGAGTATAAGACTTTATTTTCCCAATTTATCTTTGAATAGTCCTTTTAGTGAATCATGTTTTCAGGTATTTTCTGAGACAGTAAGATAGGAAAATTAAGTTTTAGGATTACGAAAAGCAGATTTATGGTCAACATTCATATTAATAACATGTTCAGTTACTATAAAAATTTCTGATAGGTACATTTTAATCAGAAAATGGTATTTAAGAAATTAATTATTTCTTCCTTAATAAACGAACTTACAGAATAAAAGTAGATAACTGAACTTAGGAAAAATGCATCTATATCCTCTAAAACTTAAGTCTAATATGTTAAATGGTTTCTGTTTTTTTGTGTAATTTACGTCCTCCAACGTTAAGTCATATCGGACGATGAATGAAATTGGTGAAATGATACTCAAATGAATCCGTGGTCCATGGAGCTTAGATTTACCTGACATTCGTCTTGAGGGATAAGGGAAACCCCCGAAAAAAAGCTAGGTAACTCACCCTGATCGAGATTCGAGCTCGGGACCTTTTGAACGTAAGGCAGACACGCTACCATCTACGCTACCGAGGCGGGCGTTCTGAGGTAATGATTAATGGATTTAGGAGGTTTAAATTTGGTGAGATAGGACATTTTATCCTCCCTCAAATCAAATCTTCATGTATAACTGGCAGTTATTTCCGGGCTGTTTTACTAAGGTCTGCTGTAGTTAGAACTTACAGACGTTTCGTCCACAACTGTAGCGCACATCTTCAGCACGCTACGCGTACTTCTCCGAAGAGATACGAAGTTGTCCACCGCAGTTGTGGACGAAACGCCCAGTAATTCTAACTGTAGAAGACCATTGTATAAATGTCCGAAAGTAACTTCCAGTTATATTGACTTCGGCCGTGAAGACCTACGTTCTCTCAAATCTTCATGCTTTTATTTAACACATTTTTCCCATAAAACGGTAATTTATAAGTAATTTAGTTGCATGGACACTAATAAATGTGCCATAATTGAAAATGCACTAAAGAATCAACAATGGACCTACATGGGACACCTTGCATACTGCGGTCTACATAGATCTGTTATGGCTAGCATCCCTCAGAACAAAGTGACCGCTGGCAGATAGGCCACAGGGACTCGCAAGTCCGTGGTAATTTCAGGCTCAAGAATCTTCCCACTACTGGTTCTGCCTGGAGACAGCAATGAATGACCGATTGACCAAACAGGCCTCTGGTGTCCATGCTAGGTATCTTTCCTTCAAGCAAGCGCCATCGATATCTGTCTCGCTCCGCCGTATGCCACGAAACCTGGAAGCACCTCTGAAAGAGGAGGAGAAGAAATTGGGATGAAAGGGAAATGATGGAAAGGAAATCTGGTAAATGAGAAACCACCCCACCATAAACCTACTGACTACGAAAAAAAAAAAAAACACTAAATAAGACCCAAGGTCGGAGTGGGTGATCGACGGGAAACAAACCGAGGACCTTCCTTGTACGAGCATCACACGTTACCCAGATGCAACAAATAAATTCCGACACCAAACTGAACTAGTTGGGAAGGAAGGGTGGTTACGCCACTGATACAAACGCGGGGGATGATCTAGAAGGGTAGCCTTGCACAGGGAGTTAGTTTTACTTAACGATAACTGTCCTGATAGGAGCGGTACATTTTCAATGCGAGCGTGAGAAAGAGAAAGAGATAGCACTGTGTCTGTTATATTGGGTTCGATATAGCCCCCCTCTATAATGACGCTCGGTGGTAGGAGGGAGCAGGGACACTTGACCATATGGGACCGACCACCGCCGTCGTCCTTCCTACAACAATGGCTCTCTTGCTCACTTGCCAGGCGCTAGTCTTTTGTTACTGCGATGCGGATAAAAATTAAAAAGGAAACATTCGAGAACTATAAAAACGAAATGAAGAGAAAACTTTAGGTTGTAACTAAGAAGACAGAAGAAAATGCAAGAGAAACGAAAATAAAATAGAAAACAACAATGATACTTAGAATCTTTTAACAAAGATAATTAAACTTAAAAGTTAATTAAAATACGAGTGCATGTCGTAGAAGCACTTAGGTTACTAAGATGATCAAACTGGAAAGCTCAAAGCTAAAGGCGAAACTTGAACCACGGATCGTTAATTAACGTGACCTACCATGGTAATACGCCTGGTATTAAATTCCTCAATTGATTCAATCCCCCCCTCCCCGCTAATCCATAAGGCGTTCTCATATTTACAATATGTTGAGATAACATAGTAATGGAGACTAACAATGTTGTAAGTATATTAAGTTCTGTGTTTAATAGTTAGGCATTATTGGGTCGATCAGTGAATATCAATACTTCTTTAACATCTACCTTCTATAGGTTAGTTTTGGAAGAAATAATGATGTTAGTAAAATAGCCTTCTGTACAGTTCCGAAATTGTTGGAACTTTTTCCTTTAAGTTGGAATTTTATTAAGCACTATACTTAACGAAACAAGTTGTGAAAGACTGTGAAAGATGCTCTACCAGGTACAAGTATAGGTATATGTTTTCATTTGCATTAAGTGAAAGTGTTTTCTATTGAGCGGTATGTGAGTTTAGTAAAGAATGTTTTAAGAGAATGTTATAAATATGCAGATGAATCAAATCAGTTTCACTCACACGGCTTTCTCTCCTATTGTTAAACTAATTTTAAAAACGCGTATTTCTGTTTAATAGAGATAAACTTTGCAGAATTTACCTTATTATTAATTTGATTATAAGTATAATGGGAAGATGGATATTCAGTTGGCTTTAAGCGATAGTTAGAACTGCTCGCAGCGCGAGGGCTCTGAAATTATGTTATGTTGCCATGGCCAGTACATAAAAATGAATAACGAATTCGCAATTTAGAATAGTGTAAGTGTTTTAGTATTTAGAAAAATAATAAGGGATATCTCAGATATAGTCATTCCGAAAAAAAAAAAAGGTATTGCACATTAACTGAGTGTTTTAATGAGAGCTAAGTTTTTTGTGTAGTAACTTTTGTCTATCTCTTACGGTTTCTGAGTTATGCAACAGCCATCCCAAATTAAATGGACTTCTGAGAACATTCCCAGAAAATACAAGATAAGCTTTCCACCCAAAACAAGAAGGCAAGGCAGAGGAAGGTGTAACGTAATCACTTTTGCTGCTCACATGATGTTTATGCTCGACGTCCGGATATAAGGATTCGGATTTCATTACGGAGGGGATTCGGTAAGTAGGCCACCATGCTGGGCCCATTGTTCTTATGCCCCCAAGTGGGGGCACCCCTGGGAGGAAGGATGAGGTTAAGGAGACATAGGGCGGCCGGCCCAAGGAACCATGACAGTACAGAAGGCAGACTCCCTACAGTTTACTTGGATAGAGACTTCCCCCGACAGGCCAGGGCAACGAACCCACTCTCCTGTAGTGGGACGGCAACGAGCCCAACAGCCGAGCCGTAATGGTCTCAGGCAGGTGATCCGGGCCCCAAAGTCCCTGGCTAGCGGTCCCAAAATGGTCCCTGCAGAGAAACTGAAGCCGGCAACCGACCTACCGGAGGTGCAAGTAGTTTTCCTCAGAGCATATCATCCTGCCATGCACCGCTGAAATACTCGCCGACACTTCTACCCTGAAAGAGAAAACCAGATGGGAGATGTTGTGAAATGATAATGGAGATGAAATTGAGGGCCAGGAAATTCGGGGGATGTAGTTAACCTACCCAGAATTCGCCTAGTGACCCGGGAAACCTCCCCGGAAAAACCCATGGGCCAGGTATGTCGGCCACGAGAATCATACCCGGGCCTCCCGAATGCGGGCCACAGACGAAACCGCCTGAGCCATCCCGCTCGGTGGATATAAGGATGCTAGGTTCATGAAAAATACATCGTGTTGTCACATAACTCACCCATGCGTAATACCTATCACTGCATTTACTGAAACGAGCATTAGATCTGGCAGCATGGGTGACTCATAGGCACTCTCATACACTCATTTTGTCGTAAACAGATCCACTACCAGAGCAGATAAACAGTTCAGTCGCTCTCCCTCCTCAGGTCCCGCTTGATTTCCTATAGTGGGTAGACAGTACATTTTATTTATCATAAAAATAACTTAAAACCTGTGGTATTTTAATCAAACTGTGATAGTCATTTCGATAATACGCTGAACATAAATGCCAAATAAAACTTTTCTTTTGGGCTATGCTGTTAAGTGTCCTCCAAATATGCGACGTGAGGATTTTAGTACCATAAATCTCCTAGTAATATTTATTAGTTAACAAGAAGAGAGTAGAAGTTGTTAAAGGTTTTGATTGCTGAGTTTCACCTCAGAGGGAGACGTGACAACACCATCCACGCGACCAGTTGGGGTGAGGAAAGCCGTTTGAGCGCTACAGCATATAAATTGACTTGACTTTTGGTTTTCAATTAATTGCCGTATGTATTATATAGATACTTTAGAAATCATTGTAACATCAACTAAGAGTACTTCAAAGAAGTTTTATCGCAAAGATCAGGTTAACTAAAGCGCTAAGTGCCTAGCCACGTTCATACACCGTGTGTTATAACTTATAATGCTATGGTCCTACAAATCCAACTAAGTTTCATTTTTCCCGCTTGGGTAGCGTAGATGGTAGCAGGTCTGCCTCACGTTCAAGAGTTCCCGAGTTCGAATCTCGGTCAGGGTGAGTTACCTGGATAAGGGTTTTTGCGGGGTTTTCCCTCATCCTGAAGGACGAATGTCGCGTAACTCTAAGCTCTATGGACCCTGGACGCATTTGAGCATCATTTCACCCGTTCAGTCACCGTCCAATATGACTTAACGTTGGAGGACGTAAAATTACAAACAAACAAAAAACTGAGTTTCATTTTTTTTTTTTTTTTTTTTTTTTTTTTGCCGTTACCAAACTTAAACAGGACCAATAGTTCTAAAAACAGTAAAATTGAAAATAGATGGCAATTGGTAATGCTCTAACTTCTACTGGTAGAATGGAAGCAGGCAGACCAGTTGACACCCCAATGCTGACTGTCCAGTTTGTGTACACTACAGCTTCGTAAACATGTGACGAAACAAGGTTTTATGCTAAACAGTTCCATTTATATGAGCCTTAAAGAACAGATAGGTAATTAAACGGAAACAATAAAAACGGTTAAATAAGGAAAAGAAACATATATATACATAACATAACATAACATAGATGCATATTTTTAAAATAAATAAAGAAAAACCTTTTAAAAATTAAAAAAAAAAAAAAGAAGAAAGCCGAGACAGAAGGTATCTCCTAACAGATATATTGGTATAAAGTTACGTCGTTCAGTGACGTAAAATACAGGTAAACTATGTGTAGTAAGGAGTTCTACATATTTTGTGTAACAAAACTACTTATTTCTTACGGGGGACTTCAGAGGCTATTTCCAGAATGTTCAATTACCGAGCGGGATGGCTCAGGCAGTTTTGTCTGTGAACCGCATTCTGGAGGTCCGGGTTCGATTCCCGTGGCCGACCCACGTTAACCATGGTTTTTTCGGGGTTTTCCCTGGTCACCAGACAAAAGCTGGGTAGATTAATAACATCCTCCGAACTTCCTGTCAATCCATTTCATCTGCATTATCATTTTACATTATCTCTCATCTGGTAGTGTTTTTTCAGGGTAGAAGTGCCGGCGGGAGTCTTGGTGGTGCATGGCAGGATGATATGCTCATGACAAACACTTCCTCCTCCGGTAGAACGGTCTACGGTCACCGAGCTGGCCTAATGGGCCGTTTCAGGGCCACGGTGCGTGGGTTACCGGTTGTAGTGGCCTGCAGGGGAAGTTTCCAACTGATCAAGGTTAGGGACCGCGCCCTCTGCGCTGCCGTGACTCCTTGGTATGCTGGCCTTCTGTCCTCTCACCTCATCCTTCCTCCCGGGGATGCCCCACTTGGGGTATAGGTACAATAGATCAAGATTGGTCGCAGTGCCGAATCTTCTCCATATGATTCAGTTGACAAAGGGATACACAGACATACATATACACAAGCGCACGCGGACACACGGACCTTCTTCTAAAGGCTTTTGTTTTTGTTTCTTTTTTAGATTCAGGAAATCGCAATATCGAATTTTTGGATGGAATGCAATACTTTAAGTGCGTATTAAAATACCAATGTATAAGTGAAACAAATATTTATAGCGATGTTTTCAAATTCCGGATTACAGTTTTGGGATACGATTTATGATTTAATGAATATATTTCGTGAAACAAATTCTGTTCATGACGCTACAACACCAACTACACTCAATTATTTATTTTGGAAAGCTGCAAAGTCAGCACTGAACCAAGTTAATTCGAAAACAAGAGAAGAACTGAAATTGTTAACAGTAATTTATATTAATTTAGTGAGCAAATGAACTTTAATAAAGTTTCCCAAAATTCTCTCGGACTTCAAGCCAGAGTTCTAGAACTCTACACCTGGTTTGAAGCCCATAGTTTCTATATAACCTTGTTGTTGATTGTGGGAGGCTGACAGTAATTAATTATATTTTTGCGTAAATATTCTTTTATTTGAAAAAATTACACATCCATTGAGTCCTTTGCAGAAATTCGGAGCTAAACGTCTTCGTTCTGCAAAAAAAGTTCACTTACCACACTTGTACCCAAACTAAACTCTGCGTCCGCCATCACTGCAGCAGGCATAAGTGAGATATAATATGTTTTAGGGGGGGGGGGCTGGTTAGCTCTTCGAGTCCTTCCCAGCCATAATTGCGGTCTTTGAAATCTGGAACCACTACGTTTCTTAAAGTAGCTCCTCAACTAGTCCTGAGACTAGGTCCTCCAGTGGAAGAAAATCCTCAAGCCGACATAGGGTATTGTACACGGGCCGCCTGCTTAGAGAGCACCAGCTAAGGAGACAATCCGTATTTATATCACGATATATAATTAAAGCATTTTAGATATATACCCACTTCGTTCATATGTACGCATGTTATATAAAATAATTTAAATGAAGGTGTTGGAACAATAGACGGAAAGATACAATTGCTGTAAGAAAACAAGAAAAGTGTAAAACCGGCTTTAAATAGACGCTTTTCAATTTCTTTCCACTGTTATCAAATCTAGTGCATGAACAAGCTTAATCTATAATTCGACATTGTCCAAACATAACCTAACAGGTTCGTGGAAGTCATTATACTCATGGATGCTATTATTATAATAGTCATCACTGTTGTAAACTGCTTGTAGGCTCTTTAAAAAACAACGGAGGTGTTTATATCCTATACAGCAATACAGGGCAGTAGTGACATTATGTACAAGCTACGTAACTGCTAGGAAAAGCAACATGTAGCATTGTTACCGTTTTGTTTGCACTGCTTTATCTGGAGAAGCAACTCATAAAGAATTCAC
Organism: Mantis religiosa; assembly: GCA_030765055.1. Classification (NCBI taxonomy): domain Eukaryota; kingdom Metazoa; phylum Arthropoda; class Insecta; order Mantodea; family Mantidae; genus Mantis; species Mantis religiosa. Next base: position 120,463,081 of record CM060948.1, on the reverse strand, counting down.
TGCCGGGGCATTTAAAGAGCTTATTGCATTGACCTGGAAACTTCTATAAAAAAAAAAGAAGCTAAAATCAGATAGTCGCTTGTTTGGTTACTCAAGCGAGTATCGACGAGTGCGCTTCCTGGTGAGCACATCATTAATTATCATCTTATTTGTCTTGGCGTCGCTCGCACGATCGCCATGACATTTGCGAATAAGAGACCTCGGTTGTGTGTAGATGGCTCTGATAAATCTCACGGTGTGTGGCATAGGCTTAATACACGGTGGAAAATAAACAAACGAGTACTTGTTCGTTTGAGGCGTAGGGTTGTTTGCTCGTTTTAAATAGCTTTAAGGGATAGTGAGATGAGATAGTAAAGGTAAAGTAGGTTAACCATTCATCACTGGTGGACGTGATAACTGTTATGTTGGGATATCTATCAATGTAAGGTTGTGTGAAAGGCCAAGTAAACACAATTTAACTATGATGCCTGGTAGAAAACATGCCCGCTGTTGCGGAAGTAATGCCGTTCGCTATCAGCGCAATATTTTCGCGGGAAATTCCCGCAATTACAAGCCGGTTACGTAGGAAAATAGAGCTTAACACGCTGCAAAATTTTATTACCAAGCTTCTAGCGATGGCAGCGGAGATATAAAGAAATAAAAAATACGCAATTTTGCGTTATAAGCCCCAATGTTGTATATAACGTGAAGCCTCTATTTTCAAAATGGTTGAAAACCTAGTTGTCAACCGTCATCCTAATTGTTTTCTCTGTTTAAAAGCACGCGATTATTTTAGCATCACAGTGTAAAGTTAAATCCATCTTACATATAAAAATAGTGAAGTACAGTTTAAACTGCATATCGTTCATTGTTGTAAATGAGTATATAGCTGCTATATGTTTCAAATTGTTGACATAAGGTTTAGGTCGTAAATGTATTGCACAAATCTAATTTATATTTTCTTCATTTAAGTATCAAATTTAAATATTTGCTTATAAGTTGTGTATTTCATGACAAAATATGTAAAAACGAGAAATTTTATGTAATCTTGGAGTGATATGCGTTCGGTTCTGACTTCACGTTCAACTTCACTTTAAGATGCAATCACAGGATTTTAGCTCATGTATGGCTAGTAGGCAGTACATGAAAGACTTGGGAAACAGCTGAATGTGATTGAAGATTTAAACCTATGACCTTAAAGAAAACATTGGTAATAAAATGATGTCAATTAAATAATTTATAATTCCGAAAGGAATTAAATGAAATAATTGTGATGATTAATCCATAAAGAATTAATAAGAGGTCAAAGCAAACAGAATCGCTCTAAATATTAATATCCTAGGCTTTCTCTATAAACATATGATTAATAAAATGATCAGTTCATGAAAGTTCGATGTTTGTTACGAGGTGAGAACTGCTGGCTGAGGGTAGTTAGTAGCGAAGTTATTTCGGTTGACCAATTCTTTGAATTCGTTCAATTCGCCAAGAGATCGCCAATAGGTCATTAAGCAGGATTGTTAGAACAGATTAGTGAAAATGACAGTTAGATTTCTTAGGAACTCATACCTATTTTTCACTTGAAGAAGACATGATGTTTTTAGAACTTGTGTTGTAACAAAACATTAGAGGAGTCGTTTTGCTGCAGTGTGGAGTTTAAGTTTTTATGTTTCATAACAGAATTCTCTTACTTCTAATGTTACTATGACTTGGACTGAATTGTAGCTCGTTATTCGGAGCAGATTTCACAGCACTCTGCCTGAGCGGTAGACCAGCATATTACGTTGTAAAAACTCAAGATCTTGGCTTAAAATTGTACCCGGAATAGTATTGTCTTATATATACCTTTATGGGAATAAGTTACAGCTACAGCTTCATTATTGGGCTACGTCTCACCTATACGTATTTACAACTCCATTAAAACTATGATTTTATGAACAAGTGCTATTCTTTCAACAAAATCCATGCACAGCCTGAGATAAGTATCGCATAGGTCGAACTGATATCCAGGCAACAGAGAATTGCAAGACAGCAGGAAAGTGTTACTGCTGAGAGAAGAGGCGACAGCAGACGGCAGGATCCCTAACAGCTACAGACTGAAACTCCCCTGTGGCATCTCATAAAACCTGCTCTCCTCCACCCTGCGGGCTTACACATTACCTAGGCCATCCGGTTGCCGCAGACCACATCGGCCCGAAGAACGAGGATTTGTAGAGAATAAATTCCCACCATGCACATCGAAACTCCCGCTGACACTTTGAGTTTTGGAACAGCCAACCAGGAAAGAAGCTGAAGTAAAGATATATGTAATGGGAGGACAGTAAATTTGGCAGATGTATTTATGGCTGCCAGCATTCATTCATCTGAAGACCTGGAGGAATCTCGAAAAAAAACCGGTGGGTGAAGGAAGATTGCACCCGGGAATCGAACCCAGACTTTGCGAATGCGAGCCACATACGCTACTGTCTGAGCCATCCTGTTTGATTCGTTAGTGTAGCTAACTTTCTTAATACAAATTATGATAACTGGGAATATTGTAGTGCACCTTTTATATCAACAGTTAGATAAAATGCAACGTTATAATATGCTATTTGGAAATAAGTGAACTAAAATAATCAACTCACTGCTGTGAATCATAGACGCTTTATGTGGGATCAATGATCAGGTGCCAGGACGCAATGCTGTTAACTATGAAGCACTGCTCTTGCAACTTTCAGGGTAATGTATTTCCGTTAGGATAAAGTGTTATGGGCTGTTCATGTGATTAAAAGTGATATGACTGGGAGAGTTGGTGGAAGGTACACCTATGTGCCAATGTAACAGTTTCAGCAACATAAACACTGGCCGAAATGAAAGTTACGAATAAAGAAGTGGGATAGCTACATCCACAAAATTTACATGCAGGCAATTTGAACTATATGTAAAGAAGATTGTAATGTATTTATGTTGAAATTGATACATCTATTATTCCTATTTTCTGCACAGCATTCGCTGTGTTGTCACATCGGCGTCACGTGGCCTGCCGTGGTGTTGCGTCATTATTGTTGTTTGGTGGTGGGTCAGGAGAGACCCATCTTCTCCGAAGCGGTTCTAGCTGACATCACCAATGAAGAAGCAAGTATGTTGTGAGAGATTAACGAACCCCACAAGGACGTCGCCTAGTCCACCTCACGAGGCAGATGTAAGCTATGCTGTTACTGTGCAGATACCGATCGAGACCGTTTCAGTACGCTCTAGAAGGTAATTCGAGAAGGATCTATCACCGGAAGCTTTTGGCTGCGCCCGACTGCTACATAGAGCCGTTGCGATGCACGGAAAGTAGTAGAGTACAGAGAGTAGTGCTTTTGCTGTTAAAGGGTTGTGTGTATTTCGAGCTGAGTCGACGAGTGCGGCTCCATAGTGAGGAGTCGGCTCAGTGAAGCAGTTCGTGAATCAGTCGGTCAGTTGAGTTGTGCACAGAAGTGTGGTAGTTCAAACTTCTATGGGTGAGGACTCAGCAGGCTGTAGAACGATGCAGGTAGTAGTTCGCGAATGAATATTGGAGTTACTGTGTTCAAAATCGGCGTACATGTCCTTGTGAGAGATGAGCCTGTGTGTACGTCGGAGAGGTTCCTAGTAGAATAAGTTGGTGCGTGTAAAAGATACATAAAGAAACATTAAGGATAGGTTTAGAAGCTCTGCATTTGTGTAAAAGAGATGAATGTAAGTTAGTTTTGAGTTTGACGCCAACTTTGTGTTTTTTTTTTTTTATACAGCATTTCAGATAAAGAAAATTGGTCCAATAACTTCTGATTTGATCAATCGACAACAATTATTTACCTTTGAAGTGTTACATTCAACAAGAGGATTCTCCGAAGCCCAGATCCAAAAGTTGTGGTGATGATTGATGATTGATATGCCGCTTGTGTACCAAAGTTACAGGAGCAGAATCCTTCAGTCTCAGTTTTCAAAGTAAACATTCTGTGTAAAATATGCTGTTATGCAGTCAGTATGCGTGGCTCAGTTGTTTAGACGCTGCCCTACTGATCCATAAGCGAAAGCCCCACGTCAGTAGATTTACAACATATAAAATAACTCCCTCGTGATGAAATTCCGTTACATTGGTGGTCCTGATATGATCCTAATAATTGAAAGCATTGTCAACAAACAAAAACATAGTTTATTAATTTATGTAGTTGTGTATAATAAACAGAAAGAGCGGTTATTTAAGAAGCGTAAGTTTGTAAGCTTTGAGTATCATGGAGACGTAGACCACTTTATTTGATGTCGCTGAAATGGACCTGAAATGCTGAACGTTAAGTCATATCGGACGGTGAATGAATTGTGTGAAATGATGCTCAAATGTGTCCAGGGTCCATGGAGCTTAGAGCTACCCGACATTCGTCTTTAAAGATAAGGGAAAACCCCGGAAAAAGCCTTATCCAGGTAACTCACCCTGACTGAGATTCGAACTCGGGACCCCTTTGAACGTGGGGCAGACACGCTACCATCTACGCTACCGAGGCGAGCACTGTTGAACGATGGGGTCTTGTTTAGATTTACGTGAGTTAAAGCCCCCTTTTTGTGCTTTGGCTTTCCATTCCGCACTTGCATGAACTTAGAAATGAAATAACATCCTTTTGTTTTATTCTCCGGGAGTTCTTTGTAATGCGAGCTTAGGGAACTGAGGTCTGGGAGAGACAGTGCGGTAAATATCGTGTGGTTGGTAGGCCTGATATATATTACCGCAAAGCGCTTCCTAGGGAGTGGACTTGTTTAAAAATGTATCTGTGTGTACCTTACCCAGCATAAGAAGCGCTCCGGGAGAGAAAAAGAAAGAAACTGGTTTTCTGCAGGGAAGAAAAAGAGACGGAATACACAGTTGGGCAAGAAATATATAGAAATGTCGGAGGTTATACTGAAGAAAGCTTTTGGTTTTGAGGAACAGCATGCCGACAACCAATGTTTTAACTTTTCTCCTTATTGCGACATAGAGATATTCTGCTTTATTTCAGGAAACAAGGCTATTTTCTCTTTGATAATAGGACAAAACAAGGATTTTAGCTTTGAGTGAAAGTCACAAATACGCTTACACCTTTGAGAGAAAATCGCTTGTACATGTTAACGCTCAAATTACCTTGGATGTAGTATTATTATACGTAATGAATCTGAAGAGTATATTAATAAAAATTAGCAAAATTTCAAAAAATATTTGGTGTGTTAATTGGAAGTAAAGGAATAAATCAATGTAGGAAACAAAAGTTAACGTTTATGAAAAAATGGCTATTCCTCTTCTCCTTATGGATCAGTAACATATATAACAATAAAAAAGGAAAAAATAAGGATTCTAAATAAAGTATAGAATAATGCATGTACCTACATGGTGCCAACATAATGCGCAGTGCTTTATGTTAGTGAGAAAATACTAACCCAGCTCTGCGATGCTCACACCCCATCCCTTACCTGGTTCTAGCTCATCACTTAGCAGTTTACTTCTTCCCCTTCGCCGTTTCCTCCTTCGTAAGTGACCTATCTTCATAGGTTAATGCTTGAGCGTCAGTCTTTCGACGTTAAACCAATACGAGACAGAATCCTTCAGGACTTGGTCTGGACTATAACCCCAAAGATGCCTACCAGCCACTGAAGTGAAATACTTCCGCACTCCACCCTTTCGCAGCTCACCCATGGCTGACCGTTGTTTATGGGCTAATCTATGTCTGTCAGGCCTGAATACAAACCCATAAAAGATTTGTTCACCTACGGCTGGGCAGCTTTTACCAACTTTGAATCAAGATAAACACTATAAGAAATCAAAGAAATCAGGATGTTTCAGGGAACAGAGTGACAAATTGATATTTATAAGGGCACCAGATAGATACTAAAATATGATCGCTTCCATAAGGTTTTAATTGGAAAGGAGTTACAGATTTCCACCGTGAATGAAAGTGGGAAATGATGTCATGATAAATTATTCCAAGATATTAATAAAATTGAGCACACTGCTCTTCCGAAAATGGTATTTAACTTGAAACAGTTAGGGACGAAAAAACAATGGAAAGATGAACTAGTAAACTATGAAGACGCAGAAGGCAATGTCCAACTCCAGTGGGTGAAGAACGTAAGAGTACATCGTGTTGAAATGTCAATATCCTTGAAAACCACCAAAAGAGCTATTTAAAATGAAATAAGAAATCATTTAAACCAAGATAAATGTGTACCCTATATCAGCAGTAGAATTTGTCTTTATGTCATTTAGAAGGCAGTGCTACTGTAGCTCCATGTTCAAATCCGAAAGGCTCAGGGAGATTTTCTTTAATTAGAATATAACCTCTACAGAATCTGAATAGCAGATGGAATGTGTGTTAATGTTAAGAATAATTAATAATTAACAGGCCTATAGCCAATGAGTGCTTTTCAAAGCTTTTGATATGACCATAAAAGTTAAAACTGACATTGTACATAAAGTTATTCAGACACAGACCCGTGAACAAGAGGTTGCGGTTTAAATCCTGCCGGAACGGTCTTCTCTGACTGAGATTTTCTTCAGATTCCTCTCAGTTGGAATAACTGCCAAATGCCGGAGAGTTACGCTCAACTCAGGCTAGGAAATTTCCTTTCCAAACTTGCTTTCCACTTATCATCCCATTTCATTTAGATATGCGTGTTCACCGGCTGTGACGCCATATGAAGTAGGCATCGGCGTTAAACAGATATAAAAGAAATTGATGTGTTATATCCACCCATTATTCAACAAACTGCACCTATCCTTCTATCCACCTCATTTTAACCAAAATACGTACATACTTACAGAAATGCTTTTATTACATATTTACTTATAGATACAGTGGTTTTAAGGGAATGCAGTAAGTGTAATCGATAATCAAAGCTTTTAAGAGCCGGTGGCTAAATAATAGCTTTGAAATTGCTTTTCTTTGTGTGGTCTGGGAAAACACACTTAAAATAAAATAAAATAGCTACATGATTTCAGAGTGAGGAAAATATTGGTATTTGGAAATTAAAACCGTTAACAAGGAATATCTTGGTAACCTTTAATTCGGCAGTTAAACATTTGACTAATACTCTACTTCAGCAAGATCTACATGAGTTTTTGGTGCAGTAGTAATTAGTCTTCTCTTATGATTTACCAGTTATGCATAAGTCACTTGGAATGGAGAGATCTTTATAGATTGTTATCAGAATATCTCAGATAAACATTTCATTTGCCATGAAAATATTTTAAACGCATGGTACGTATATTAATCAAAAAAGTTAGAGCTATTTTTGAGAAATAAAGATTTTAAAAAGCAGCTTTTTGTAAAGGAATATTTAGTGCGAGTAGTTTTTCTTGAACATCTTCGTGTCGCAACCTAAATACCAAGCTTAGTGTTCAACCAGCGTTTGGTTTCTAAGTTATGCTATTCGCAAATACACATACACATATATGCGAGTGTTAATTTTTTTTTAAAAAAAATGCGTTTTATTAACAAATTTAGAAGACCTCAAAGCGCCTATTTGCAGTGAATTTTTGAGTGGAGTGTAATACCTTCTTTCGTTCTACTACGTGCCGTGCCGTGGCCGAGTGATTATACCACTTGACTCTCACTAAGGCGGCCCAAGTTCGATCCCAGGCGACCGCAAAGTGAGATTTGTGGTGGATAACACGGTGCTCGGGGTGGTTTCCTCCGGGAGCTCCAGTTTGCCTGGCCATCATTCCACCCATAGCTCCAATATCATCTTTCCCAGCCTCGGTAGCGTAAATGGAAGCGTGTGTGGCTCATGTTCAAGAGGTCCTGAGTTCGTATCTCGGTCAGGATAAGATTTTTTCCGCGAGTTTCCCTTATCCCGAAGCTCAAAGCTAAGCATGGGCCCTGTGCTCATTTGAACATAATTTCATCCCTTTCATTCATGGTTCGATTGATTCAACGTTGGAGGACGCAAATGTATATCATCTTTCCTTTATTCCACTTCACTTACATTCCGTTCATCTACTTCCCTCACCCTCATTCCGACGCCTAAAATGTCATTAGGTAGAGGACCATAAATGAACATGACTGTGTCCTGTATCAAGAGAAGAAGGAGACTCAGAAGTTCTATTATATGATAGAGAATATAAAATTAGAAGTTAAGGAGGGCTAAATAAATGAAAAAAAATTGACGCTTAACACCAGGTCTCACCGTAGCTGCCCTCTACTCACAATAGAATATGTACGTTCGACTCATAGCATCCAACATTTCTCATACATTCAGAAGAAGCTGCAGAACATGACTTGGAATGTTAACTTTCTTATCTCTTAGATCTTGTATTGTATGTCCCTCAGATGTTTTATACTATAGAAATTTTATAAATAATGCCGTTTTGAGATCCACTGAATCAAATCAGGTTTTGGGAAAAATCATGGACGTGTGCATTTTGGTTGAAATAAATAGATCACGTTTAAATAAATTTAATACACGTTCGTCAGTTCACCTTTGAAAGAAGGCCACTTTCACGTTTCAGAATATTTTCCTGAACTTGATCTTAATCAAATATTTCAAAGCTTCCGATCATCCAGAATAAACTAACAAATGGCCTGTGTTCTGTTTAAGGGCAGATTCTCCTCTGCCAAAATCTGGTCCTTTTTATTCTATTATCGTTTCCGTTTCAGTATACGATTTCTATAGTTTAATACTGGCAGTCACGTAATATCTTCAGCCACGTATCCTTGTTCTTTCAGTGTGTCCTCCTACTCTTTTTAAAAGAGTTTTATTTATTGTCGTGTCTCTCCAACAGATAAAAATGCTCCCAAATTATATAAAATGACAAAAGACTTGTATTCTTTGTATCTGATAGTATTATTGCAACTATATGTATATTTTTCCTAAGAGCTGAGACTGCTTTAAGAAATATGGGAAATAGTGAAACCTATTATACATTATGTCAGGCTACCTTAATCCTGATGTAAACGTCTGGGAGGAGGGAAGATAGAGAAGGACAGTGATAGTGAGACAAAAGACCATTAGGGTTTTTTTGTGTAATTTACATCCTCCAACGTTAAGTCATATCGGACGATGAATGAAATTGGGGAAATAGTGATCAAATGAATCCGGGGTCCATAGAGCTTAGAGCTACCCAAAATTTGTCTTTCAGGATAAGGGAAAACACCGGAAAAACCTTATCCAGGTAATTCACCCTGACCGAGATTCGAACTCGAGACCTCTTTAACGTGAGGCAGCCGTTTGGCGTTTTGATTGGTCAGGGAAGGTAATGCGTGTTTTCTTTTATTTTCTTACCTTCGCTGGTCTAACAGTCACCTGTCTCATTATTGCTGCCTCTATTTCTCTTCCCTTGCACTCGTTTACATTGAAGTAGTCTGACATACATTTAGGTAGCTTTCGATGATGCTGATTTAATTTCGGGATAGCTAAGAAAGCTGCCGTAAAGCTTGTGTGGTGCAGAAGTGCGGAAAGAAAATTAACGGTAGCCCAAGCATTAGGCCTTTTGCAGACAAAATAGACGTCGTGTTTCCTTTTGAGGAAGATTTTATTCTCACGCTTCAAAAATTGTGATTTCAGATAAAAAAAATTGTAACCAATGATCACATATCATTAAGTGCTTACTGAAGGTAATATTTTTGCATTCATTTATGCAACGTACATTCTCTTGTAAAAGTGTGCAACGGAATGGTCAAGGTGGAAAGTGATATCTTCACAATAACATATAAAACTTCTACTGAAACGTATCAAATAAAAGCAGTGGTGGATGCACTATCCAAAGCAGGAACAAACAAGTTTATACTTCCATTAAAACTACTATTAGAAGTTATAAATCATGTGCATCGCAATGTTGGAGGCTAGAAAAGCTCTAGAGGGAAATTTTCTGAGTTCATAAGTAATTCACCGAAGGTTGAAAAAATGGGACAAAGTGTTGAATGTGAAAATTTGGCACTTTGTCCAGAGAAATCTAGCAAGTGCTTTTTGTTGATTCTTCATTGACATTAACCCATAACCCATGGGGCGACAGCCGTTAGAGGGCCAAGGCCTACCAACCCGACTGCCGGCCTCACGCCCACTTACGCACGGCAGAGGTGGACGATCAACCAACCGATACGGGGAGGAGATGTGGTCAACATCTCGGCATCCCCCAGCCGGAATGTTGGTTTCCGTGACCAGGGCCGCTTACCTAGCGTAAGCTCCTCACTTTCCTCACGATGCTGAGTGGGCACCGGTCCTATACCCGGAATTGAAAATCCCCAACACATGGGGGGATCGAACCCGGATCGCTTTCCGTGTCCAGGGACCAAGGCATGCTGCCTTAGCCCGCTACGCCACGGCGCAGGACCTTCATTGATATTAGTTTTTTGTTAAAAAAAAATTCAATCATGTGCTGGAAAACAGATGTCTAGATATTCCTATTTCAAGTTCAACCTGCTGGAAGTTACTATTAATGACATTATATAAATTACATGACTTTACAGTGCTTGGTTAATTTAAAATATTATTTGTTATTTGTGCTGTGTTGCTAGAAAGCTCAACAATTTCCATTTGCGGTAAGCCAGTGTGTGTATGTGTGTATATGTGTGTGTTTGTGTGTGTGTGTGTGTGTGTGTGTGTGTGTGTGTGTGTGTGTGTGTGTGTGTGTGTGTGTGTGTGTGTAATTGTGGTTTAATAAGGACAACATTCGTATTTTTTGCACTCTAGTCTTACATTATTTCTCCTCCACGTTGAGCGCAACATTCGTGTTTTTGTAGCATTTTCCCGCATTATTTTTCCTCGTGTTCCTTTGGAATCAGGCGAGTGGACGGTGGACAAGGCTTATGGCGCTGAAGTTTGCTTTGAGGAGCTGACTGTCATGGCGTTCAGTGTGCGCAGGGTCCTAAGAGAAGCCTTTCCATCGGGAGAGTTAGACCTTTGGAGATTTTCCACTGGCGTCAGGATGGATGTGATATATTGAGATTACAGAGCCCCGCCTGTGGTCGACCTCTGTGTACTTCAGTTTCCCATCCTCCTGGAGGTTTCCAGCGTAACGAGTAGAATCGTAGAATACAATATAGTACAATCGTAGAATACAATACAAAACAGTAACAAAAGATACCTTTTAACGGTTAATGACACAAAAGCTGTATGTAATACAAATTGTGACCTTTGATGACATCTAAATTTTTGCACCTTATATCTTTGTCTATCAACCAATAGTTTACCAGTTATACAAAAATATTTCTGAGTGAAGAGGACTTACCTATTGGCAGAGTTCAAGATATACGTTTCATTTGTCACGTAAAAATATTAAATAAATGGAAATTTAATCAAAATCTTAGAGCAATTATTGAGAAAATATATAACAACTAAGTTGCCTATTAAAGTGCATTCTTGTAAAAATACTTGTCTTGATTTTAGGGAACACCAAAAGTTCGGAACATGTAGTTCCGGTTAAATTTCGGTAGCGAAGTACTCTATTTAGCTACTATAGACAACTAATAGAGAAAGAAGAAAAGCCACTTGGTTGGGTAACCCAGGTAGTGTTTACCTTAAAGATAAACGCTAACTGATATCCCGGTAGTTCTGCAGTAGTTTGAAAAATTGAGATCCAACCTCAGAGCAATAAATACACAAAACGTTCTCAGGCGCAAATGATAACGGAGTTAAACTGTGATTTCTGCAGTGTGTTCTCCGGCAGTATAACTAAAGGGTAGCCCACTCCAGAAAAATGACATAAAATCCTGTGGTACGGAAGGAGAGGGAGAGAGGGAGAGAGAGAGTAAGGGACTGTTGATCTACGGCGCAATCTTCGGTAATGGTGAAACAACCAGACCCTGGAAAGTCTCAATAATCGTAAATTCTATTAAAACCCAGCCGAAATCTCCCATTACTGCCACCCCCGCCGCTGGTTTTAAAGCTCCAGAGGCAGCTTCCTAGGGGGCGGAGGAAGATTTCATCTGAATAATTAAGTACATCTACATGCACGTACGTGAACATATGCAGGCATGCCAACATAATGTGGGCTTAGCACACCTCCCTCCAAAACAAAACAAAGCAGATCCACTATACGGCACATGCTCCCTAAAAGCGTTCTTTGCAGTAAGATACCAAATCTCTTGAGTCCTTTCCTAAGGGTTAAAATACAGCTCAAAATATACTCCTGAAACATTTTTACCTATCGTTTTTCAGTATTTATCAAACCATTACTGATAGCGACAGATCATTTTGGCTAGACTCAAAGGGTTACAACGCCTCATAAAAATCTCTAGCTCATTAAGGATAGACTAAACGGCGAGAATAACCCCCTCCTGAAAAATACCCTTTAACTCCCTCTAATTATGCACTTAAAGTAAGTGGAAGAAATGCCCAAAAATTAGATGTCCATATTTTATTGTAAATGTGTTTTGAATGCCACTGAACCAAAAAGGATTACTTTTACTAGTCGATTCTTGGATGTAGAGTGCCATGCAAATGCTGCTATAAATTCAATAATTCCAGCAAAATCTCAAAATAGATATGAGTCTGAATATATTAAATTTAACATCGTTTGAAAATAAGGTTACAATAGCTAAGAAAATCAAGGGAAATGAGTAATTCCTGCTGTGAAAGACAATACTCCGAATTGTTCCGTCTCAACATCATTTGACACACTGTGAGATTTTTACAATAAATAAATAAATATAATAAATATTAACTTTGATTTGCTCTGAAGTTTCGGCTGTGTATTTACATGAAATTAATTGTAACTTTACCATATTGAGTGCGGCAAAGTAGGCCATAACGATACTTGTTTTGATTTTGTAATGTTTCACTTTACACAATCAAAGTAAATAAATTATTTAAGAAATATATTTCATTGAAAAAGCTGTTGAAAGTAAAAGAGATGAAGAATCTCATGTATTTGCTAAGAAACAAAACATGGCTCGGATGTATGGAGGCTGCCATTTTTATCAGTGGTACAAATTGTGGAGCAAAACTACTAAAACGTAAGATAAAAGTTACCTCTGCATGAGATATTGATAAATTCAGGAAACGAAATGGCATATGACACATTTATATAGAACACAAGAGTTGTGGGTACATTGTTGGAGTATAATATATAACAATTCCGGTTTATAACACTCCACAAAGTCTGAAAATGTCCATTTTATTTAAAAGTAATTTTGGCCAAAAATATTCCTAAAGTTACACATGTAGTGCAAGAATCCTATATAGCATTCCGTATATATTGTAATAAAATATAGTGTACGTGTTATAGCATTTCTTAGGTGTATATTACGACTAGTTAATTAATTACAGAAATATTTCTCCAAGTTTTCGACAAATCATTCTACAATGTTATTTCCATAAAGAATGTATTCGCACGTGTTATAAAACCATATTAATTATAATAAAGCATTTTAAAATTGTGTGCATCTACACATACTGACGGAGTGGACAACTTAATCTGTTAAAAGTATCGACAGCTGTATTAAACAGAGAAGATAATAAATGTTGTATATTGTTTAAGTGTATCAGTAATCAGTTTTCATGTATGTCCACATCTTCTGTATTATCAACTTCCAATCTTCTCTATCCCCCATAGCTTCTCAGGAAAAATTCCTTTGTCTTCAAGGTTCCGAAAACGAGGCTCAAATGTTTATTCTGTGTCACACCCCAACAGAAACAGGATGAGTTTTATTTGTCACATTTTTCTTTTTCTTTTTTGTGTTCTATTCGTTCGGTAGCTAATTTGTATTGTAAATGAATATTATTAATCAAATTATTTTGGCAGAAAGAATTGTAAGGCATTCTAAACTTGTAGCCGTATTTGTCGTCTTGTCTCTTGCAGCTTCACTGCCTTTGACCATATTCTTAATTACATTTGTGTAGATTAATAATACAGTTTAAAAATATCTGTGAAAGAGAAACACATTTTATGTATAAAGCTTCTCGCATGTACACATGTTCCATAGCACCAACATGTTCTGTTTTTGAAACAAAATATTTGACTATGGTTCAAACATTTAGGTGTTATGTAACAAATTAACAAAACTACTTTCTCACTGCAATATGTATGTATTAGTGTACACCAAGAGTTCTAAATAACACAATTCTTGAGAAATGGCACAGATTTCATTTGAAGAATGTTTATAGCAATGCTGTTGACACCTAATGGGATACAGTATATTAATTACTTATATATCCCAATACGAATTCAAACTAAATCCAATAAACATATTAATTAATGTATATTACATTTTAACCTTTTTTTGAAGTTCTTAGGTCATTGGAAGAGCTTTAGGTAATTTTATACGTATTTTTCAATGCATTTTATAGCTTTTCAACATCCTAGCCCCAGTGATTACTTAAGACGTGATAGTTATTTGGGTAAATGATGTTTATGGTAAAATAGAATGGTAGTAAAACATTAGTTACATTTTGATCGGTACTGCACAATCACATTCTACTTTTTCTTTGTACTTACATTTAAGAAACAATAATGATGGAAGAAATAAAGAGAAACATTTAATTAGACATTGGTATAAACCAGTTGTTTTCCTTTGGAATTAGCTGTGCTTCAGCTCGACCGCTACTGAACCCATGACCATTGAGACCACGAAATGCAGGGTGGGTATGTAGGGGGAGTGTGGGAATTCCTCCAGGTTGCTGAGACAGGAATGCCTCCCTGACGCCATATTGGATTTAGCTCGACACCTTCCCCTCCCTCGCCGTCGCTTGGAAACGACATCTCGGCATTGTCTTCAAGGACCTGTCCAAATGCTCCAAATCTCTTCTTCTTCCTTTTCTCTAGGATTTAACCAGAGGAAATAAACCTTCCTAGAGGTCGACGTGACTGCGTCGCTTTCACTCAGGAATTTAGATTGCTACGCTCTTTTGTTTCGCGCTGAAAAGTACTGACAGTCAATGAAGTACGTATTCTCAGTCTGATGTATTCGAAAGCTTTTGAAAGTCTTGTCTCAAAAAACTTAATAGCGGGATGAAACAATAAAAGTTAAAAGACTTTTTGCAATGCGTGTTGATTCATCGAACACCAAGGCGCACTGAGAGTTTTATAAAGCAGCCTTCAAATTGTTGAGTGGTATACAATATGTTTATATTTCAGACATGCTCTGTCTGCGAATACCAAAGCATTGTTTTTGCTTAGTTTTTATGTAAAATATTTTCCTATAGAAGCTTAAAATTTGTATTTACACATTAGCATCAATTATTACCTGAATGTCTTCCACCCAAATTGACAGGAATTAAGATACTGTTTTAACTCTCCTTTAAATTAATTTTAATTTATATTGCACTAATAAAGATATCCAATCTGGTTGTAAATGAAAAATAAAGCGCTTCATTTTTGGTCATTTTACTGTTTATACATTATAATTGCAGGTGTGTTTTGTTATTAATTCCAGTCGTACTTGAGCCCAATTGTGAGGCTAAGTGCAACATAAAATTAACGATTATGTTTTAAATTTTAGAAGAGCTTAGGAAGCTATTTGTCAAAATCTTAGCTATGCATTTAAAATTGCTTAATTACTCATACGTATTAACTGGTAACTTGCTTTCTTAACGTTGTATAGTTATCTTATTAAACTCCAGTATAAAGTTAACGAATTGATTGAGTGTGTGTATCTGTGTGTGTTTGTGTGTGTGTGTGTGTGTGTGTGTGTGTGTGTGTGTGTGTGCGCGCGCGTGTGTAGTGTTTAACGCCCGCTGTACACGGGGCACCCCAGGCTGTGACACTAATGATACATGAGATGAAGAGGTAGCATCGGTGGAATGCGATGGCGGGGAAACCGGGTATCCCAGAGAAAATCCGCCCAAATCGCCTTGGTGAGAGTCGAGCGGTGCAACCACTCAGCCATGGCACTGCCGTACGAATTGATTGATTTAATATATAGTTATAAAATTATCGCACATTGATGTAGAGGGTTCTTATAGCAAATCTTTCCCTTTTCCTGTTATGGATGCAATTTCGTATAGTCCCGATTATTAAAAATAGTGAATGTAAATCCCCGGATATTCCTAGAGGTAGATGTGAAACACTAGCAATACCTCTGACTTCCTTAACCTTTCTCCTACAGTCTTATTACTTCTGTAAATGCTGAATATCGTATATGTTACCATTTGGCGGTGGAAGATGATTTAGTCGAAATGGTCGAGTAATTTTAAGGTTATTAAATTACGTTAAATTTTAAACATTTGTACATTCCTTTTGCTGTTATGATTATTCCCCAAAATTAAAGATAAATAGTTTCCATATAATGCCGAAATCCAAAACGAAATACGGCTCTCCACTCCTAGGTCACAAAGTAGAAAAATACATATAGTCTACGACATCGAGAGAATTGTCTTCTCAGTTAATAAAAAAGTGTCGGTCCACTGATTTCTAATGTTAGCAGTTTTCTCTTTTTATCCAAACGTTTAGCATGCTCTGATAACAAACTTGATTAAAACCTAGGTACAAAGAAAGTTGAGCGAAACGTTACATGAACCTTATATGAAGAAACTTTAGTGCATCTACTCGTAGAATAGAAATAAAGATTATTCAGAGCTTTCTAACTTATTTCATTAAATATATATCTGCAGTATATAAAAGCAGGAAACAAATATAACAAACCTCATTTGTTTAAATATCATTGCTCTCTATGTGTATTTCGTGCAATAAACTGTAACTGGATTTGGTTTTTATACTCTGTCGAATTTAACAACTACTCACATTGTGTGAAGTAGCAATAATTATTTTGTGCATCACGGCATTCTCAACTTAAAAGTCAAGGCTTTCCTCGTAAGAATGTTCTGTTACAACTTTAATTTGCTTGTATTTTTTATGTTTTAGTAATTTGTGAAATGAAAGTATAACGTTCTCTATAGCCAGTGTCCATCACAAATTTGGCATTTTTTCCTTTGCCTTGCTTCCTTTAGTCTAAATGCCTAATCTTAGGAAAGCTACGAACATTCTAATATAATCTGTTTTTAACAAAAAATTCCTGTTTTATGAAATCTGATGTGTTACTTTGATATGACTTTCTATACCCACTATTGTTTATGTTGTTATAACATTTAATAATGGTACAGACCTCATTTTCCCCGCACATTATATTAATTTAGATTAACGTTTTCAGGAATAGCTACATGACACATTTCGTTGTCTTTACACGTGAGGGTATACGATGCTGAAGCGATAACTAAATGTTTACATACTCTTTCCATAATATTTCTAAAACCAACTGAATTGTGACACCACTTCAAAAAATGACCAAGCATTAAAACATTCAAGGCAGTAATAACGAATATTTCAGATATAATTAATACACCAGCAAAATTAGTTTAAAAAATTGTGCACTTTAACAATGTTTATATTCCTCTTATAGTTCGTCACTTATTCCAAATTATACTAAATCCCTTCCCAATGAATGGCACTACATGTATTTCCCATAAAATTTGAAAGATATATTTTATATAACATTTAAAGGTATTAAATATATTGTAGGGATAATTAAAATCGTTAGAAGGCAGTTTTTGAGAAATTTAAAAATAAATTTTAAAAAATTCGTTCCTCATTACGAACTTCTTGAATAAAATGCAATACTGCCTCTATACATTTTGCCAAAAATGACAAATTTCAAAGGTAACTGCTCACCTTTGCCGCTGGATTGTAATCGTTAGCCAACAAAAGGGACATTCATAAACAGAGCCAGAGAAAATGTAGCCAGTCTTCTCGTCCCTTTATTTCCTGCACCTTGCAAACACAAACCTTTAAGTACCACCACCCATGTCAGAAGGATGGGACGGAGGTGTCAGGTTTTGGAAATAGTATACCTAACTAGGCAGGTGGTAGTAGAGAAAGTTATAGTGATTGGCGTCCCTTCTACGTTATAGGTAAAATTGACTATCTTAAGTTATATCGTTTTTTTTTTTTTTTTTTTTTTTTTTTGAGCAACCGCTGAAGAGCAGTGACGCCCATCATAATCTCAGGTTTGTTTTACTTCTGGTTATTATCTTCAATTTACACACACCCACACACAAGCACAAATACACATTCACACTCTCATTCACTATTGCGGACTCTAGGAAGGATGGGGAATAATTCTGAATAAAGCAAATTTCCCAACATGCAAAGGAATCAAATTAGCATGCTAACCACTAGATCACAGAGGTAGTCTGAAATATTTTTTATTCTAGTGAGAAACATATATTTCACCCGAAATTTTACGATAATCTCACTAATACTTTTCATTAATGTCTTCCAAAAGTGGCTCATACTTCCGCAATTACTTATCTCTTCGTCTCGAAAAAACAGTTGAAGTACGAGACTGATAGTAGTAGTTTGTACATCCCCGACACCTCCCCTAAGCAGCAGCAGCACTTGTGAGACGGGGCAGGCAAAGTGCAGCGAGTTATTGGAGAGGACAGGCGAGGAGGAGAAGCTTTCAAATTTCATCACTGGCACAAGGAGAAACATGGTGAGAGTACGTTGTTCACTACGTCACAGTGTGCGTCACTACGTCATGAAAGACAAGGTTTTCAATTCTCTGTCAGAGAAATAAAACTAACGTAAGAATATTACTAATGATAACGTTTGACTAAAACTAAGTGATAATGAATGGGCTGTACGAGTGTGTATTAACGTTATAGGTTATACACCCGTACACTTATACCTACTTAGGTCCACGGTACTTGGTATCCCCAAGAAGCAAGAGATTAAGTGAAGAAGTCACAAGAGGCTACAGGCCACAGAAACGCGCAGAAGTCTCTAACAATTCCAAGCTCGAAGATCCATCACATTGATGGAGCTGCCTAGAGAGGGCGATGAACGACCCGTCGACCAAGCAGCCGTCTGATGTGGAAATGAAAATCCATACCTATCTACCAGAATATGTAAGGAAATCGAAGGTCAGAGTGGGCGGTAAATGGGAATCAAATCCGAGACCTACCGAATGCCATCCTTACAAGGTAACAATGAGGCATCTCATTCTATGAATTACCTACACTATACCGGGCTAATTTTATAGCTTTTCTGTCGCTTTCAAGCAGCCCTGTAGTCCAGCCAAAAGCTCGATTCCAAATATATGCGTACCTGAATTAAAATGAAGTGGTCCTGCGTGTGTATGTGTGTGTGTGTGTGTGTGTGTGCGCGCGCGCGTGCGTGCGTGCGTGTGTACAACAAGCGCGTCAAGTAACTATATGATTCCAAAACTCAGGTCAATACCTAATTTCATACTTCAGTCAGGAATCATTTAAGAATTTCAGAAAAATATCCCTGTCTCTAGCAAATCTCGCTAAGGAAACTGATCTTTTTCTCTCTCAAGAATGGCCTAAATTAATTTAATCAAAATGTAACATATTTGGAATTTGTTATAAAAATTAAATTTACATTCCAATCATTTCTGTTGTTGTTGTGAATACCTTAATAAGTCCTCTTCATTTCTACTAAAACTACATAACATAACAACGGTAAAAAAAAGATAAAGGAGATCAAATATGTATTTTCGATTAAATTTGGTATTGACTTTTTGGGTGAAATAATACTTTCCCTGTCCTTTTATAATTTAGCTTATATCCCCAATAACTTTTCACAGCAGTAAAGCGAAACCACCGCCTATCAGATGATTTACTCCACATGGGGAGAATTTCTGAAGTCTTTAGCTAAAGTATTGGAAGCAACCTTCTTTGGCTGAAGTACAATTGGTTGCTACTCCACTTTCATCTAATAGCAATCGATTCATATATAACTTTAACCAATCAGAAAGATAAGAATATTTTTCCCATTAGGAGCAAAACACGTGATAGAAGCTGGTTTCGCTTTACTGCTGTGAAGCTTTAGTAGCAATGTCAGTCTAATTATAAAATGTTCTTCACGTGGTTGACAAAGTAAAAGCTAAATAGAATCAACAATTAAAGGTGGGTTTGCATGTAAGCCTGCGTAGCATGTTTGTCCCTTGGCTGCATGTAAGGCATGCGGTGTTTCCCTTCAGATAGCAGAGGGGGCTGGTTGCCACTCGAGGACTGGCGAAAGGAAAATATTTTGCCAGAGGGAAGCTAGCAATCTAAATTTGCAGCGGGATGGTTGAGTGGCAAGGCGAGAGAGGAACCTCAACCTGGTTAGTCGTCAAGTGTTTGTACAAAACGGATTGCCCTGGTAAAGCTGCTGAACCAGGATTGCTTCCCGCATGCTACGGTTGTCCAACTTACTCATTTCACTCTTATTAGTTACAGACGTTCATTTCCAAACGCATACGTCACTGAATTAACAATTTTTCTATGAGGTATATCTTTTACAAAATCGACAGTATATAATCGCAAAATCTTTTCCAGTTGCTAATGAAATACAGGGGCAACGTGTTATTTTACTTATGCTGCTAGTTATATCTATCAATAAATGGGTAACACGTTTCAGGACCTAATATACTTTAACATGTAATTTAAAGTATCTTTAGGTCGACTCGTTTGACTTTTTTTACCTTGTACAAAATATTCTTACAAACGCTTATTCTCCCATCTATTTCGTGATATTAGAAATAAACACTATTTTTTGCTAATTGTCTTGTAGGTGCAAGAGGATCACGGGAATACAGTACGCTTTAAGCGACAGTCAACTCTTTATACTGCTGCTTGGTATGTGACGGCAATGAAATTCTATTCTCTTTACATGGTCAAGGGATAACAATATAACTTCCAATTTGAGAAAAGTATAAGTACTGGAAAATTCCAATAAATAACAAGGAATGTCTTCGAAGTACTTCACTCCACACAAAATTAAACATTTTACATAGATTTTGTGTTATAACTATTCTACATTTCTGGGTAGTAATATTTTGTTTGTTTCTTACACGTTACCATTTATGTAACATTGAGAACGCAGACAACTTCAGAGGACATTCCAGAAAAATTGATGATATACATTTTATTTATCATGAAAATGTCTTAAACATATGGTATACTAATCAGAATCTTTAAGGCGGTTTTGGTATGGAATCAAAAGTTTTGCAAACTGTGCCATATAAAGTGCAGTCTGGGTTAGAGGGATTTCCTTCGAATGTTCCAGACCGTTGAATGACGTTGAACAAAAATATCAAATTTGATGTTTAAGCGACTTAATTTTTTACTTATTTTGTACACAGACACACACACACACACACAACATCTTTATTAAATGCTTCTTTTTTGTTTAGGGAATCTTAAAATGGGTATTTCCACTACAAACTTCGTATCGAATTTTAGGTGGAATGCAATACCTTCTGTACCTGCTTTGT